>CM062817.1:1678906837-1679355934 GCA_031772625.1 Pinus tabuliformis | reverse complement strand
GAAAACAAAGGCACACAAAAGCGATAGTTGGTAAAATCACTAAAATAGAAGTACAATTGCAACAAAAGTGAGGGAGACTATCAAAGGGAAGTTGCACTGACTGTTGACATAGGTTGAATGTTGCATACACATTGTATTGATGGACTACCTTTCCAAGCTTGCATAAAGGAAGTGTGCTTATGAATTCATCAAGGACTGAACATGTGTGGGCAAGTGACTTTGACAAATAGAAACTAGGAAGAAGACTTAAACACTTAGGACAACATCAATCGACAATGAAGTGACCATAGAATGACAGATCGTAAGATCTTCACTAAGATCCAAAATTCAAGTGTAGGAAAATTTTTGGAGTGCGTTGATCACAATGTCAACATAATCTTAATTGGCGCTGTTTTGGAATATGCATCAAATTGTTATCAATAGTTTGTTTCTTTTTCGTTATTGCTTTCTAAGATAGTTTCAATTTCATTAGATTAAATTTGCTTTCCCAGTTTGATAGTTTAGATTTCTTTTTTAAAATATCTTCTATTAAATTTATTTCGAAGCTTTATATATTAATATCTAGAATATAATTGCAAGGTTCATAGAATAATTTTCCTTTTCAAGTCAAGTAGATCAAGTTTCCCTTCAAAGCACGATAAAATAAATTTGTATTTTAAAGTTCAATAGAAAAGGATTTAATTTCCTTGTTCCATAGAATAGATTTCAAAGCTTTCATAATAGAATATCTTGCCTTTAAATTCATTTAATTTCAAGTCTTGGGTTTGATTATAGTTTTTGAGAAAGGATATGTATGCATACTTACTAATATCTCGTCATAAGTAGGTTTTTATTTTCAAATTACAATTGTTTTTATAGAATAATTTTCTTTTTAATTGAAAGTCAATGGCCTAGCACATATAGTGTAGTATGCTTCATAAGTTGACAAACCCTGGGGTTGACAATTAAATGCAAATAATTTAACTGACAATTAAATTACCCAACACATATTACTAGCCAATTCACTTGCTTCAATGCAAATTCTTTTATTGGTAATTTTGATCTCTGTGGACTATATTTGGAACCTTGCAAACACATATATTCATCAACAGAAGCTCATATATGAGCTCAAATTTATTCAAACATCAATTTAGTTTTGGTCATAGGGATTTTTATTGGCTCATTGATCCAAGTGGATATTGGTGTCCACCCGCCAATTCCACTTGGACCCCCACCATTGTTTCTTTCAGTTTTTCAGTTTCCATAATTGTAGCACAGTTTACTATTTTTAGCAGTTTTTCGGGTCCTAAACTTCCATAGCCGTTTTGAGGCCCTAAACGATGTTTTTTTTGGCAATCTTGTACTAGCAATTTTTTCTCAAAAATCATATTTTCGTTGTATTCCTCAAAGAGATCTTTCCAACGATGTATTATGTGTGTCAAACAGAGATAATATGACTGAGTCGCGACCTCGAGAAGTTGGCTATCCAACTAACCCCAACGGGGCCCATAAACTCTCGGTGTTACATCGCCTCGGGTTAGGGTTTTGGTTGTTTAGGGTCTGCTCTTATTGTTCAATAATAAAAGGGCCCTTGAACCTCATTGTAACACACTTCAGAGGCATGTAGCCGCCACATCTCTTCTCAGAGATAAGCTACCATCGCCTGAGCTAGTCTTATTTCCATTATGTTTGTAAGCATATTTTAGTATTTGATATTAATGAAATGAAGTGTTATTTCTACTGCATCTTTGTATTTATGGTTATATCTATAATTTGTTACGTTCCTGTTTAAATATGGATCAGTGGTATCAAAGCGGTCTACTCTTTCTTTGTTTTTCTTTGCATGTCCCCAACGAGGTCGGGATATAAGGAGTTAGGGCTTGAACTGGTCGAACCTTTGCAAGACTAGCCTCGCAAATCTCAACGACCTCCCATGGAGGATGAAAAGAAAGACAAGGGGGCAGGAGATCCTATCAAAATCTTGCTTGAAGAAGCCCTCGAGCAACAAAGAATGTGATGATGGACAACTTTGCCCAGATCCTTCAGTGGCTACCCAAGGGCGATGCATCTACTTCCAGCAGCTACTTTAGAAGCACCACACCCTTTAAGGTACAAGTTAACTTTGAAATTCCCATAATTGAGGGTCAGATAGATGCAGACGTTGTAGATATATGGTTAAATATGCTAGAAGGATATTTTTGCGTTCATGATTTTTCCAGCTGGGAAAAGATCACTTTTGCACTTCTCAATGCAGCTCCCCACATCAAGGACTGGTGGGCAACCTAATGTGAGCAGAAGGATGAAAGTATGAACTCACTATTTTCAGCTGCACCCACTTGGAACTCGTTCTAGGATGCCAGCAAGGAGCAGTACTGCCCTGTCGGGAGCTATGAGGATAAACACATAAAGTGGACAATGCTGCGACGGGGAAGGGACCAAGATGTGCTGGAGTTTACCGATGTTTTTCATACCCTTCGCACGAAGTTGTGTATCAAGGATTCTAAGAAGCATTTGGTTCTCAAATACCGCAACTGCATGCGCAGGTACATCCAGGACGAGATGGAATTCCTGGACATCTCCTTGCTCGGTACGACATAGCGATATGTTTTCAAGATCGAGCAAAAGTTTAAATAGAAGAACCGAAACTTTGGATCTGTGAATCCAAAGCAAGGGAAAGGTGCCCCCAAATCACAAAACAAAGGAAAAATCCAAGGCGTGGTGACACAGGCCAACTCGCCAAAGCCGCAAGTAAAGAACAATGACGTGAAGCCGAAGAAGGACACGATCAAGTGGTGTGAGTTCCATAAGAGCTCCACTCACAACACAAGTGAGTGTCAGGCCAAGCATTGACTGGTGGCCGAGCTAAAGGCTTTGGAATCAGATGCATGTTCTGACTCTGAGTCAAAACCCGACAAGGGGAATTACAAAGGGAAGCATATTATTGATGCGGAGCCCAATGCCACCATTACCACCACGAAGATCCATAAGGAGAACCCGAACATCCAAAGGAGGAGGAGCGCCTCTTCCACTCCCAGATGTGGGTAAAGGGTTCCCCACTATAGTTCATTGTCGACAGCAGAAGCCAAAAGAACCTCATTTCAACAGAGGTCATGAAGCGACTATGTTTACCGACCACAACACATCCACAACCGTACACCATCGGGTGGCTTCACCAAGGATGGGATCTTCGCGTGAGCCAACAGTGTCTCCTTCCATACAACATCAAGCCCTTCACGGATGAGGTATTATGTGACGCTGCTCCCCTTGATGTTTGTGATGTATTATTAGGCCAACCATACTTTGGTAAGCAACATGTTGTGTATGAGTCAAGGCCTCGTGCTGTTATTGTTACATTGGGAAATAAGTTTTACAGGATACCAGAGGTAGCACCGCCTACCACCATCTCTTTGGTTACTACAAAACAATGCAGTAAGCTCATTTACAATAATGGGAATTTTTTTTTCCTGATGATATGCCCTCATGGAAAGAAGAAGACAGTGGCCACGACCTCTAGATAGGGCCCCTCCACACGACAACAACAGATGGACAAGGTCATGGAGGAGTACGAGGACATCTTCACCTCCGCCGCAGGGGTGCCTTTGAATTGTCAGGTCAAGCACTCCATCAATCTAACCCCTGGTGCATTGTTTCCCAATGGACCAATATATTAGCACTCCATTCTGGAGAACAATGAAATCAAGAGGCAGATTCAGGAGATACTGCAGAAAGGTCACATCCATCCAAGTTCATCGCCCTGTGGGAGCCCAATCGTGTTGGTACAGAAGAAGGATGGGACTTGGAGACTCTATATTGACTATCGAGTGCTGAACAAGATCACTGTCCGGAATAGGTACCCGATCCCACAGATTGATGACCTTCTAGAAAAACTGAAGGGGGGAAATATTTCAGCAAGATCGACTTGATATTAGGATATCACCAGGTACCAATCGAACCTTCCGATGTGTGGAAGACTTCCTTCAAAGCCAAGGAGGGCCTTTTCAAATGGTTGGTTATGCCTTTTGGGTTGACGAATTCTCCTGCAACCTTCATGAGGCTGATGGGTGACATCTTATGGCCAGTCACCAACTCATTTGTAGTGGTATACTTGGATGACATCCTGATCTTCATCCAAAGCTAGGAAGAGCACCTCCACTACATCCGATAGGTTCTCCAAACATTGAGGCAACACAAACTATGTGCCAATTTGGAGAAATGCACTTTTGGCATGACCCAGGTTCAGTATCTGGGATACATTATTGATGAATGGGGGGTGCATATGGATCCAACCAAGATCCAAGTCATTCAGGATTGGCCAACTCCAACCACTCTAACAGAGCTCCACAACTTTCTGGGTCTTGCCAATTTCTACTGCAGGTTCATGTTGGGATTATCTCATATCACTTGGCCCTTAAGTCAAGTCACCAAGGGAGAATCGAAAGCAAAATTCTTTTGGTCTGAATCTCAATAGAAGGCATTCATAGAGTTGAAACGTCACCTCTGCTCTTCACCAGTGCTCATATTACCAAACTTGCAACAACCATTTGAGATCGAGACATATGCCTCTGACTATGCTATTGGGAAAGTCCTTACTCAACAGGGGCATCCAGTGGCATATCACAGTGATACACATTCATACACAGTCCGAAATTATCCCACTTATGACAAAGAGATGTATTCCATTGTGAAAGCTTGTCGACAATGGAAGCATTACATTTTGGGGAAGGAAATGGTCATCCACACAAACCACCAACCCCTGTAGTTCATACAAACACAAGGGAAGTTACAGAATGATCGCCATCAGAAGTGGTCCACATACCTGCAACAGTTCCATTTGAATATCAAGTATAAGAAGGGCGACACTAATAATGTTGTAGATTGCCTCAGCTGACCATCGATCATGGCGTTAACCACTGTGCTCAACTCTTGTGGGAACGAGACTTCTGATTGGCCACTTCTCTACAAAAGCGACCTAGAATCCGGCCACACATACCAGATGATCTTGGAGGGTCAACAAGTTCCAGATTTTCACCTCCAAGATGCCCTATTATGCCACTTGGGACACCTTTGTCTTCCTTCAAGTGAGCGTGCCAAGATGATTTAGGAAGCACACTACAGTTAGGTCATTGGGAATTTCAGGGTCGAGAAAATGGTGGTAGTACTGCAAAAGTATTTCTATTGGCCAAATCTTCGACAGGATGTCAGGAAGTACATCATATCCTACACTGTCTATGCCATTTCCAAACTGACCATCAAGAAGCAAGGCCTCTATACTCCGCTAGCTACCCCTAGTCGACCTTGGGAATCCATCTCCATGGATTACATGGCAGGCCTTCCTTCTACTAGGCATGGCAACAACTGTGCTTTTATGGTCGTCGACATATTCTCGAAGATGGCCATTATGGCTACCTGCAAGAAGAATATCACAACGGAAGCCACTACCAAACTCTTCTTCGAACGAGTGTGGGTACACTTTGGGATACCACAGTCTATCATCTCAGATAAGGATAGCAGGTTCCACAATACATTTTGGTCTAGTCTCTGGTTGATGCTGGACACCAAGCTCACTGAGTCCATAGCTTTCCATCCCTAAACTGATGGCCAGACAGACGTCGTCAATAAGATGATCGTACACATTCTGTGCATGTACAACTCAAAGCATCCATGCAAATGGGATGAGAGCCTCCCTTATGTCTAGCACATCTATAACCAGGCTCTCCACAACTCAGATGGCCACAACCCTTTTGAGGTGGGCTTGGGATTCCAACCATTGTGCCCCATTGATGTGGCCATGCCATTTGCAGCTACTCAGGTAGATTTGGCTAATGTCCAGTCTGAAACCAATAAGGCAAACAACTTCATTGAGCGCATCCATCATATCCGCCAATAGGTCCATGACATTCTGGAGAAATCAAATGCCAAGTACAAGCAGCGACATGATCAACACCAGGTGCCACACAAGTTTCAGGTGGGTGACAAAGTTTGGTTGCATTTGCAAAAGGAACGCCTTATCGGAGCCTATTGGAAACTCAGACCACTCTGATATGGTCCTTACACCATTACCAAGTCCATGGGAGACAATGCATTTGAGCTCAGCATTCCCTCATTCCTTGGCCTGCACCCAGTGTTCAATGGGGACTGCCTTCGACCATACTTCCCACCATTGCTAGACACATCAAACATTGCAGAACAACTCACACCTACAGAGTTAAATCCAGATTGCATGGAACAAGCCACAATTGATTGGATCATGGACATGCAGATGAAGCACACTCGCCAGTAGAAGATCCAACTGTATCAAGTTGTCAAAGCAGGCCAACTCCTTCACCAAGGAGAGTGGCTCACTAGGGACAAAGTTCAGCAGAAGTTTCCTCATCTCATGGAGGAACTCAACGCAATGGGGACCATTACTTCCTAGGGGGGGAGGAATGATCCGGGTGGATATTGGTGGCCACCCGCCAATTCCACTTGAACCCCCACCATTGATTCTTTCAGTTTTTTAGTTTCCTTAATTGTAGCACAGTTTACTATTTTTAGTAGTTTTTTCTGGTCCTAAAATTATGGAGCCTTTTTGAGGCCCTAAACGATGTTTTTTTTGGAAATCTTGTACCAGTGATTTTTTTTGTCTAAACTCGTCTTTTTTGTCGTATTCCTCGGAGAGATCTTTCCAACAGAGTATCATGCACGTCAAACGGAGATAATATGACCAAGTCGTGACCTCGGGAGGTTGGCTATCCAACTAACCCCAACGGGGCCCATAAACTCTTGGTGTTACATCTCCTTGGGTTAGGGTTTTGGTTGTTTAAGGTTTGCTCTTATTGTTCAATAATAAAAAGGCCCTTGAGCCTCATTGTAACGCAGTTTAGAGGCATGTATCCGCCACATCTCTTCTCAGAGATATGCTACCATCACCCGAGCTAGCCTTATTTCCATTCTATTTGTAAGCATATTTCAGTATTTGATATTAATGAAATGAAGTGTTATTTCTACTGCATCTTTGTATTTATGATTATATCTGTAATTTGTTGCGTTCCTGTTTAAATCCGAATCACTCATCGCCTTTGCAATCATTATTGTTAGCATGGAAGGTGGAAAAAATTTGGAAAACACTTTAAGGAAGTGGAAGTCTATTGCATTAGAAAGGCTAGATTTCTGTTGTGAAGATGTCCCGCAGAGATTGAAGGAATACAACATTATAGGAAAAGGAGGAACATGAATAATAGTCAAAGGCCTAGTACCCAATGGAGAAATTTTGTGCAGTGAAAAGACAAGGAAACCCACAATTAATAGCATGTAAGAAAATATACAATCATCCACAAATTAACAACATGGTAACAAACAACTAATTCTTCATAAGAAACAACAATTACCAAAACACAAGAAAATAAACAAAACCCAAATGTAAGCAAATCCACATGTTATAAGTACCAAACAAAATTCCACAAATATTTTAATGTGTTTAAAAGTACATAGGTTCATAAGATGGAAGGATTAAAATACTACCAGAGAAATATGTTTCCTTCACCCCAATACACACTCTCTTCATAGTTTCATGACTAAACTCTCCATTTTTCCTTGCAACAAGATCAGTAGAAGTAAAATGGAGTTAGAGATGTTCATTAAATAGTCTAAAACTAGATCACAAAGATATGGGAACTTCACCTTACCTTCGCTTTGTTTGCAAGTATAGAGAAGGCTAAAACCCATTTCAAAAATTCCATTGGTTGCCCACAATAAACAGTTCCAAACCACATACCATCCTATATTTGAATGTGCACGTTCTTATCTTCTTTTATAGCTCAACAACTTAAATGGAAGGCCAAAACTCAAATGTATCCCACCCAACATGGGACTACATAAGGATACGAGGGCGGGTTTTCATAGACATGGTGCTATGGGGACCACAAACAAGAGTTCTAGTAATTGAAAGTGGCTGAAAAGGAAACCACACCAAGTCTAATGGTGAACAAGGAACTTATGCATAGTTACAAGGGTAAGGTTAGACCACTTCAAGATGTAGAGACCACTCCACTATTGGGTAGATTGGAAATGGCTAGGAGAAGGGATGCCTTAGCAAAAGCGATGATAGGCCACCCACCATGACACTATTCAATATACAACGTATGCCACCATCATACAATGCTCAATCGACATCAATGTTGCCATAGGCCATGTCAACTCATCCATATAGACAATTCTTTAATGGAAAATTGGCTAGACCGCCACTAGTATTTTTCCCCTCACTGCTTTATAATGTTTTCTGGTTAGTACCAAAAGAAGGAATATAATTTTCCTTTGCGAGTCAAAATTCTTTGACTTTACATTATGTCACTTGCCTTTTATGAATTTTTATAATTTTTTTAAATGTTTTTAAAATTGGAAATGAATAAATAAATAAAAATAAATAAAATTTCATTCATTCCATTTATTTTAATATTATCGATGGGACATAAATGCTTAAAAAAAAAATTGTTTTTAAATTAAAAAAAAATATATCTAATATGAATCTTTTAAAAACATTGTGGATCTTTTAGATGAAATTTTTAGTTTAATTATTTTTATAAAAAAATATTACTTTCCATGTTATGTTTTGATTTTGACAGCACTAAATCTATGAATCTTTTAAAAACACTGTGGATCTTTATGAATCTTTTTAAAACACCGTGGATCTTTCAGATGAAATTTTTAGTTTAATTCTTTTTACTAGAAATAAAAAAATAAAAAAATATTGTCTTCCATGTTATGTTTTGATTTTGACAAGACTAATTTTATAATTTTCTATTTTAATGTTTTTATGAAGACAATTGTGAAATTGATTATATATATTTGATTAGAGAAATTGATAACTTGCTTAATTTCGTACTTCCATGATATGGTTTGATTTCAACTTCTATAACAATAACATCTAAGTATTTACTTACGCCTTTTTCGCAGATATAGGTTTGTGGGGGGATTTGAATCTCGATTCTCATTGTACAAAAGAGGAATCGACAACTAGGTTGATCTCTTACTTGCATTATATGGGGTCGATTTCAAGTTACAACCACTACCATTATAAATTGTAAGTGCCTACATATGCCCCTTCTGTAGGCATAAGTGAATCAAGGGTTTTGAACCTTAAACCTCTTCACACATAAGACTTCATTTTCACGACCATCACCAATTGAGCTAACCGCAAGAGTTATGGTACATAAAATTTTATTATGATTGCAATCGCCGATTAAATTACCCGTAAAAAATTATCTTTTAATATTAGTACGACTTCTCATTTAATTTTTTAATTTGTATATTTAGTCTAAAACTTATTTAATTTCTTATTTTTTTTATATTTAATATTTCAAATATTATTTCAATTTTTATATTGGATAAAAAACACTATTTTATAATATATTTAGCATTGTTATGTCAATTCCTTGTAATTTTTTATATTTAGCTTAAAATTTATTAACTGAAATTTTACATTTAAATAAAACACGATGTTAATAGTTGAATTAACCACTTTATAAGTAAAAACAAAATTTAAATGATTTTGTAAAAAATAAAATAATTTTTTTTTTTTTTTTTATAGGAATAACTATTTTATAATATATTTAGCATTGTTATGTCAATTCGTTGTAATTTTTTATATTTAGCTTAAAATTTATTAACTGAATTTCTACATTTAAATAAAACACAATGTTAATAGTTGAATTAACCACTTTATAAGTAAAAACAAAATTTAAATGATTTTGTAAAAAATAGAATTTAATTAAAACTAAATACTTTGTGA
The DNA here is from genome assembly GCA_031772625.1 of Pinus tabuliformis. NCBI lineage: Eukaryota > Viridiplantae > Streptophyta > Pinopsida > Pinales > Pinaceae > Pinus > Pinus tabuliformis. The sequence goes on along the minus strand of CM062817.1, from coordinate 1,679,346,189 downwards.
TATATGATTATTATTTCGTTAGTTTATTTTATTATTATTTTGTTGGTTGGTTAGTGTGTTTGTGATTAAAGGAATTATTGTTTAGTTTAAGAAAGTACAATTTAGACATTTTACATTCTCAAAATTATCTAGAGATTACATTTGGCCTATGTTATACCAACCTTTAACATGGTTGGATTTTTAGTGTCTCCTTCTGACTACAATGAGTTTTAAATCATGGCCATTTTGTAGAATAAAACTCTTGAAAGCCAATCATGCTAACAAGATTTACCTTTTAAAAAGGAAATTAGGGTGGGCTTTGATCCACTTATGTGTGCACTAGTCACAAGACCATTTTAAATATGGTCTCTCTAGGTGCAACCACATGTTTGACCACTAGTTAAGGTGCCCCATGGCTTTTAGGCTAGGCCCTCACATAAATTAAACCTTACGCAAGAAAAACTCCTCACTTTCAACCATTCTACCTAACCCCTTTGGGCTCTAATAAAAAAATGACATGGGTTGGGCATGGAAGTATATATAGTGACAAAATTATTTTTTCATTTTTATTATAGTCTAGGTGCAACCACAAGATAAACCATTATTTTAAAGTGTCCACATGAATTGAACCTTATTCAATAGTTAAAAAATCCCTGCTTTTCACCATCTAAGAAAATTGAACTTCATCCAAACTCCTTACTTTTCAGCCTTAAATCCAACCTCTTTGAATAGAAAAAGATACAACTTAAAATTAAATCAATGCAATGCAAGATAGATCATAGGATCAAATTGATCTATCTTGGTTGTTTGTACACACAAACTATGTTTACACCTCCTTCATTTTGAGCAACATATCAATAAAACGTTTTAATGGTAAGACTTTTTTCTAATTTCCAATCACTTTATATTTTTTTTGGGTAAACAACAACCAGGGATTTGAACTGTTGACCTTTTTGCATGGAGTTCCTTAACAATGCACACATTCACCATCAATCCAAAGCTATGTGGGCAATTACTTCATATATTATACATAATTGACAATGAAATATTTTACTCAACATAGATATTGAATTATTTTATTTATGGCCACATCATACACAATGAGACGTTTTTTAGTTAATCATTTTGAACAATAAATAAATAAAATATTTTCACAATTAAAAAAATTCAAATGTTTCACCTATTATAGATATAATTGACACATAAATATATTGCTCATAAACATTGAATTATTCTATTTATAATTTTTTGATTATATATCCATTAAATGTGAGTATGCATTCTCTGTATAGTTATTAATATTCCTTTTAAAATTATTACATGTAAATTTCATATTAAAACAATACACTTCTCTCGTATTATAAATTGGAAAGTAATTATAAATGGAATTATATATATATATATATATATATATTTTCGAAGTAGTATGATTAGTATAATTATATATAGAGCTCTCAAAATTTCGTGGATTTATAACCATAAATAATTCAATGCCTATGTTAAATAAAATGTTTCAAGGTTAATTATGTCTATAATATAAAAACCAAAAAAAATATATGAAACAAGAAAAAGTTTTTTATATTATAATCGCAAGTAACCGAAAAGGTTATTTTATAATTATATTAATTATATATATATAGAGTTTACTTGAAATAGTTTAGTAATATAATCATTGAATTTTATTTATTTATTATTTATGATATTTTTAGTTATATATCTATGGAATATGAATATATAGTTTATATATAGTTATGGTTTATAGGTTTTATGGAGAGGTGAAAGTCAAAATTAAAATTAAAATTTCGGAAAGCTCTAGAAGTGATATTGGAATCACACAAGTCTACCCTTTATCCCCTACTCTTTTTGGTTTATATATTGACAAACAAGAAGAATTGCTAAATCTGTAAGGTGGAGATGTGACCATTTGGGGGAGTTTGTGATAAGGCTTCTTGTATATGCTTATGACTTTGTGTTGATTGCTAAATCGACCCAAGGATTGCAGATGCAGCTGTATGCCCTCGAGCATTTTTGTAGAGCAGTGGGGATGCAAGTCAATACCAACAAGACTAAAATAATTATTTTTTCTAATAAAATGAAGCAGAGCCAACATATGTTCTTCTTTGAAGGCGATACTCTTAAAGAAGTAAATGAGTACAAGTACCTCAGGATTGATTTCAATAACAAGCTTAATTTGGAGGACCGCAGAAAGAATAGAATTTTAGGTGGGTGGAAAACATTATATGCTCTTCAAAATAGATGTAGAGAGACAAAGCTATGGGATTGGAAACCTACTAAAGTGCTTTTTGGGCTCCTAGTAGTCCAATGATGCTCGATGGGTGTGAATTGTGGGCTAGCAACACCCCTATTTCAAAAAAAAAAAAAAATGCTTGATTATGAGCAAGTTGATCGAATTTAGGCTTTTGTGATCCATATCTAGTTTCTGAGCAAGTTCAAAATAAAAAGTACGGTTCTTTATGAGATAATGTTGAGTGAAACAAGAGCAACTCCCATCGAAGCAATTGCTATGGTGAGTCTCATAACATATCTAAAAAGAATTGAGCAAATGAGAGTAGGTAGATGGCCTAAAGTTGTCTTCAATGAAGACACCAGTGCAAAAAGAAAACATGGATGAGGCAAAACAACAAATGGATGCATAAATGGAATATATACTTCAATGCTTGTCCCACAAATAGCAAAGAGTTAAAAAAAATTGTTATGGAGAAGTTCCACAAGCGTATATGGGGAAAATAGTAGGGTAGAAAGAAGAAGTACTATGTTGAGGAATTCAAGCTTACATGTGATCTCCAACAAAAATAGTGCAATGGAGCTAACATTTTGTGGAGAACAAAGATTATTATTGCTTAATTAAGAACTAACTTGCATCAACTTTGGTGTGAAACAAGACAATAGAAAAGATCTAAAGAAGCTTGGGAAGAACTAGTGTGATTTTGCACACTTGTGGAATTGAAAAACATTTCATTTTGGAATGTGATGCTTACATCAAGAAAGTATGACAATATGTTAACAACAATTTCTTGGCATTGTCTTTTCAAAAAAAACTTTAAAAAAAATAGACCAACCAATCATCCATTAAAATAAAAAGATAATTAAATTGTAAAATGCCCAAAACTAATTAAAATAAGAAAATAACTGAATTGTAAAAAGCCAAATACATAGATGCTAATAATTCCACAAAGCTACTGACGATCCATTCATTCATATATATATATTCTGTGATCTAGTGGACGATCCATTCATTCATATATATATATTCTGTGGGGCCACGAGGATTTTTAGCTACTCATTATTTCACCTTTTGGGTTTGGTAGCTCTCCCCTCTGCAAAAAAAATTCATGCGATCAAATATATAACAGACCGTTTCCAAGCGAATCTAAGAGTCGGTTCATTTTCTGCAACATGGACTCTTTGCCATCCAAGGTAGTGGAACATGTTGTTTTCTTCAATGTCAAAGATGACACTTCACCTGAAATGATCAATGCCTGGATTTCTGGCCTGCAAGGGTTGACTTCATTGGATCAAGTATTACAATTAACAGCAGGGCCTGCATTGAGATTCAGTTCTGGGACTTATAAATATACCCATGCTCTGCACAGCAGATACAAGGATAAGCAGAGCTTAGCTGAGTATTCTGGTCATCCCGACCATGTCCATGTAGTGAAAGACCTTGGTCTGCCCATTGTAGATGACATATTTGGTCTGGACTGGGAGGCTGACCTTGGTGGGTTTGTGATGCCGTCCTACGGGGCCATCAGGGTTGCAGTCTTTAAACCAAAGGAGGGCCTAACAGAGCAACAGAGGGTTGAGCTGGTTGAAATCCTCAGTGGGTATAACGATATGTTTCCATCAGTTCTGCAGGTTAGTTTTGGTGAGAATTTTTCTCCCGCTAGGGCTAAGGGTTTTACATGGGGCTTCCTGTTACTTTTCCCTGGTGTCAAAGAGCTGGAGGAGCTTAACACGAATGAGGAGCATGTCAAGATACAGAATGAGAAGGTTCTGCCGCTGATGGAGAATTTTATGGTTCTAGAGTACACTGTCTCACCCAACTCTGCAAATCAATGATTTTGAGTTCCCCTAGTAGGAACTTTGCACAAGTTTTAGACTATGATTTCACGCTATGATACAACAGTAGATTTTGAGATGTAAAGTGAAACTGAAATAAAACATAGCACTATTGAATGAAGTTTGTCTTTGAGTGTGAATTAACTTGCTTTGGAGTGAGAGCATCTATTAGGATATCGATAAGAACAGAAAGGATATCAATAGGAACAAAATAATCAGAAATTACATTAAGAGGCATAGTTTTCTGTGAAAGATGTAATTGTTGTATTAAATTGAATGAAGTTTGTCTTTGAGTGTGAATTAACTTGCTTTGGGGTGTGAGCATTTATTAGGATATCGATAGGAACAGAAAGGATATCAATAGGAACATAATAATCAGAAATTACATTAAGAGGCATGGTTTTCTGTGAAAGATGTAATTGTTGTATTAAATTGATTGTTTGTAGCCATGGCCTGTGTAGCTTCTTGTGGTTGACAATGTGAAAGGCCCCCATGCTAATGCAATTAGTGACCACCTGTCTCCAAAGTGCTGCTTTGCAAATGCAAACACTACAAATGACAAATTAAAGACAAGAGGAAAGACAAAGGAACCGTTGTTGGAATGCTGAAGAGTGGTACAGTTGGGGAGTTAAAAGAGATCAGGATGCCTGATCTTCTAGTTTCTCCCAACAAAGCCACTGCCTATAAACCCAAGCATAATGATTGAAGAGGTGTTCTTTGGCAGAGAAGAGAGGGAATGCTGAGTAAAATCCACTTGAATGTAACCTGTAATGTTCTAGAGAGACAGACTCCATTGCAATTCTGCAATTGCTTAGACATAAAGACATTTGATGTTGGGGTTTTTCCTTTGGGATTCAGCATGGCAATCATTGTTATCTATTGTGTGTAATTGTTTGTGTGATTGAATTGTTTTGATTAATTGCTTCATTTTGGTGTATTACTGTGTGAATTTCATTTAATAAAAGTTCCACACCCTATCTTGGCCACAAGGGGGGGGGCCGGCTACCCCAGGCCATCCATCTAAGAGCCCATGGGAACCGATAGTTGAAGAAACAGAGCTGTTGACCGTTGTAGCAATTCCTGGTTCCCGTTTCTCAAACTTCTCCTGAAAATTAGCTCTTCACCCATATACGTCACTATTGGTTGTGTTTGGGAGAGATCGCATGCACTCCCCAACAGTTGCAACTTGCTCGATTGTTAATTCTTAGCAACATTCATACACTTTAAGTGTCAAACTGAATAGCCACAACATTAAGTTCAGTTTGTTGGAATCAATGGGTGGAATCCATAGCCCAATTGTCCGTTTGCTTGGTTTCTGGCATAGTGAATATGCTTATGTACTGTGTTGATCATTAGCTATATGCAATGTGCCTCTGTAGAGAGCTAGGGAATTGCTTACAGCCATCGTTGGGCTCTGTTCCAGTATTAAATAGCCAACACGGAATCAACCAATTCACCCTCAAGCTCGTAAGTTGATATTTAATTACAGTTATCTACTCCTGGGTGCATAATTATTAATTATATATGTGTGTATCTCATGAGAATTGCATGCATCCTGTTATCACTTGATTGTGTTATTAAAGGGTAGACATATATATCATTGATTGAGTCTGGGTGCTGAACTTTAATAGAAACAGTGTGTACTGTTTGGTTGACATAACGCACAAGAGAGTGGGCTTGCTCCAAGGTTGACCACCAACATTTACATGGCAAATAGACAGGTTTTGAAACTGAATCTGAAACAGAGCCATTCTTGCTTGTTGGTGAATAGCATTTGCAGAAGCTTGAACTTAATGTGAAAGAGAATTGCAGAGAAATAAACTTCTAATTATGCAGAGGAGAATCTGTGTTGGTGAGACAGAAAAGCCATAGGCCTACCATTTGTGAATCATTCCCACACTTAGCCATTATCGATTCACCATATCATTTATCAACGTAACTCAACCTGGAACCATAATCATAAGGAAACACAACATAAACCACACCACCAACAACAACATGGTCCACAATAAAATTTGCTTCAAGCCTGTCCAATTCACCTTAGAAGGAAAACTGCCCTAAGATTGTTGCACCAAACAAGAGTCAAGCACGAACAACTTCTTCCATTGGCTGAACTGTTCATTCCATCATAGATTGGGTCTCCATGCATAAACATAATTAGAACAGCCTTGCACACTTACTGGATGCCTCCTTGCTTGCCTCAAATGAACTGTTCAAGGCCTCTTTGTCTAGCAATTGTCCCTCATCAATTTTTCCACAAAATGGCTGACCCACACATCCTCAAAACATTACTAACGTGGTTACCTCTCTGACCACTTGCGTGGATCCGGCCTGTTTACACACTACTGCTTCCATCGGGGCTGACCCTTGACTGCTCAATTGCCCGTTTGCTTGAACCATGCCTTTATGGAATTAGCTGACACTACACACAATGCATTCACTTCTTCTATTCGTCAAGGCTTGCCCACTTTCGATTCTTCCTTGTCCAACATGTTGGGCCTGTGCACCCAAGTTTGTTGCCAAGAGTGCCTGAGGCAAGAGCCAAAGGCAAGATGTCTTGTCCATCGTCCAATGAAATGCACCGACCACCACCAAGTTGGTCCATCAAGCCCTAGCCAAAGCCATGTCTAGGCCAAACATCCATTGCAACATTGAAGAATTAGCCATCTCACGTGGTCCCAATGTCTGCCTCTACACGGGCATGCCCCTTAGTTAGTTCATGCAAGGACAGAAATTCCATTAAGTTGCCAACACTTGAGTGCCAAGTCATCCTTGTATGTTAGCAACTTGCTTAAAATGCACTTCAAACGACTGGTTTTTTTCAGCGAGGAAGAGACCCTTACAGATTCCCTCACTAATTCGTTCACTACCATGGGTGAACATGATTGTAACTGTTTTCTCAGTTGCATTCTTACGTTCCAACACAAATCTCCATGTTGCAACTCCACCAAAGTCATTTGGGCACTTAGTTGAACCTTCAAGGATTCATGCACCGACCTCCTTCATGCCCAACCTGAGATAAGCAATCATTATAACCCATGCATTCAAACCAGTATGATGCACAACCATATGTTCATCCAACTGAAGTTTGCATATTTCATTTAGCCTATCCGAGTTGTCAACATGCCTTTGCATCAACACAATTCCCTTTGTGAGCTTGAGCAGAACTCTATGCCTGTAAAAGTCTCCATGAGTTGAGCCATCCCTGCTTGCTTGCCTAATATACAGGAGTTGGATTGGACCTACTTGCCCATCCATTTATCATAAGTTGGACTAGGCCTACTCGCTTGTCCAATATTCACACTACAAGAACATACTTCCATGTCTCTCCATTTTGTCATTAGCTCCTCAAAGCACGGCAAAAGGAAACCTTATGGTCCAAACCATCCTGACAATTTGGCCCATATCAGTGTGTCAGTGAGTGACAAAGTAATAATTAGACTTAGCCAAACCATCCCATACTGATTTCGATAGTGTACAATGCCCATTGTTATATACCTATGTTGGTTTGTTCAATTGATAGTCATGTTCCACCCACCTCCAAGGAACTTCGTCTTGGTTACCTTCCATACACAAAGGCACAATACAAGTGTGAAGCTTTGCTGCAACCCTTGCCTCAATATTATGAGGCACCTTTCCCATCATCAATTCAACCTACCCATGCAAGCCAACTCAATCACCAACTTGGCCTGCTCACCCCTTAATTTGAATGAATTCGCCCTCAACTCGTCTTGTCTTTGTTACCCCACAACTCATCTCAGCTTTGCTTCACTTGAACCCACCCATGGCTCACCTTAGTTTGCCCAAGACGCTTCGAATGTCCATTGCAAGTCCACCATTTTTCCCAAGATAACTTCTTCATTGGACACCCAACTCTACCAAGAACCTTCCATTACATCATTCTATTAAAACAATGCACCTCTAGAGGCTAACTTTGCATAGTTCACAAGGTGCTACCATCTGACACATTTTGACTCCTATAGTTGCTACTACAATCATAACTTCACTCCAAATGTGCGCTTGACTGCTACCAAGCCTTAATGTTTTTTCCACTCGTAGTTGGATTTGTTCCATAAGTTTGTTCTTCCCATCAACTTCCAGACGTTGCATCCATCCCATAAGAACCTTCAACCTATAGATTGCAAGGCTCGACCAACTCTTCAAGTGGGAACAAACAACCAACTTTGTCCCCTTTTGTGGCTGCCATACCCAAGCTACTTTTATGTGAACCTCTCACAAAGGCATATCTCCATGGCCAAAGACTTCACTAAAGTGATCTCCACATTCTGGCACAAAAGTATGAATTGCCCCATCATCTCACAAAAGGTAGCCTTCACAACCTTCTCCAATTATATCCATGCCTCAAAACAACTTGTCACAACAGTGAAGAGCATCTGCCCAAATCTTTTTACACTCTAAAATCACTTGTCACAAAGGTGACAATGGTGAAAAGTATCACCAAAACATTTAGATCAGCTTTGCTACCACCTGTCACATGGGTAAACATTAAATAATTTTTCCATTTTTTTTGTCTAACCACATGTAGCATTGGTTAGTTGAGTCTGATGGAGTGGCTCAACAGTAACTCTAACCACTAGACTACACATTCACCAAAAACCCTGGTCATTTCCAAACACTCCAACAAATAGTTAACCTACTTATTCAACATTACTATTTGTGATCCCACACTTGGCCATTATCATTTCACCAAGGTGATTTATCAATATAACTCAACCATGAACCATAAACATAAGGAAACACAACTTAAAACACACCACCTGCAACACAATAGTACACAACTATTTAATGGGAAAACTTTCTCCTTCGAGAGTAAAACCCACTGAACCATGATTAGTTAAGTTCTTTATAAAGAGAACAACCACCAAAGTGTCAGGCTTTGCTGAGGCCAAAAGGTCAAACCAAGAGTCATTCACAATACAACAACAAGAGAGAAATCACTTCTACAAACTGAACTGCCACAGATGTTGCTACCACAATCTTGCACTTATTTATTGGTCATTAAAACAATCCACTATGATAAGTGTCTAAATTGCAACAATGTTTGTCTCAAGCCTGTCTAATTTGCCTTATAGGGAAAATTGGCCCGAGATTGTTGCACCCAACAAGAGTAAATTCTGAAGCACCCCTTCCTCTTCCCTCCTTAGACAAGGTCTCCACTGTCGTAAATAGAACATGAATAGTCTCACACACTTCTTGCATTCCTCCTTGCTTGCCTCAAATGAACTCTTCAAGGTCTCTTTATATAGCCATTGTCCTTCTCATTCTTTTTTATTGTAATAAAACATTTGATCCACATGTTTTCCACAAAACGTGCCTAACTTGGTTGCCTCCCTAACCACTTGGGTTGTCTTGGCCTACTTGCACACAATTGTTTCCATCAAGGCTGTCCCTTGACATGCCCCAAGTGGCTCAATGGTGTTATTTGCAACTCTACGAAGTTTGCCTAAGAAATTGTTCCATTACCCATTGTTGGAATCATGACAACAATTAAAAAGAAATCTATATTGTAAAAACCAAAATTTACTTCAAGTAAATATTTGGTAGTTTGTATAATGGGTGGCAGTTCATGCAATGGTGCCAAGTTAGATATATCTATGTAGCCCAAGAGATGGAATGTAATGTTGTTGTAAGCCTTATCTAAGAATATTGTAATCTTGTTCGTTGAGCAATATAATACTGATACTTGCATCGTGGATGTTTCCTTGACACACTGTCAGGTTTTTACCACGTAAACCTTTGCTTTCTCCGAATGCTTCTATGTTATCTCGTGTCATTATTTCTTTGTAATTAATATTTTATTCAAACTCCTAAATATCAACAAGTGGTATAAAAAAGAAGTAGGGGTTGTAAGCCTTGAAGCAATATTTGGAGATCCTTGATTTAGTGGAAACCAACACACATAGGAGGAGCCCAAAATGTGCAAATACAAAGGTCGAGCCAGATACCTTAGCTGTCTTCTAAATCTTGAGCGAAGACAAAGGTTGAGTTGGATACCCTAGTTGTTAATTGTGCATGCACAGAGAAGAAGGCCTGTGTGGTTGAGGGAAGTTTGTGTAGAGGAGAAGGTCCATGGAGTTGAGGGAAGTCTGCATAGAGGATAAGGTCTGTGGAGCACTATGACATTCTATTCATGCAACAAGGGAGACTACTTGTTGTTTGCGAAGATACAAAAGTGTGGTTTTCGAGTTAAAGATACTCCAAAAGGAGTTTTGTTCGTGTCATAGGTTATTTGAGATGTAGAGGTTATTTGAGGTTTTGAGCATCTAAATCGTGCCCGAGTTGGTGAATGCCTATTACCCACCAAAGGTGGGTAACCCCATAACTTTTCCCCTAGCTTGGACAACTAACTAGCCAACAACCCTATACATTGTTTAGTTATGATGATATGCCACATTCCTCTGCCATTTGCACCGATCATACACCTCTCATCATCCGCCATTCCTCTTGAATGAAGGTGGGCTACCACTCGGTAGGTACTTTAACCATTTTGCAATCAAGTGCTTTTTACTTAATGTTTTGGGCATTCTAACATAGATAAACGGGTGATCTGGATGATTGACCGATCTTCACTGTAAACTTATTTTCTCACCTTACTAAGGGGTTAGTTTTTAGCCCTAGTCTAGTGGGATCTTCTCTGAGGCCTCAGGGTTATAGGAGGGGCACTATTTGAGAAACTTGGATTGAAGTAGTGTGTAATATCCTAGGAAAATTTTTGCCCTTGGGTTTTTAGATAACTAGGGTTGCCAATAAAATCCCTTTGCTCATCCAATAGTGAAACAAATAACTCATCCAAATAACATTATCCATAATAATATCATTGTTCATTTAACAATAACAATACCATTGTTCCTTCACAACAATATCACTGTTCACTGAACATATCTAGTGCAATAGTTTATAGTATGGTAATTTAACCAGTCAAATACAGTTCCAATTTCAATAGAATGTAACCAACTAATGGTGGTATGCAACTTGGATTCCTTTTAAGTTATGATCAAAGAATTTTCTGGTATAACTTCAGGTCGATCCACTAAAGGAAGACCATTGGTCAAGTCCGAATTCTTCAAGATGCCAACTAATTCTGTCTAGGGTCTGTTGAATCCGTCTTCTACTCATGTTAGGAGACTCTACTGAATTCATCTTGCTTTAATCTTATAAACTGTGAAATGCCCATTCTACTCAAGCATTTTGAGATAGGCTCCATTTTGGGATCAAAATGTTTAGTGCCTTCACCAATCTACTTTGTGCAAATGAATAAGAGACATATTTCAAACTTCTTCTAGGGTTCAACATTACCACAAAATTTCATTGAATCATCTGAGGCCTTTTGGCCTTGCATAATAGGTCGAATTTGAGGCTTGTTAGGCCTCTTTCCAGGGGTCTGTCCTCCTTCCTTTGTGTTGAAGGAAATGTAATTAGGTTCGGTCTTCATAAATGTACTTTTGATATTTGTATTTATTGAAGAAAAGAAATATTATTTTTATAATATATGTCAATGAGTTTCTTACTCATTGAAATAAGTCTAGCACTATTGAAAGTGCTATAGGTGAGTCAAATAGTCAAAAGAATAAGTTGAAGACCTTAAGGGCATGTTATACCTTGTATGTATATGTATTATTATGGTCAAGAGAATACCTCCAAGCAAAGTCACAAGCATCCTCCAAGCAATGACATCCTTGAAAGAAGAAATCTAAAGCATAAAAGCAATCCTCAAGTCGGCCTGCAATCAGTTGACAAGTCGGCCTAAATACAGTTGACAAGTCGACCTAAATGGAGGGACAAGCTTCTTTATATAGAGGTTGTCCACTCCTCTATAGCGTACTCACTAAAGCTCTGAAATTAGCGAAGAGACAAGCGAAGAGACTAGCGAAGATAAGGTCTTTAAGGGCGGCGTGGAAGAAGTATATAGAACCGAAGTTAGGGGGAGCATTTCTGGGACAACTACAGCCACACGTGCGAAGTTAAGGAACGCTGCCTGCGGTTATGACAACAGTCACTAACAGCTCACAATATTTCATTGTTTAAGGCTCAATCCAAGCCTACAAGACCACTCTCTCAAGCGAAGGATCAAGGAGGAAAAGCGAAGGTAAGAGGGTTGTTCTAAGGCTCATTACAGTCACACGTGCGAGGGAAAAGGAGGTTGCCTCTGCTGTCATAACAACCCTACATTACAGTCATCCAAGTTAGTTGATTGGTGAAGAGAAGAAAGGAACCATCATAAGAAGAAGGGTCTCATCAAAAGTGTTTTCTCTAGAGCAAGTATCACAAGCTTACTAACAAGTTGAAAGAAGATCGAAGTGCCGGAAGTAGGAGGACGAAGCGCCGGGAAACAAATTGCCAGAAGAAGTTTCGGGGTATATGGTGTAGAAAGGAGTGAAGACGTGACTTGTGCTTGGAGGATCTCTTTGTAAGGGGTCTAGTGTTCGGCGTTGATCAATAGAAGCTTCAATAAGAGAAATTCACTAAAGGGTTTTCCTCTTAAGAGTAGAGAGGTTTTGGCCCTGACAGAGAGCCAACATCTTGTGTTCTTGTTTTTATGTTTTGGTGGCAGTTTGATGATGTACACACATATGCACTAATAATAAGAAGAAAAATAATACACTAACAAGAAAAGTAGAAAGACTCCACAAATTGTTATCAAGTAACGAAGAATCACACTACACTACTTTGCCCTAGATTCTTCAACATGGTATCAGAGCTAAGGTGACACATCAAGGATAGGGCAACTCAAGAACACTCATCAAGGAGAAGCATCTACAAGGTTGAAGCATCAAGCCTAGAAGTCTCAATCACTTCAAGGTCAAGAAGGGTATACAATCCATCATTCATCAAGAAGGTCTACAAAGCTAGAAGAAGAGCCTTATATAAAGGCACCTACAAAGAAGAGCAGATTGAAGCAGGACCTACATCAAGCTACAAGTCTTCAAGCAAACCTTATCACCAAGCAAGTCCACTTGGAGAAGGCAACTTGAAGAACATCAAGATCCAGGGAAGACAAGCCATCAAGCCTTTAAGGAGGAAGCAAATCCATTACATCTCAAAATCTATCAAGTAAGTACATGTCCCCTTCTGAATATACATCAATGTCTTTTTGCAAGGAAAGAAATAAATTGGTAGAAACCAATAACTTTCTTGCATGGGAGAAGAGGACTGATCTATTACTCAAGGAGAATGAACTCCTAGAGCATATCAAAGGGAATATCGGTATCCCTGCTAAGGAACAAACTCAAGCCTTAGCCAAGTACAATAAGGATGAGACGAGAGCTCAAAGGATTCTAATAGAATCAATTAAAGACTCTCATTCCTTATGTCTCCAAGTTTGAGACATCAAAATAAATTTATGATAAGCTAGTAGAGCTATTCTCGGTATCCACAACCGGAGAAGTAATATCTCTAAGAAATGAATTATACAAGATGAAGATAACAAAGGAAGGAATAGCTCCCTACTTCATGAAAATATCTGAAATGAGAGATCAACTTCAAGAGCTTGGGGAAGTCATGTCTGACAAAGAGATGACAATTGTAGTACTCAATGCTCTACCTAAGGAGTGGGGAAACTTCACATCAAGCATATATGCCAAGAAAGAAGTAACCACTCTCAGTGAAATATGGTCTCTATGTAGGACAGAGGAAACCAGACTTAGGCAAATGAAGATGTGGGATCAAAAGAGAAAGCATTTGCTACCATGGCCAAAAGAAGGGGTAAATTTGGCAAGTTTGGTCCACGGAGAACAAACAACAAATACATGTTCAAAATCCAATGTTTTGTATGCCAAGAATATGGACACTCAAAAGGAATTTTTCTAAGCTTAAGAAGGACAACAACAGCAAAAGGAAGAGGGAAGAAGCTCACATAACTCAAGAGATGAAAGAAGAAGGAAAGAAGCAAAAGAAGGAATATCCTATGGATCTCTACTATGACTAGGTCAAACTCTTTACTTCTAGACTTTTTTCAAAGTTTTGAGTAGGATAGGAGCATGTAGGAATAAATTAAAATTTGCATGGCTAGAATCATCCTCTAGAATCTAGTAGCATGATGTACATAGAGTTCTCGATACTCATGAAGATTTAGCATTTATGATAAGAACAAAAATGCATGAGTAGAAATATCTTCTAGAATATAGGAGCATGACATATATAGCTCAAGATATTCATGTAGAAGAAGCATACCTAGTATAGGACCTCATCCATGATGAAAGAAAAAATTGTTCATGATTAAGAATCTTAGAAGACCTCCATCATCAAAGGAAAAGAAACATTTGCAAGGCAAGGATCTTTAAGATCCTATGATGGAATCTTCAAAAGAAGGTTCATGAACCAAGGCAGATGTCTCATTGGGAATCCCATTTATGGGATTCAAGAAAAGGATGATATGCATGCAAGGTAAGATGAAGCAAGAAGGGCCACACCAAAGGATGATCAAAGGAGAATCAAGATGAGGTATGTATGCATCATCAAAGTTTAGTCATGTTATCATTTGTATATTATTAAGTCACGGCTATAGTTCTATAACATGATCAAGCATGAAAGAATTTCTTTCACCAAGAACATGCTCGAAGGCATGTACCACAATGCAATGAAGGTCAACAAAAGAATATGCTCACATAAGGAGCACAAGATCGCTGACTAAGAAGCAAGAAGAAATGTTGACAAGTCTAGAAAGCAAGCAATGAAGGAATGCTCTCACAAGCATTAGATGGTTGACCTATCTATCTAAGAAGAAGCAAATGAAGAAAAAGATCAAACATGTGAAGAACACCATGATCACCGAGAATCACTATCTAATAAAATGCTTTGAATATATCTCCCGAAAGAAGGCAGGACCACTGCTTTGAAGGAGCCTTGACACTTATGAAGGCCTTGGAGATATAAAAGATGCAAATAACTAATTCTACTCTACAAAGATTTTGTGATGAAGAAACCGTCCAGCAAAAAGCAATGTTGAAGCAATATCAGGATGAAGTCATGATGCGCTACTAGGTCGAAGCATGTAAACAAGAAAGTACAGTGAAGCATCCATGAGAAGAATATTTCGAAGCATGGACAAGATGACAAAGGAGTAGCCAAGATGACAAGAAAACCTAATGAATGACAAGAAAGCCACTTTCCACGAAGGAAGCAATGACATGACAAACCAGGGATGAAAGTGATCGATGGATGGTGCCCTACCTAGAAGAAGTTCAAACAAAGGCTTCATGACATCACGAAAGGAAGGAGATCAAGCAACTAAAGGACCCACGAAGAAGAAGCTGCTGATGAAGGAAAGAATCCCCAGTTAAGAGGGAGCTCTGATAGGTCCCTGATCAAAAGGGAGTTTTGGATCACCCTTGATTACAAAGGAGTGACAATTGTGTTTGTCCATTTCATGGGGCATGCACTAGACCAGGACTAACAACTGTAAGTCTAAATGAAGGTCGTGAATGGAAATATATACACAAGATAGACACAACATTCTTATCTTCACTTGGAAAGAAAGAATGGGAGGATTAGGTAATCATCTAGCATCCGATACTCTTTGAGGATGTGTAGGGAATCCAAGACAAGAGTAGGCAAGAGGATCGATATTCTTTGAGGACTGGGAACCTAAGATAAGAATAGTCCTAGAAGATCATACTCGGAGAACACCCGGGTGGGTATGTACCTTGAGAGACAATAATGAAGGTGTCTATAAATCATTGGTCTCGCCAACATTGTAGCTCATGGTCTCGTGAAGAGATGGAGTTGTTAGTCAAGGCCTTGCACTATGGCAATGTTGATGAATATGATGCTATAACATATGGATTGCTAATCTGGTTTCTCTTATGTGAATTCTTCAAGATTGATAATAGCCAAACACCTTGGAATGTTATATGAATACCTCCCTAGCTAAGAGGGAGTGTTGAAGGAAATGTAATTAGGTTCGGTCTTCATAAATGTACTTTTGATATTTGTATTTATTCAAGAAAAGAAATATTATTTTTATAATATATGTCAATGAGTTTCTTACTCATTGAAATAAGTCTATCACTATTTAAAGTGCTATAGGTGAGTCAAATAGTCAAAAGAATAAGTTGAAGACCTTAAGGGCATGTTATACCTTGTATGTATATGTATTATGGTCAAGAGAATACCTCCAAGCAAAGTCACAAGCATCCTCCAAGCAACGACATCCCTGAAAGAAGAAATCTGAAGCATAAAAGCAGTCCTCAAGTTGACCTACAATTAGTTGACAAGTCAGCCTAAATGGAGGGACAAAATTCTTTATATAGAGGTTGTCCACTCCTCTATAGCGTACTCACTAAAGCTCTGAAATTAGCAAAGAGACAAGCGAAGATAAAGTCTTTAAGGGCAGCGTGGAAGAAGTATATAGAACCGAAGTTAGGGGGAGCATTTCTAGGACAACTACAGCTACACGTGTGAAGTTAAGGAAGGCTGCCTGTAGTTACGACAACAGTCACTAACAGCTCATAATATTTCATTGTTTAAGGCACAATCCAAGCCTACAAGACCACTCTCTGAAGCGAAGGATCAAGGAGGAAAAGCGAAGGTAAGAGGGTTGTTCTAAGGCTCATTACAGTCACACATGCGAGGGAAAAGGAGGTTGCCTCTGCTGTCATAACAACCCTAGATTACAGTCATCCAAGTTAGTTGATTGGTGAACAGAAGAAAGGAACCATCATAAGAAGAAGGGTCTCATCAAAAGTATCTTCTCTAGAGAAAGTATAACAAGGTTACTAACAAGTTGGAAGAAGATCGAAGTGTCGGAAGTAGGAGGACGAAGTGCCAGGGTATATGGTGTAGAAAGGAGTGAAGACATGACTTGTGCTTGGAGGATCTCTTTGTCAGGGGTCTAGGGTTTAGAATTAATAAATGGAAGCTTCAATAAGAGAAATTCACTAAAGGGTTTTCCTCTCAAGAGTAGAGAGGTTTTGGCCCTGACAGAGAGCCAGCATCTTGTGTTCTTGTTTTTATGTTTTGGTAGCAGTTTGATGAAGTACACACATATGCACTAATAATAATAAGAAGAAGAATAAGCTAACAAGAAAAGTAAAAAGACTTCACAAATTGTTATCAAGTAATGAAGAATCACACTACACTACTTTGCCCTAGATTCTTCAACACTTTGCACAAAATAGAAATCGCTCTTTTAGATAGATTTTCGGTGGTTCCTCCTCCTTATTTTGGCCTAGACAGAGCACAAATTATCCTTAGTAATTCAGTCTAGATTTTGATCACAGATCAAATCATAGACTTTGCTTTCCTTGAGGCTTGACTTTGAGGTAGGTAAACAACGAATTTAGACAAACTTTCTTTTGCAAAGATCATCAACAACTTTTTTTGAAGCATCTTCATCTGTTAGAGATAAAAGATGGACTGAGGCCATTCGATCCCTCCAAATAGGCCCCGAGGCCTTCTCGACTTACTAAGACAGTCTCTGAAGCCTTCATATCTTTCATTTGAGGTTTCTCAGTTTACTACAATAGATCCTGAGGCCTTCTCGACCCTCTGTCTCAAGCTTTGAGGCTCCTTCGGCTAACTGAAACAGACTAAGGACCTTTTGTTCTGCCTTCAACATAAGTTTAGGCCCACGACCTTCTCACAAATGCAAGGATCGAACACGATTTTCTCTTCCTGTAATAAAAATGAAACTTCTGTCTTAAACTAGGGCTTCGACTGTTTTTTTCAGAGATTCGGACCAGGACTTCTTGGCATACTCCTTTAACATAGAGATTAGATGATTTCTTGTCCTTAAAAATAGGTTAACTTGTGAAGGTTGTTCTCTCACCCAAAAGCTTGATACCATGTTGATTTTTCATAGGTCTTCTAGCTGATAATTACTTCTAATGATTTTACTTTAACTTTTCATTGTATTCACATTAATCATTAAGCAATTACACAAAAGATCTTCAACAATAGAACAAAATTGATAGTAGGATCATAAAGAGACGACCAAACACGAGACACAAGAATTTACCCTGGGAAAACCCCACATGGGGGAAAACCCAAAAACCTTTTCTGTAGAGAAATTATTAAGATCAACAGATACACATTTGATCTTTCCTAGTCAAAATGAAGTCAATCAGACCAACAATGTGTTAGAAAATGTAATTAGGTTCGGTCTTCATAATGAGCTTTGTACTTATATCGTTGTATATTTTATGTAAAAACAAAAAGAAGAAAGAAAAAAATTATTATTATTATTATTAGTATTAGTTAAGCATGTTCTTCATGCTTCTAGGATTAGTTGAGTCAAGGTCCTATTTGGACTTCTTGTAAATAAAAAGAGAAAATAATTTTCTAGATGTAATTTTGGGTCAAAAATGCCTCTATATACCAAGTCGACCCTGCCCCAAAGGACATGTCTATTCGCACCCCTCCGGACAATATAAATAGAAGATGATTTGAGTTCATTTGAACACACACAATTTGCTTGATTGGTTTTGAAATCTCAAAGATGAAGGGCCAAAGTCTAAAATTGAAGAAGGTTTGTGTAAGTTCTGCCTCATCGTATCTATTGTTGAAGATTTGTTGTTGATCTCATATTGTTGATGGATTTGTTGTGCGGAAGGAGGGTTTGACTTGGCATCTAGAAGGTTGGTCATGGGTCTTGGATATTTCACTCTGATTTGATTCTATAAGAAGATTTTATTTTTATTTTTTTTAATGGTTCTCTTGGTTTTCCCCTTGGAGGGGATTTTCCTTAGCTTGGAGCCTATGATCTTCATATTTTTACATTTGATAATTGTTTGATGAAAAATAACATAATTAAATTAATAAAAAGCCAACAAATTTCACAAGTAGTTATCAAAGAAGGAGATCTAATTTAATTTGTAAGCCTCCCGATTTTTCAGCATAATGTAGCCTTGGTCAAACCTAGTCAACTAACTCTCATGTCAAGTCACCAAACTGCCCAATACACTTGGCCTGATCTGATCTGCTAGGGCTGAAATTTGGCCTACTTCTGCACTAGAGAAACTCAGGCCTGTTGCTTAAAGATGCCCAGAAATTCACCCTTTTTGTCACACGTGTGAAGTCCTTCTTTTTTCATTTCTGCTTCGCTTGGATTAGAAGATTGTTATCGCTTGAGGTCAAATGGTTTCTAGATGAGGAGGTGAAATCACATAAATATATCTTTCTTGGGAGGTCGAATGGGTGCCACAATAGGGCTGGGCCAACTCGACCAAGTGGAGGACAACTTGACTTCTTTAAGGTAAAAAATATTAAAATTAAAAATTCAAATTCTTTCTTTTGAAGCCGACATGAAGAACATGTCCAAAATATATTATTACATATACATCAAGGGCTAAAATGTTAAATAATGAAGATCGACAACTACAAAATTTGTTAGGCTAGGAGTAACTCCACGAATGAAATTGTTGTTTTTGCATTAAGAGAGAATATGAATATATACAAGGAGAGGGAAACTATTGAGTTTCATCTCCCAATGCCTCTTTGTCTTCCAACTTCCTTTATTTTTCTATTTACAATATTTACATAGATTTTCCTAATCCCAAATATTAGGTGTCAACATCCCCCCCCACCCCTTAATCTAAAGGGATGTTGATGATGTAGGTTTTAACCCTGTACAGAAATTACCTGCATACGAATTCTTAAACAAAGAAAATAAACAATGCGAGAGCATAACCCATAAAACACATATGCACAGAGATTTTTCCCTGGATCCCAAAACCGGGACTACCAGCTTGATTTTTTATTATGTTCCTTTCAATGTTACAATACATATTTATACATGCCGAAGCATCCAATACCATGGACCGAAAACCATCGCGTCCAATACCATGGACCGAAAACCATCGCGTCCAAAAAACATATGTGAAAATCATGCACAAAACCATAGGTGGGTCCGCCCAACCTAACATATGGTCCAAAACCAAAATTTTCTGGGGCGCTGCCCCGGACCCCACAAAGTGGGGTTACGGGTGCCCTTCAAACCCCCTATTAACTACGTGGAAAGAATATAACACAACCCAACAGGTGAGTCCAAGCATCATTCTGAATCTTCCAAACTTTTCCCTTCCAAGAGCTTTGGTGAAGATGTCTGCAATCCGCTCATTTGTGGAACAATGTCGTAGGTGGTTTGTCTTGGCCTCAACATTATGTCGAATCAGATGGTATTTTGTATTGATGTGCTTCATTCGATCATGGAAATTTGGGTTCTTGGCCAACTTTATTGGAAAAGTGTTATTAATAAAGAGATGAGTTGAATGCACTTGTTTCTCCTGCAAATCTTCCAGAATTTTCTTGAACCACACAATTTCCTTTGTTGCTTCAACTACTGCCACATATTCTGCCTCAACTGTGGAATCTGCTAGAACTAATTGTTTGCATGACCTTGAGGAGACAACTCCTTATCCAAGACTCATAACATAACTTGAAGTAGATACTCTGGTTTCTTCATCTCCATCAAAATATGAGTCAGAGTATCCAATCAAGCTAAATTCATCCACTTGTGTACACTTGAGTCCAAACTCTTGAGTTCCCTTCAAGTACTTTACAACTCTTTTTGCAGCAGACCAATGACCCTCACAAGGCTTCTGCATAAACCTGGAGAGTATCCCAACAACAAATGAAATGTTTGGTCTGGTAGTAGTCAAGTAGTTGAGACTTCTTACGAGTTGTCTATACTTCGTTGCATCCTCAAATTCTTTTCCTTCAATGGATATGAGCTTTAAGTTATGTTCCATTGGAGTAGTCAAAGGATTGCACTCAACCATGCTAAACCTGTTTAATAGATCTCCAATGTACTTCTTCTGAGAGAGGAATATAAACTACGGATGTTGGGTTACTTCAATACCAATATAGTAGTGAACATAACCCAAATCTGTCATTTCAAAACCTCTCAGTTCTTTCTTTATGGATGCAATATAGTTCTCATTGTTTCATGTCATCAAAAGATCATCTACATACACCACAAGATATACAACTGTCTTTCCAACTTTCTTGACAAACAAAGTTGCATCATCAAAGATCATAATGTTTGAAATTGAGTTTTAGAAAATGCTCAATCAACTTCTCGTACCGGGCTCGTGGTGCTTGCTTGAGTCCATACAAGGATTTAACAAGCTTGCATACTTTTTGTTCCTGACCCTTCACAACAAATTCTTCTGGTTGGGACATAAAAGCATTCTATTTCATATCTCTATTCAAGAAAATAGTTTTTACATCCATTTGATGGGCTTTCCAACTGTTCTGAGCTGCCAAGGCAAAGAGTGTCCCAATGGTAGCCCATTTTGCTATGGGGGCAAAAGTCTCCTCATAATCGACCCCTTCCTTCTGTGCAAAACCTTTTGCCACAAGCCTGACTTTATGCTTGTCAAGTGAGCCATCTGCTTTATACTTGTTCTTGAAGACCCACTTGCAGCCAATTGGTTTGGTTCCCAATGGAGGATCAACCAACTTCCAGGTGCCATTCTTTATCAAAGCATCATATTCTTTCTGCATCGCTTCTTTCCATTCATCATGAGAAGCGACTTCTTTGAAGGAAGTTGGTTCGAAATCTATAGACAAATTTAGTTCACAATCATAAGAAACATCCATATCAACAGGTGAATCAGGATTGTCTACATCACCTCCATTATGTCTGGTTGAGCTTCTTGTTCCTGTCTTTCCAACCTCATCAAGACAAACAATTTCAAGTGTCTTTGTGAGCCATTTTGGAGGACCTTTTTGAGATGGCCTAAGCTGCTTAGTTGACTGAGATGGGGCTAAATCAAGATTTAGCCTCCCAATTCTGTCAATCACATCACTCAAAGTGTCATCTTGATTAGTGGTTTGAGCTTCATGCAGCGGAGAGTGCTTCAAAAGAAGATTCTACATATTGATCTAGTATAGGGATCCCCCCTTCAAGATGTGGAATCTCATTATCAAACTCTTGAAAAGACTTTGCATGTCCGAATCTATCCAAGCAATCAAGTTGCCGCTCAACAACATTGTCAGTCTTGGAAGATTCAAGAAAGATCACATCTCTAGATATTATAAACTTCTTATTAACTTCATCATAGAGATGGTATGCTTTGGAGGTATTTGAGTACCCCAAGAAGATACATTTGCGACTCCTTGCACCGAGTTTGTTTCTTTGTTCCTTAAGTATCAAGGCATAACAGGTGGAACCAAAAACCCTGAGATGCCTCACTGAAGGATTGTAGCCATACCACATTTGATAGGGAGTCTTGTTTTTTATAACATGAGATGGACACGTATTCTTTATATACATAGCACATAGAACCACATCAAACCAAAACATCAACTTAACATTCTTGAAAAACATCATTGAACGTACCATATTTAAAATTGTCGTGTTCATTCTTTCAACTGCACTGTTCTATTGGGGATTATAAGGCATGGTTGTTTGATGTTTGATCCCATGCTAACGAAGATAGTTTTCAAGTTCATTTGAAGTATATTCTTTTCCATTATCAGTACGAATAGAGCCAATATGAGATAGTGTATCATTTTCAATCTTTGCATGAAAGTTATTGAATGTTTCAAAAGCTTCAGGTTTGTTCTTCAATAAATAAACCCAACATAGTCTGGTGTACTCATCAATAAATGTCATCATATATTTATTACCATTTGCAGAAGGAACATGCATTGGGCCACATAAATCAGAATGAATGAGTTCAAGTTTTCTATGTGCTCTGGATTGGGAATCATGAAAATACTATTTGTTGTGCTTTCCTAAGATACAAGCATCACATTGCTTAATTTTCCTAGGAATTGTAAGCAAACCAAACACCATTTTTCTTCAACAAGTGAAGGCCATCATAGTTCAAGTGCCCAAATCTAGCATGCCATAAAAGGCTTGATGGAAGTGTACCTTCATCATAGTGAGAACTATATGAGAAGTTTTTTGCATGAGCAAAGGTTCCTTGCAACTTCAGTAGTCTTTCTTCTTCTATCCCAGTCATGACAAGTGAGTTATTTGATGCTTTCTGACCTCAACCTTGCCATCAAATATGTGAATGGAGTGTCATTTCTGGTGGATGTGGACCAAAGACAAGATTTTTCTCCTCAACCCCGAGAGGTATAAAACATCATGCAAAAGAAACTCTGGAAGACCTGGCAGTTTGAGTTTGATGATGCCAAGCCCTGATGGTTTGAGTTTTGACTTGTCTGCAAAGTAAACTGCTCCATCAACATTGTCAATGAATTCTTCAAAGAAATCTCTTCTAAAAGTCATGTGGCAAGTTGCTCCTGAATCAAGCAACCAAGCATCTTTCCATGAAGCAAGTGAAGCATTGAATAAGTCTTCAATTAGTCCAATGTTGCAATGTGCCACAACATAATGAGTGGACTTGGGTGCTTTTCCTTTCCCTTTACCAGGTGTTTTACCTTTTTCTTCATTTCTTTCTTGCTCGATTCTGTCCCAAGGAAGCTTACATGTGGAAGCATCATGTCCATTTCTATTACATCGTATGCAATGAAGATCAGACTTTTCTCCTTGGAAATGTCTGCCCCCTTGCCTCTAAAATTCTTCCTTCCTCTTCCTCTTCGACCACCTCTTCCTCTAGAAGAATCTTGTGCATGATTCTTCTCTTTTTGTGCAAGGCACACAACTTCTTCAGAAGACTAAGGAGTTGTCTTCTTCCCAAAAGCCTTCTCTCTTTCAGCAAACTTCTTCTCAAGGGAGTCAAAGGAAATATCCTTAAGTTTGCCACTTGCTTGCAATGACTCAAGATAATGTGAATAAGTGGGATATAGTGCCTTGACATAGGTTGTGAGAGGAACATCTATTTCAACACCAGTGGCTTTTATGTCATGCATAATGGATCTTATTTCTAATGCTAAGGCAAGAGGGTCATCATTTTTCAACTCAAGATTGAACAACTTGATCATCAATTGAACAACTTCAAGTTCAGAGTGTGAGTCATATAATTCCTTCAACTTCTTTAAGGCTTCAAAAAAATTTGAAAATGGTGAAATATGACGACTCACGTCATCATTTACTGACGTTGCAATCAAGTCATAGGCCTTGTTGTTCTTGTTTTCCCAAATGACAAGCTCCTTATCTAAAGTGGGTTTTTTCCGGTGCATTGTCTCCTTCTCCTTCACAAACTCCTTTCCACAACTCATTGAAAATCAAGGTGTGTTTTATCTTCCTAGACCACTCATGGTAGTTCTCTTTGCCAGTGAGAACTACTCCCACTATGGATATGAGTGAATGCATCATCAAAAATACTATATGCTTTCAATTCAAAATCACAACCTTACTTAATGTCTTCTATTAGGTAAAAGATTGATTTAATTATGTGGATATAAAAACTTCACAATAATACTTTAATGTGGCATATATAACATGTCGCCACTCTTTAATATATTAATGTGCCACTACTCCTTAATATGTTACCACTCTTTAATATAATATGACACTACTCCTTAATATAATATGTGCCATATATATTTAATTCAACACACTTCATATATTATATGCCCATTATATATTAATCACATATGGCTCAACAAATAAAAGATTTCAAACAATTTGGAATGAAGTCTTTGCTTAGCGCATTTTCACTTCTCAATGTTTGTGCAATGAGTTGTTATGTCCATCTAAAACAAGGACTACGACCATAAAAAACTATTCAACAACGCGCATACCAGCCAAAACGTAGATAATCTTTGTATGTAGATGAGGGATTCGGTCTGAGTTTTGACTTGTCACGGTGCATACCACTGAAATGCGAGCCATTAACGCAAAGGCATTACCACGACATTACACCACACCAACCATATGCAACTAAATCAACACTTCAACAAACCAACAACATTTGAACAAAACCATCCCACACGGATTTCAAAGTACAGTCTTCAAAACAAAGTAAACACATAACTCAACTCATGTATTCTTTACGAATTTTAGGCCATAAGCACTGGCATTTGCAATGCACAGTGTTCAAACTTAGCCTTTAAAAAAGTGTTTAGCGCATAGCGACAACAACTCTCCTTTTACAAGTTGGTCTTACCATACGTCTTCAACGCACAACAAAACCAATGAACCAACGCTCACTGAGGATGTTCAACGCAACTCCAAGGCTCCAAATTCTGGTAGAGGGATAGAGAATAATGGCAGGGAAAAAATGAGGACAATGGCAGAAGTTACAACACAAAAAAAGGCTAATTTAGGACCTATGCTCTGATACCATGTTAGGCCAGGAGTAACTCCACGAATGAAATTATTATTTTTGCATTAAGAGAGAATATGAATATATACAAGGAGGGGGATTATTGAGTTTCATCTCCTAATGTCTTTGTATTCCATCTTCCTTTATTTTGCTATTTACAATATTTACATATATTTTCCTAGTCCCAAAGATTAAGCGTCAACAAAATTCAACAAAATGGGCATGACATCATGCTTGGGAGTAGTTTCGACTCACTCATGTGGGCTATTAGTGGCTTATTTTATTGTATTTAGCTATTAGGTTGGCTTGTAACCCATTTTCTTCATGTACACTCAAAATTAAACTTGTCATAGGGATTTTAGACAAATTAATGGAAGTGATTGACCTCATATAAATAAAGGATCACTCCATTCTCTTTTCTCATCATTAGTTGTAGATTTTGACCTCCTATAGAGATATCATCTTAGCCGAGTGTAACTCGCTACTTGTGTAGATGTGATCTTTTTGGAGCTATTGCTATTGGAGATTGATTTTTGTCTTGGAGATGTCTTTTTGGGATTGAAAGAAGGCTATTTCTTGGAAGAATTGTAAGTTTAATTGCAATTTTTTTTTTTTTTCATGTGATAAATTAATGTTAGGGTTTTTCTTATTCCATGTCTAAATGCATATTATTTATGGAAAATCTTGCTTGATTATTGCATGTTAAATTTATCTTCCTTGAAATCCATAGGGGACCTCCTAGAGAGATTCCCCTATTTAATTTTTCCCCTCATGAAAAAGGTAGTTAGGTCTTATCAAGTGAAAACTATGGTTTTCCCTCTTACTCCATGCATAAATTCACTTTCTCTTAAATTTAGCCCTAAAGGCTCTATCACCCAAGTAGGAATAGGCACTGGAAATCCTTGTGCTGGTCAAAAATCACAAAAAAATCCATATTTTCTTTACATTTATTTTTTTTTCTAATTCCTTCAAGGCAAGCCATTAGGGCTATTTAGTAGGACCAAATGTTGATTTTCTAGTGCAATTAGGGTTAGAACAATAATTCTGAAATTATGATAATTGCTTTTGATTTAGATCTTCTTTTAGCTTGTTCCAATATATCTTTCAACAATTATCCTTAAGAAATTCAACAATAAATAATAGTAGAACATTAGAGATAGCAATGTACAAAAGAGAGACAAGATTTACCCTGGGAAAACCCAACAACCTTTTCAATAGAGAAATTCTTCTTATTCAATGAGAGACACACCTAGACCTATGGTCAAACCTGGTATTCTCCTCCAAGTCAAGTCACCTAAATAAGATCTTGCACTTCGTTCTCGGTCCTACACTTCTAGAATTTCGGCCCTAACCACAAAATTTCGGCACTACAGCAGTTGCCTCAGTAACCTAGAAAATTCCAGCCCCTTGCAACAATTGCCCCATAAACTGTGAATCACAGAGAGAGATTCCTTCACATGTGCGAGTTGCTAGAGAGAGATATGAGAGAGAAAACTCAACCTTCTTCTTTGTCCTTCTTTGCCCTTTGTCCTTTGCTCACTTGCCCAAAAATTGTCTTGGGAGAGGAATGCAAATTGCCCAAATGAGGAACTCGAACTACCTTTATATAATAGTCTGTCTAGGGTGAATGGATGTGTCTCTTGGGCAAGGCCAACTTGACTTGGAGGGACACTGATTTGTCACTTTTGGAGCCAAAAATTTCATTTTAAAAATTCAAATTTACTTCTTTTAAAAGTCACAATGGGACTTTGACTCAAAATAATTTTTTCTTTGACTCAAGCATTTATAAATATGCTTTACAATGATAATATAATTACATCAAGTGACCACAAGTACATTATGAAGATTGATGATAGTTACAAATTCAACACACCCTCTTAACTAGGAGGTATTCATAACCATTGTCATAGATGTTCTCAAATTGAACAAATTTCTCTAAAGAAAAGGTTATCCATTATTATCAACATCACCATCTATCATCAACATCCACTAGCGGTCATATCTAGGGCGGTACCAAACCCATGACAATGTCATCAACATATCAGGTGTAGTGCCCACTCTAGTTTCCTGACCCTAATACGACATTATCTTAGACACTCTATTCTTCGAGGACCTCAGATTGAGGATCTGGACCCATGACACTATTATTAGCGATTGAGATATTCATGGTTGTGCTGTTTATGAATGATTTCCATTGATATTATGGTAGCATGAATGGTTATGTATCTTATCTATCAGTATTCTGATGATTGCAATATTAAATAGTTAAGTTGGTCTCTATTTGAAATTATGATGAGGGTAGTAAAGAATATGTATGCGCTCTACTAAAAGCATAATGAGGATAAATTTTATGGATAGGTATATTTCTACGATGTTACGATGTTGATAGCTTAATGAATATGTATGTTTCCATTGATGATTATTGATGATAGCCATGAGGGATGTGTCCCCTATGTTACCTACTTCCTTTAGTTCAGACTTACAATGGACAATGATGTGAATGACCAGGAATTGTTAATGATGCTATTATGATAATTGACTAACATTGAGAAACCTTGTTACTGATGATTATTGAGTATGGCAGGAAACCATCAGAGGCACTCGCATATGACATGTCGATGACACCTAGTTTGATGAAAATTTATATTACTTTATCTTTGAAAGTCTAAGTCGATCTTGGAATCTGCCATATATGTTTAACTATATTCTGATGATATATTAATGGTTGCAGGCACAGATTAGTTGCTTGACCGAATGACTCACATATGGGTGATGGGGTTGTACAAGTGGATGGAACTACATGGGAGGGGTGGGACAGAGTCCCTGATCTCACCCACTAGCACTCCCGCCGTGACTTGGGCTGGAAGGGTTAAAACACCTTGGCCTTGAAGATCACGATGCCATGAGGGCAGGTTGCAAAGTTGGGTCGCTCATGAGGACTTTACCGGGGGGCGCGCATCAAGGCGGATTCCTTGATCCCCGACACCATTAGTTTCACTATAGCAGGCAACATAAGAGATGATAGTGGTCTATGACATTGCACTATACTTTCCCCTCGTAATCACTGGATGCTTGAAGGGCAAGTGGTGTGGCACCCTTGGAACTTCAGGGGAATTTCTTGAAGGGCACGACCAACTTGGCACCCTTGGCATCACAAATAAACTATTAGGTGTGGCACCCTTGGAACTTCTAGGGAAGTTCTTGAAGGGCACAACCAAACTGGCACCCTTGACATCACAAATAAGCTATTAGGTGTGGCACCCTTGGAACTTCTAGGGAAGTTCTTGAAGGGCACAACCAAACTTGGCATCCTTGGAATCATTAAAAATAAATAATAATAAATAAATATAAGCAAGGAATGAAAACTAGGTAAATTTACATCAAGGGAAAATGATGATTAGAAACCAATGTAATTAAATCAAAAATAAAACTTGGAATAAGGAGGATCATAGGAAGAATTAAAATAGAGTACCTTAAAAACTCTACCCTTCCCATTTTGGAAAATACTAGGAAGATTATGTGGTTTAATTAGGAAAAAGGGGAAAGACAAACATAATGGTAAGGATAAAGATTAATCCTAAACTAATTTAAACCTAATTACGAAAAGAGGAAGGTGAATTAAAATGAGAATAATAAATTAAATTTAGAGAAATGTAGAGAAGCTCCATGTGTCAACAACCAACATAAGAATATCCATCTAGGAGATAACCTGAGTTAAATTAGGAAGTAGATTGGGGATAAAATCTTGACTCATTAGTTGACTTCAAGTAATGAACACAAATTAAGGAATAAAAGGGGGGATTAAAGAGACAACTAGGAGAAGAAATAGGAATCTTGTTGAGGTGAGGAAAATATTAGTTTTAAATAAAAATTTAAGTAAATAATTTTGGGAGACCCTTGATGTCAGAATGACACATGGGTGGGTGAATAATCAAGCTATTGAATTATAAAAAAATAATTAATTATGCATGACATGACAAGTGTCACCTATGAGGACTCCTATAAAAGAAGGGGCAAGCCATGGGAGAAGGGACTTTTTGGGGGGGAACCCTATGGTTGGATGGATGAGATGATGTCAGAGCAGTGATTACGAAGCTATAGTGAGTTTGGTGAGGTAGAGGATTTTAGAGAGGGGACTCTTGAGCCAACGTGTGCTCTCCTCTACCAGCTAGTGCTTTCCTCCATTGTACAACCTCATTGTAGCTCGGGGGTCCGCGGGGAAGAAGAGTACCCAAGGAGTAGGCTGGGAGGTTAACCGGTGGGTCTTCGCATTCGGATCAAGTGCGTCATCATTCACTCGCGGAGGTGACCGGCTATAAGGGAATACCAGTAACAAAATAGCAAGCGGAGTCTCGCCTTCTGGTGAACGGTACACATGTATTTCATTACTATTGATCTTAGTTAAACATATGTAAATGTTATGATATGTTTTCCTGAAATGAGTGTCAGGAATGTGTGTGCTAAATAAATTTGAAATTTCAATGCGTTTCTTTTCTGGTTGTATTTGCTGTTAACTTTAGAGAAAAAAAAAAAAAAAAAAAAAAATGTAATTAGTCTGAATCATGGTCCTTACATCAGGACTCACTCCTCTAGAGTGATCAGTCCTCAAATCCCATGGGCACCACCTAAGCCAAAATGTTGAGACCCTCAACTAGAACGCAATCACTAACCCTTCTTGGTGAGAACTATGGGCCAAAACCTCATTCAACCCCTTCCTGGTTGGTGATCGGGTCTAGATGTTGAACCAGACCTCACTCCACCCTACCCGGTGTGTGATCAGGGTCTAGGACCTCACTCCACCCTTCCAGTGTGTGATCAGGGTCCAGATGCTGAAGGACCTCACTCCACCATGCCTAGTGTGTGATCAGGGTCCAAGACCTCACTCCACCATTTCTGGTGTGTGATCAGGGTCTAAGACCTCACTCCACCATTTCTAGTGTGTGATCAGGGTCCTCCTCCAAGAGACACTCACTCAACATTGCCTGTTGATCCCTCTAGGTCTCTTGGACCCATTCTCCCTTTCGGGAGAATGTCCATCTGTGTTGCAAACAAATCAACACTCCCTCTCAATGAGAGGGGTGATCTCCACGAGCCCAGCTTGTCTCTGAAGTACACAAACTTGTCCCTTAGTAATGGCTTCGTTAGAACATCAATTGTCTACTCATTGGTGGAGATGTACTCAAGCCTTATTTCTCTCCTCTACACCATGTCACGAATGTAGTGGTACTTGATCTCAATATGCTTCAACCTATCATGGAACATGAGATTCTCTGAAAGCTTCACACAACTTTGATTATCGCAGTGTATCATTGTCGGTTCCAACTTTTGGATGAACAATCTTGCAAACAACTTCAGGAGCCATACTGCTTCAGTGAAAGCCCCATTGGATTCGATGTATTCTGCTTCAGCGGTGTTGAGTGTAATCAACCTCTGCTTCCGGCTTATCCACGATATCATATTGGATCCCAAACTAAAGCATACTCCTGAGGTACTCTTCATGTCTTCAACACTTCCTACCCAATCAACGGCATATATCCTTGAAGTTGTACATCCTTGTTTACAACATACCTCAAGCCATAGTTCATTGTACCTCCTAAATATCTCACGATATGCTTTGTTGCAATCCAATGTTCGTGTCTTGGTTCTACCTAGAACTGACTCAAGGTGTTCACAACAAAGCAAATGTTCAGTCTGGTGTTAACCAAATACATCAACATACCAATCAACTGCCAATACATAGATGGATCTACCAATCTAGAGTCAGAGCCTCTTAACTTCTTCAAGTTAGTCACCATGGGAGTTGCATGGATTTGCAATCCATCATACTGAATCTCTAAAGGATCTCTAACACATACTTTCCTTGACCAAGGAAGACTTCACCAGGTTTTTTCCATACTTCTAATCCCAAGTAATAGTGCATCAACCCAAGATCCTTCATGTCGAACTCAGAAGTTAACTGCTTCTTGCATTGAATGATAAGAGGCTCGACACATGTTAGAAACAAGTCATCAACATATAATAGTAAGATCATAGGTGCATTCCTCACAACCTTAAAGTAAAGGTTTGGATCGACTTCACTTTTGGTAAATCCCAGTCTCATCAGATAGTTGTCGATACGAGCATACCAAGCTCTTGGAGCTTGCTTGAGTCCATACAAGGCCTTTTTCAACCTACAAACATGAGACTATTTTCCATGTACCTCAAATCCTTGAGGTTGCTCTATGTACACCTCTTCCTCAATTACTCCATTGAGGAAAGCAATCTTTACATCCATCTGGTGTAGTTCCCATCCCATGGAAGCAACAAGTGAAATGATGGATCTAATGGAGGTGTACCTAACAACTGGAGCAAAAGTCTCATCATAGTCTTCTCCCTCTTTCTGGGAGAACCCTCTAGCCATGAACCATGCCTTGTATTTGTCAATACTGATATCTGCAACATGCTTTATCTTGTAAATCCATTTGGAAGTCACCACTGACTTCCCTTCAAGCCTTGGCACAATCTCCCATACATCATTCTTCATGATTGATTGGTACTCTTCATTCATCGCTTCCTTCCACACATGCTAGCTAGCTACTTCTTCATATGTGGAAGGTTCTTCATCAATAAGTTTTTCATGAGATCTGCATAGCTAGAGAAGCTCTTGGGTTTCTTCACTTCTCTAGATGTGCCATCAGGGGTTGCATGTTCCTTTGCCTCTTCCAATGTGGATCTAAGCCATGCTAGTCTCTTCTTGATCTCTGGAACTATGACTGGTTCTGTTGGATCTTGAGGCCCTTCTAGCTTTCTAGTACATTCTGTAGAACTCGAGTGCTCCTCCCTTAAGGCTTCCTATTTTACTTCTTCCAAGGAATCTATAGAGACTTCCTTAGACCTCCAATATGCCACTTTCTCATTGAAGGTGACATCTCGACTGACCTTAATTCGTCACTATTCTAGAATGTAAATTCTATAGGCTTTTGAAGATTCATTATATCCAACAAATATGCCTTTCCTTCTTAAAGGCTCAAGCTTGTTCCTCTTATCCTTAGGAACATGAATATATATAGGACAACCAAAGATTCTCATGTGCCCAACCTCTGGCTTCCTTTTGGAGAAGGCTTCTTCAGGAGTCATACCTTCCAGAACTCTATGAGGACTTCGATTTTGAATGTACACAATTGTTCGTGATGCTTTGCCCTATAAGTTGAACGACAAGTCCAAATCATGCAACATGTCCTTGACAAATTCTTCAATGGACCTATTCTTTTGTTCTGCTACATCATTTTGTTGTGGATTATATAGAACAATTAACTCCCTCTTAATTCCAGCTTGCTTGCAGAAAGCAACCAGTTCCTTTGAGGTGTATTCTCCTCCATTGTCAGATCTCAATATCTTGATCTTTTTACCTGTCGAGTTTTCCACTTTAGCTTTGAATTCCTAGGAGTTGTCAAATACCTCATCTTTTGACTTCAAGAATATATCCATGTCTTCCGGGAGAAGTCATCAATGAATTTTATGTAGTATAAAAAATTTCCAAGTTATTTTACAGGCATCAGACCATAGACATTAGAATGAATAAAGTCCAAAGCTTCCATAGATTTGTTGTCATTGTTTGGAAGTGGTTTCTTGATGTTCTTCCCAAGAGCACAGCCTTTGCATACACCATCGTTCTTCATCTGTAGTTTAGGAACCTGTGACACTATTTCACTTAATTCAAGCAATGCTCTGAAATGAAGATGTCCATACCTTTGGTGCCATACTTCACTTGGATCTATTTCGTCATGTACTAATGCTTGATCAGGTTGATTCACAAGTCTTTAGAATCTTCCATCACGAATCCTAATAACCCTAGCATCATTTATACTAGAGCCCTTTGACCATACAAGTACTTTTCCATCCACAAAAACAACCCTATCTCCTTTATCTTCTAAATAAGAAACAAAGACAAGATTCTTTTTCAAACCTGGTACATAAAGGACATTGCTGAGATGTACGTATTTACCAGATTCCAGCTCTATGGATGCCTTTCCAAATCCTTTGACTCCATAGTTGTTATTGTCTCCCAATTCAACTCTTTGAGATAATTTCTTCTTTTCATGCTTGAAAGATTCCCGCACTCCCTAGTCATGTGTCTTGATGCTCCACTATCTGCCAACCACAAGTCATTATCATCTGCAAAGGAACTTGTCAAGGCATAATAGTAGAAGAAATCTTTTTCACCTTTGGGCTTCTTCGACTCTTTGTCTTCTTCAACTTTTGCTACAGAAGCATGCTGTTTCCCTTTTCTTTTCTTGTTAGCCATATTAGGACACTCTCTCTTGAAATGTCCATATTCTTGACAACCTCAATGGATGAATCCTCAAGCCCTCCCACCTCAACCTGCAGGAATAGAGCTGTTAGATGAGGGTAAGACGAAGAATCACTTGGAACAACAAATTCGTTCGTCGCAGATTTAGAAGCTCTAATACCAGTGTACGTTGGGGAACTTGTGAAAGATTCATATTCATGTGGATTCATCGAAGGGTGAACTAGAAATTCAAACTTCTCTTTCATTAAAGACCAACCAATATCACTTTCAGAAAATTCATAACAAAAATGAATTAAACGATCATGAAAATCATCGAGAGCTTTATCAGGTGCTTTTTGCAATCGCATGATTTTCTTGAAAACAAATTTGTAGTCATACATGCCAAAGGCACGGAAGAGCTCTTTGACAAGATAGTCGAAAGAGTGTATGGACGCGGTCGGCATTGTGTAACACCATTCCTTGATGCATGCTTTCAGATATGAGAATGAGCAACCTGCGAGTAGCATCCTTGCAGTGGATGTTGTGTTTCTTGCAAAACTCAAGAAAGCTAGCAGTGTGCTCAAGAATGGTTGTTTCATCCTTGCCATAGAATTTAAGATTTGACAAGTAATTAATGATTCTCGCTGACACTTTCAGATTTATGGTTCTAGAAAAACATGTAGGGGTTATGATTTGGGGAGAAGCCATTAGATGATACAGAAAGTTCAAAATAGACTTCACAGGCTCAACTTGTCATATGGCCCTCCTTTTAGCACCATAAATGTTGACGGTGCTAGACTCACCAACATTCAAGGGATCTCCCCGATATGAAGTCCCAATTAGACCTCACATTGTTTGGTGTAGGAGTCCCATCCAAAATACGGCCCGGTTGCCGATGCAGTGGGTTTTAATGATGTGCCTTGGCTGCAATAACACATAGAGTGATGTATAGTGACTTTGGTGAGAACAAGTGTGTGACCCTGTGGAAAGTCAAGTGTGATGCATGAAGGTTCTAACACACGAAAGGGAAAATGAGTGAGCCCCTTAGAAGCCTATAATAGTACGCAGCTTGAAAGGAACACACGAGCATAAATGACATCACAAGCTAATATGTGAAATAGTTCACAAGTTAATAGTGATGGAATTAAACAACAACACGCATTCAACAAGATTCGTACCAATGCAAACGAAATAGTTCATAAGCATAAGCGTAAGTTAAATAACATACATTACAAACATAACAAGAATAGTCCTACTATATTCACAACATATGCATGAAAACGTGTTGGCTCTGAGATTTTATTAAGTGAAAGTTCCAATCATACATACACCATTAACGAACCACTAACCCCAATAGTGGAACGTGAAGTCAACATCACTTGCTCCTCCAAATAAAGATACTCCCTCTATGCTACGGAGAAGCCAAGGCTCTCACAAACTCCCAAGCTCCTGATTCTAAGCCTGGGCCTAACCAAAATCTTGGCTCCCCAAAAACCCCTTAGATGAGCTATGAGGATGTATTTATAACATGAGGGGTTGACTCTTCAACTCCCCTTTGTGACTTTTGGACTTCCCTCATGACTTTTCAACTTCTTTACAAAATGACTCATTACATTACATCATGACTCTTCACATTCCAATATCGACACTTGGAATTCCACTTACAAATTAATTATAAATAAATTACAATTTACACTTGTACCCATATAAGACCAAATTAGGTAGAAACAACTAGACAACATAATAAGACAAAACATATCATGCTTGATTTTGGGGAAACTCTAGCTCAACAACTTCCACTTGATGTTTCTCGACTACGTAGCGGTGCCAAGCTTGGTATTGTGCGATGATATCCCCAAATTGTGTGATGGTGTCTAGTTGGAAGAAGACTCTAGCCTCCATGGCATCCAGGTACACTGACTTCAAACCAATTTTTGTTTCCTTCTTAAGCAGGAGCAACATTGTGTTGATTTGGACAGGGCCACTGATGTACTTGTGCATACTTTGTCTGTTCACCTCCAAATCTTCCTTGATGGTTATCTGTCTCCATTGTTCCAAGTATTCATCTATCTCCTGCCTGACTTGGTTCCTGCGCTTGATCTCTGTGAGTGAACCGACTGATGGGATCCTGTGAGATTTCACCAAGAAGTTCAGATTGTTGTATAACAGTGGATACAAGGCCTGAATGTTACCAATGAATGACCCGAGTTGTTTGTTGTTCTGGATTAGCATATGAACTCTATATTTCTCTAGCTCTACTTGTTGCTTTGTTTTCTCTTCCAATTCAAGTGATGCCCCTTTGTATTGCATTGACCATTCATGCACGACAACGATGGAAACTTGTACATTCCTAAGAGTTTTGACAAAATATTTACATTGTTGCTGCAAACCATGCAAGTGGACAATTGCCTTATGCACGGTAACAAGCTCCTCATAAAGACTCTGCAAGGTCTCTCCCAGTGTCGATACTTCACTGAGTATCATTGCTTTTAGTTCTTCCAAATGGACCTGTGCGAAAGCTGCGTTCTAAGCTTTTGCTCAGAGTTGTTCAACCTCTTTCCTAACACCCTGCAAGTTCTTTTCCATTGCTTGTTCTCAACAAACAAATAATTTGTGTTTGACTTTGAAGCACCTGCAAAGGCAAATTTGGATGTGGCAACATGTTAATTTTAGGAAACATTGGTATGTTCTATGCTTTAGAGAAATTTTACTTCAATTTCTTTAATAGCCCAATATCAATATCTAGTTTAGCAATCACATCAATATGATAGTAAAATGCAGATAGAACATAAACATAAACGGTAGAAGACACGCCGAGACAAGAGGACACAAGATGTGGCACCAGCCAACGACAAACCCTAATTGTTGGAAATAATACTGAGGGGGGGGGGGTGAATCAGTATTATCAAATTAATCATTTTTCATTTCCATAATCAGATTGATATGCGCTACTTCTGTTAGGGGAACTCGCATGTACACGCAACTGTGTTTAGTGCAACTAGCGTATATCCTGCAAACTTATGATTCAGTTAATTCATCATCTATTGATCTTTAATTAGTGCATCAGAACCATATAAACAGTAACTAGGTGCAATAAAAACAGAACAGATCATCACACATAAGAAACACACATGAACACCAAGATATAAGGTGGAAACCCAATGTGGGTGAAAACCACCTGCTGCAATCGTCTCTGTCTTCTTTTAATAATAAGATAATTCTATTTATAATTTTGTACTGGTGCAGTCTTATACCAGTACGCAGGCTTCTACATGCAGAAGGCTACAACCTTCTCTTGTTCTCCAGCTTCTACTGGAAGGGAGCTACAACCCCCTAGCTCTTGTACTAGCTGATATGTTTACTAGTACGTAGGTGCCGGCCTACAGAAGGCTACAACCTTCTTCTTTCTTCTAGGGACCACGTTTCATAAATTTTCAAACTGAATCCATCAACAACATCATTCAATCATCAAATATATTTGCATCAACCAATCTCCTATTGAACCAACCACAACCAAATCAATCAATCACTTTGACAACCCATCAATCTGATCTTTCAAAATGTTGTCAACAGAATACAGAACCATAATACAAGCCAGAACCCAGAACACTGCAACAACAAACAACAGCGACTAAAACATAGATAATAAGGTATACGCTATTTTCATGTGCCGAACCTGCGTGTATACACGCTTTCCTCAAAGCCAACCAGCGTATACATCTGCAAATATTAATTCATAATTCTGCAACTATACCAAACTTCAGTTATGCCCAGATCATATCATTTACAGAATAATATATGCGTCAATATTCAGATCTAGAATATTCATGAGCAAAAACACATAATGATAGTTCATTTTACGCCTTAAGATCCCAATCCATCCTTAGATCTTATCCTCCATCAACTGCTAAGGTTCCTCGGTTCAGATCCAACAATGCACCATAACCCAATAACTTGCATACTAGATCTCACACTTCATCAGATATTCAATGCTTAACTACCTTGGCCTAATTATCTTCTCCTCCTTTTATAGTTTTAGGCCTTTCTCAATACCATGGACCAAAACCGCTTAGAACCAATACGTTGGATCAAATACCTAGGGTCAATACCTTGGACCCGATACCTTGGACCAATACCATGGATCAAAATACCATGGACCAAATACTTCAGACCAAAAACTTAGTTTTCCAAGGTATACGCGCTTTTCCTTTTGTGAAAGTGCGTGTGTACGTATACACGACTTGTATACAGTGAACCCATGTGTATACGCAGCTTGGCCAATGGTGAACCTGCGTATACCTCTCTTTCTTCATTCTGTGAAGTCTGATCTATAACTTTGAGTTGTTAACCTACTGTATTGTGATTTGTCATATAAGAGGGTTGCCATCAAGGACAACACCCGTGTCATAATTGCAACACCAATGTGGGGAAACCCTTGATCAATTCTTCTTATAGTCTTCAATACTTCAGCAGAGAGAGATAGTAGAATTTACAAATCTGATAATTTATACCATCAGCGAAAGAGCCCTAACAAGAAAAGTCAACGTTGGTCAAGAGGGCATATTTGACCCTCAACAATTCGGTCAACTTCAGTCAACTTCGGCCTTCAAACAACAAGATGAATTAGCCCTCAAAACAGTCAGAAATCAGCCCAGTCAAAATCTAGTCAAACAGTCAACCTGCGGTCAGCCCTAGCTGCAGTCAACATTGGTCAAAATCAACATATTACCTCGATTTGTGTGCCTAAAATGCGGTCTGTTGGGACAAAATTTCTCCACCAAATTTCACAGTCAAAGATGGTCAACGCAACCGAAAAACAACCTCTAAAATTCGGTCAAACTTGGTCAACGCAGCGCAAAAACAACCTCTAAAATTCAGTCAAACTTGGTCACCGCTGAAATAGAAAATTGCCCTTCTTTCCTTTGCACGTGTGGAGAGAGATGCTACCCAGAAATGCGTACCCAATCAGATGAGGGGAGAGAGAGACGTGTGAAGATGTGTGTGCCCAAATGAGGATGAGGCATCATGTATTTATAACAAACGTTAAGGATGAATAGACGTGACTGTTGGGCTTCTGAGCCTACATAAGTTTGCTAGCCGACCTTGAAAATTTGTCCATAATCAAAATAAATTCATAACTTCATTTGTACATGTCAAAATCGAATGATCTTTAGATCAATCCTACACCTCTCGGAGAGAGGAATCCAAGAAAAATATCAGCTATCATAAATAAGATGACCCATGTGGAGTTTGGTCCTAGTTTCCAGTTTTAACACTCCCTCTCAACTAGGGAGAACTCCACCTGCTAATCCATATGCCAATCTGTACTATCTTTGCCATCAATGCACTGCTCTACTCTGCTAAACTATGAAGAAGAAGAAGTGATCAAGAATGTATCATACCACTCTCTACTGACCCGTAGTCAGTCCCAATCAAAAAAGAGTGTCTCATACCACTCTTACTGACCCGAAGTCAATTCTAATTAAAGGGAGTGTCTCATACCACTCTTACTGACTCAAAATCAGTTTCCATTGATCCCAGATCAATATCCCTCATCCTAGCATAGGGAGTATAGTGGTACACGATGCATCCATCCGTAGTACTATGGTCCCTATCCTCATTTCCCTACTCATTGGCCAGATGAGAGGTACTTCCCATGAGTCCCAGATTGCATGGGTAGGATGTCTCCACAGGAGAAGGATGAACCACTCATCCTGCCTACATGTCGCCAAGGGGTATTGCAGGGGAAGGGTTAACCACTCACCCTGTACACATCAAACCACTAGCGGATGGTTAAACCACTCACCCTATGGTTGCTCACTGCTCCAAGAAGTACCCCAAGCCCCCTAGAGCTCCCAGAGCTCAATGTCCATCTCATACAAGACCCTCATAAGAGGGTCTCTTTACGACTCCAAGTTGTTCTTGGAAGGCCAAGAATTTGACCTTCCCCAGGGGCTTTGTTAGAATATTGGCGACCTGCTCATCAGTCCCAATGTGATGGAACCTTATTGCTCCTCGTTGTACCATATCCCAGATAAAGTGGTACCTGATATCTATATGCTTGGAGCGATCATGAAACATGGGATTCTCTGATAATCGGATCCCACTCTGGTTGTCGCAGAAGATCACAGTGGTATCCAACACATGTCCAAATAGCTCACTGAAGAGCTTCCTCAACCAGATAGCTTCACAGGAGGCCATACTAGTAGCTATGTATTCGGCCTCGGCGGTGCTCAAGCCAACCGATTTCTGCTTCCTGCTTATCCAGGATATTGAAGCAAAACCCAAAGAAAAACAACATCCAGAAGTGCTCTTGCGATCCACCACATTGCCAGCCCAATCAGCATCAGAATAACAATGCAGCCTCATATTTCTGGCAGTGTATCTCAGTCCATGAGTGATTGTGCCCCGAAGATATCTCAAAAGATTCTTGGCGGCAATCCAATGTATATGCTGAGGCTCAACCATGTATTAGCTCAATGTGTTAATTGCAAAACATATGTCCGGACGGGAGTTCACCAAGAACATCAATGCTCCTATGAGTTGACAATACTTAGAAGCATTTCCCAATTCAGGTCCAGCAGCATTACCACATAACTTCTTAAAGTTAAGTTCCATCGGAGTAGTCACAGGCTTGCAGTCCACCATCCCAAATATTTCCAATATCTTCACAACATATTTTCTTTGACAAAGGAAAATTTCACCTGTCTTTTGCCAGACCTCTAACCCTAGGAAGTAGTGCATCGGTCCTAGGTCCTTCATCTCAAATTCAGAAGCCAACTCCCTCTTACATTTGTGAATGAGAGGGTCTGCACTTGTTAGAAAGAGGTCATCAACATAAAGTACCAAAATGAGAGGTTTATCATTTTCAACCTTAAAGTAAAGGTTCGGATCAACTTCACTTCTAGTGAATCCCAACTTCATCAAATAGCTATCAGTCCTCTCATACCAAGCCCGAGGTGCTTGCTTCAATCCATAAAGATCTTTCTTCAATCTGCATACATGAGATTCCCGATCATGAACCTCAAACCCCTTAGCTTGTTCCACATAGACTTCCTCTTTGATTGAACCATGCAAAAAGGTAGCCTTGACATCCATCTGATGTAGGTTCCATCCTTGTGAGGCAGCAAGTGCTATGATCGAGCAGATGGTGGTGAATCGGGCAACATGTGAAAATATCTCATCGTAATCTTCACCTTCTTTTTGAGAGAAGCCTTGAGCAACATAGCGAGCCTTGAACTTTTATGCACTTCCATCAGCTCCAGGTTTGATTTTGTAGAGCCATTTAGAGGTGACAATTGATTTGTACTGGTGTCTAGGGACCACATCTTAAACATCATTCTTCATAATTGACTTGTATTCTTCGTTCATAGCATCCTTCCATACTTGTTGCTTCACAGCTTCTTCAAATGATGAAGGCTCATTTTGAATGATAGTGCTCATGGCGGTCAAATATCCTTGATACATGTTCGGCTTCTTGCTTTCACGAAAAGTCCCCTTTGATGCAATGTGCCTCTCAACATCTTCGAGAGTCTCCCTAAGCCATGAGGGTCTCCTTTTGGAGGAGGAAGGCTCATGAGGAAGAGGATCAATAAGATCCATAGGTTCATCAACATCAACGATCGTTTTGTCCTCTTTTTCACCCTGATTTCATGTGTCAACTTCTTTGTCCATTCTTAGGATAGGAACGTTGTTGATCTTCCTGAGAGCCATATCTTCGTCAAAGGTGACATCATGTCTTATCTCAACTTCCTTTTGACTAGCCACATAAATTCTATATCCCTTAGAATTTTCACTATAGCCCACAAAGATTCCTTTCTTCCCAGATGCACCCAATTTGCTTCTTTTCTCTTTCTACACATGAAAATATACGGGCTTCCAAAAATTCTAAAATGAGAGACATCAATTTTCTTACCAGTGAACATTTCTTCGAGAGTCTTGGAGTATAGCGCTTGATGAGGGCGTCGGTTTTGAACATACACGGCGGTATTGGCAGCTTCAACCCATAGAAACTTTGGAAGGCTCTGATCATGACGCATGGCACGAACAACTTCTACGATAGAGCAATTCTTCCTTTCAGCCACACCATTCTGCTCGAGAGTGTATGGCGTTGTAGTCTCCCTCTTAATGCCAACTTCTATGCAATAATCTTGGAATTCATTGGATTCGTACTCGGTCCCATTATCAGTCCTCAATATCTTGATTTTTTTCTCGAATTGGTTTTCGATCAAGGCTTTGAAGTGTCGGAACCAAGTGAACACTTCATCTTTCTTCTTCAAGAAGTGGATCCAGGTCTTGCGAGAATAATCATCCACAAAGGTGAGATGATATAAGTATCCTCCCAGGGAGTTTACGGGCATCATACCAGATATGTTGAAGTAGATCAATTGCAATATGTCTGTGGTCTTATTATTACTTGAGGGTAATGGTCCCCTTGTAAGTTTTCCTTTGGCACATCCTAGACATACACCTCCATGCTCTACTTTGAACTCGGGCATACCTGCCACCATCTGTCTCACATTAGGTAGGGCCTTATAATGAAGATGGGCGAACCTTCGGTGCCATAGTTCAGATTGTAGAGATGTGTCGCAAGACATGGCTCCCAATGGATTTCCTCCAACTTGATAGAAAGTGTCAATCCTAAACCCAAGAGTAAAAGCATCTTTAAAATTTCTTTTCCAAAAACTTACCTTTCCATCGATAAAATCCACATTGAATCCTTTATCTTCCATTGTCGAAATGGACACTAGGTTCTTCTTGAGATCGGGTACATATAGTTCTGCTTGCAAATAAATAGTCTTACCTTGATTCAATTGAAGGGTAACATTCCCTACTCCCTTCATGGGATAGGTGGCATCGTCTCCAAGGATGATCTCCAAGTTTGTCTCCTTTTCTATCAGATTAGAGAGGGCTTCTTTGTATCCGGTGAAGTTCCTTGAGGCACCACTACCAATCAACCAATTTCCCAAAGTGTCCGGGGGAGAGGAAGTGGAGAGCGCTGATATAAGATAGTACTCTTTTTTCTTATTGTTAACAACACTGGATTCTTCATACCTCGAGTTCCTTGATTTCTTGGAGGGTCAACCATTTCTTTGATGTCCCGTATTCCTTTTTCCCTTGCCATTGGACTTGCGATTTCTTTGATCGTTGTTGTTGAAATTTCCCCCAGAATTATTGTGATCATCATCATGCAATGTGTCCCTTCTATTTGGACACTCCCTTGCATAGTGGCCAAACTTGTTGCAAACAAAGCATCTTCCCTTCCTTCCATTTTTTAATCTCGGTCTTCCTTGGCTTTGCTTCTTTGAACCTCCATTGTTCTTCCTCTTGGCATGAGCAGAGAATGCAGTGGGGTTGCTTCTATTATAAGGCATTTCTTGCTCCACCATTCTTGTTTCTTCTTGAATGCAGCTCGACATCAATTCTTCAAACCCTGGAATTCGATCATTGTTGAGTATAGTGGTTTTAAATACATACCACTCAGGTGGGAGTCCTCCAAGGGTGGTGAGAGTAAGTTTCCTGTCAGGAGTGTCTTCTCCAATCAAGAGTATATCATTCTTAATCTCGGTAATACTCAAGAAATAGGATTGAATGTCCTCATCCTCCTTCAACTTATTTTTGAGAAAGAGAATTTGATTAGCATTACTAACCTTGAACATGTTGACCAACCTGTCATAGATCTCCTTGGAGGTCTTTAATTCAGAGATATAGGCCACTAGATTCTTGTCAATGGAATTCTTGATAATCTTCTTCACTTTGACTTCAGCCCTATTGTACTTGGTCTTCGCAACAACGGGTGCATTTGAAGGAGGCTCAGGGATTTTACCCTGCACATAATCCATCGCTTCTTTTTCTTCCAAGGTCAAATCAAGAGATATCTTCCATCCATGATAGTCAAATTTATCATGGAGCTTGTCTTGAGCCAGGAAGTAAGATGAGGAACCCATTGAATCTTTTGTCCTTGTCCAACTGTCTTTGGTGATTGCTCTTTTACTCTTGCATGGGCTTTGTCTTCGACTTAGCTCTGATACCATGTTAATTTTAGGCAACAATGGTATGTTTTATGCTTTAGAGAAATTTTACTTCAAT
The DNA here is from genome assembly GCA_031772625.1 of Pinus tabuliformis. Lineage (NCBI taxonomy): Eukaryota > Viridiplantae > Streptophyta > Pinopsida > Pinales > Pinaceae > Pinus > Pinus tabuliformis. Next base: position 1,679,302,629 of record CM062817.1, on the reverse strand, counting down.
TTCTTTATTAGCCCAATATCAATATCCAATTTAGCAATCACACCAACATGATAGTAAAATGCAAATAGAACATAAACATAAACAGTGGAAGAAAATCCAAGACAAGAGTGTGAATTTTTTTTAATCTTTACAAACATAAATCCTATTGTAGTCAGTGGTTTAGCATCTCCTACTTGTTAGTTCATTCAATAAGTTATTTAATCTATAAACAGTGATGAAAAACGCCACTGCAGACTACATTGGCATACAGATCATAAACTTAAATGATAAATGAGACAACACACACAAGGAACACCGTTATTTTTGGATAACACATTCCCTAAAAAACCCAATGCGAGAAAACTGATGCAACAAATAGAGGGTTTGTATTATTAAGCAAGCAGAATCTAAGTACAACAAGTTGCCTCTCACACCGGCTAACCTTTCAGAGAAATCACGGCAACAAGAAATACATACGATGGTTTACCTCATTCCCCTAGTCACTGCTGATCCAATGAGCGATCTAGCTCCTCCCAACAAACACTGTGAAGTCCCTATGCAGTCACTGCGTGGGCCAACGTCTTGCCTTTAGAAGATTGTGTCACCTCTTCTGTTGGATCGATTTGCTGGAGGAAGACTGTTGTTCATCCCTCCTGGTTTAGAACCTTGCTTCCTTAGTGAAATCTCGAGCTACTGACAAATACTCTACACTTCCATTGCTAGAGACCCTCCTGGCTTGCGTCAGCTCTACGTGAGCCCCTCCTGGGCTTCGTAGGCCTCTGCGCTGCCTCTCTGCTACGTACTCTTTGGCTCAGAACTTCCTCTCCAATCCAAATCTCTGCTTCTACCCCTCTCACTGCAACTCAGATCACTGGTTTGATTTTCTCAGCAAACCACGCCCCAGAAAAATCGAACTAACTGATCAATTTTTGGTGTATCTCCTGTTGACCCTCAAGCCTCTTCTTATACTTTTCCTGTTGATGAATCAATAGCTGAGATTAAGTCCCTAATAAACGGCTAAAATTAAATTAGACTTGATCCTCGTCTCGTAGAAGCTTCTCACCCATATTTTCATTAATACCCATTAATATTTTTATTTTCCTAAGTTTAGACTTGGGAACCCCATTAAAAATATTACTTATTTTAATAAAACACAATCCTGGTCGAATTTCATCAAACGATTTGTGGGTCTTGGAGATCTCATGTGTTCTAACCCCTCCACAGGATTTCAGAGCTAGAGCACATCCAATGCTACCCAAAATCAACAAAGAGGATACAAGATGTGGCGCGAGCCAGGGACAAACCCCAATGTGGGGAAACCCTTGATCAATTCTTCTTATAGTCTTCAATAGTTCAACAGAGAGAGATAGTACAATTTACAAATCTGATAATTTATAACAGTAGCTCTTCAACTTATCTCTGTGTTGTTTCTTCTGTTATTGCTTCTGCTCTTCATCTTTGTTCTTCTTCTTGCTTCTTTCCTCTTCCGCTCCTATTCTTCCCTCTTATTTCGTTACGCTTCTTGCACCCATTGTTTCCTCTTCTTCTCTGCTGCTAAAGTCACTTTCATAATGGCTAGGTTTACTTTCATCTTACAACTTTGTTCTCCCCTTGGACTTTGCACAACCTTCCTCTTTCCCTTCTCGCGCACTAAGTTCATACTTCTGCTAGAATTGCCTCTAGAGTGCCTGTTTGCTGCGAAGCAACCCATGAAGTGCCTGCCAAACTGATTGGTTTGTGGGACTTAGAGGCATTGTAGCAATTCCTCCATCCATCCTTCTCCGTCCAGTGAAAGGTCCCAATTAGCCACTGAAAATGGATTCTCACACAATGGTCTTTGAAAATACTCCTTGGATTGTACAGATTGAAGTCCCGAGTATTGAATGAAAATTTCTTTATCGCCTTCCCCTTGGTATCCATAACTCTCAAGTTCTTAATCGTGTACAATCCGATCTGCAAAGGAAGGATAGGCCAAAGTGCTTTCTTCTTCCTATGCAGAGTTATTGATAAACATGTGGAGAGATGATACACAACCTCTTGCATGATTAACTTGTCGGTGGCATACCTTGGTAAAAGATGCGGCGACTTCTGTCCATCGAATACCCTGTAGAAAGTGCCATTCGGTGAGGCAAACCAATCTGCTATCTACGATACTACTTCCATTGCCCCATGTGACATGCAAGGTGGCTCTTCCTCAAAGATCATCTTGTACAATGGAATGAGGAAGTGATCAGTTAGCTTCTCCATTACTCCTTTGTGGTTGCACTCCGAAAAAATCTTGCAATAAAGATATACAACAGGCTTCCGCAGTGTTCAAGTCCAATTCATGCCAGGGAATGCATTGTGTGCGCAGATTGCATCTAGTAGATATGTAGACATATAAAATCTAGCTTTCCCACCCTTATGAGGACTAAGGGCATTAGACACATGTATCCACTGTTGCTGAGCCAACAAATCTGACTAGTTTAATGGTTTACCTTCGTTCACAACCTGGTCCAATAAGAAAGCCCACTCTTCAGGAAAGATCTCGGTGCTCTGCTGACTGTAGATTCTGCAACATAAAATGATCAACAACTAATACACTGTTATGAAACCAGCTCACAAAAAGATAGAAAAGGTAGATGAACGCCTTAGAAATAAGCCTCTTTGAGGGGGCAACCTCCTTTACATTACACAAATGAACAATTCTCTGATGATACAAATCACAAGACCTCCTTTCTATATATAGGAGTCTAAGGGTTCATAATATAATCAGAGCCGGCATAACAATAATAATGTAAGGGCACAATAATAACAATAGTGGGCTTCTATGGGGCACAATAATAACATTATGGGGACTACATGGCTACAACAATATAATAAGGGGGTTGTACTAATAACAATAAGGGGTTACACTAGTAGTATAGGGGCCTAACATGCCTCTCTCCTTCAAAAGTGTTGTTCTCAACGCTTGAGTAGTTCTTGATGCTTCTGTATAAAATTATTGTCCTCCCATGTGAAATCTTCAGCTGGCAAGTTCTTCCACTTGATGAGATACTCTGAAATTGATCGATTTCGTAGCTGTCGGGTTCTGTTTCTATGACTGCTCCAGGCTCCAATATGATTTTTCCTTCCTCATCAAGTTTTGGCAATATTGTTTGAATTGAGATCTTCTGCAACTTTTGAATGAGTGGCCACACTTCTTCGTCCTTCCATTCATACCTTGTTTCATTTATCCAATCTGGTTGGATAATAGAAATGGCGCACAACAAGGCTTCCACATCCTCATCCTTTCTTGAGAGTGCATCTGCCACAACATTTTGCTTCAATTTTTTGTAGATGATTTCAAAGTCATAACCCAACATCTTTGTGACCCATTTTTTTTGTTCTTCTAAAGATAATATTTGTTCTAAAAAGTATTTAAAACTATCATGATCCATTTTTACCTTAAAGTGTCTTCCCATTGGGTAAGGTCGCTATTTCTTAAGTGCATGTAGTATTGCCAACATTTCCTTCTCATAAATAGCTTGCTTGAGATGTGGCCGTAAAAATACCCAATCACCTACATCAAAACATTTTTCACTGCGATGTTGATCTACTTGTTGTTTTATTTGATTCTGCACCAAAGTGGCGTTATCCTTTAAAAGTTGGAGAACTTGTTGTTGATGCTTAATGTGATCTTTCACTGCTTGAACCTTTTTCTTCTTGATATGTCCTTCTATCTTTAGAGTTTGAGGAGTGGTAATTTCTTCCAATGTTTTAGAAGACATGGTTGGATTCATTTCTTGATGCTCGATGTGATCTTTCACTTCTTCATATTTGTCTTCTTGATATGTCCTTCTATATTGATAGTTTGAGGAGTGGTAATTCTGACCAATGCATTACAAGATATGGTGGGATTCATTTCTTCTTTCTTGATGTGATCTTTCACTTATTGAACCTTTTTCTTCTTGATATGTCCTTCTATCTTGAGAGTTTGAGGAGTGGTAATTCTTGCCAATGCTTTACAAGATATGGTCGGATTCATTTCTTCTTTCTCTGGGGTTGGTTCCTGGTTTATATCCTCTTCTTTTGATGTTTCTTGATCCTTTTCTTCCTCCTCTTCATAATCTATGTAAAATAATTTCTTCTCAGCACACTTATGGCCTTTAGTGCATTTGCTATCACGATTGTAACAAAGCCCTTTTTCTCTTTTTTCTTTCAATTGTTGTGGTGTCACTCTTGTAGGTTGTGGAAGTCTAAGAGAAACAACACTTCCATGTTTATAGTTGTGAGGGGTAGAATTCCTTGTTTCCATAATTTTGCTTTCCACTTTTCTTGCCAACCTGAATGCCTTCTCCAATGAATCAGGGTCCCAAAGACGAACCTCATGTTGAATGTTATCCTTTAAAGTCTCTATGGAGACATCAATCCTCTGCTTCTCTGGAATATCATTTTCCCTGATATTCAATTTTTTAATGTCCTCAATGTGATCTGCCATTGAACACTTTTGTTTGAGATTTATCAATTGGCTAAAGAAAGTGTTTCTCTTTGTATCATCATAATGTGCTATCATTTCCTCCATGAAAATTGACCACGTGACAAGTGGTTTACGAGAACAAAGCCCTTTATACCACAAAAATTGATTTGGTTTTAAATAATTAGATGCAATACATGCCTTTTGTAACAATGGTACACCGTGTAGATCAAAATATTTCTCCATCTGTGGTATCCAATTTACCGGATCCTTGCCATCAAACTTCCTCATCTCGCTTTTTCTTGATTTTAGGAGCTCACTCTTGAAATGACTGTAACTCTGTAATTTCGGATCTTCCAGTTCTGAAATTGAAACCTGCAATGGTCCTCTGCGTCATCTTTTCATTGCCACCAGTCTGATCGAAATTGGGTTCTCCAAGAAAGAGTTATTAACAATCTCCCAATATGACCTGATTATACACCTTTTAGAATAGCGAACTTGTATGATGTGCCGCGTGTCACTGTTTTGACCTTCAGATCTGACCAATACACACAAAAAACTACAGTCCGTCCTCTTTCTGTAACTTCTTACGAAATTTCAACTTGTTGCTCAGAGATAAATTTATGACGATTTTCCCAAGGTCACCTATTTAGGATGTAATTAGGGAGTCTGCAAAAACTGTAACTTCCTCGGATCATATATTAGAAAATATAGCGAAACAAGATCTGAAATTCGGACCCAAGATTCAGAACAATTTCTTCTCAAATGGTTTTTTTCTTTAGCTTCTGAAACTTCGTAGCGAAAAGGTTATAACGAAAATACCACGATGACTTGTTTTAGATGAAATTCTGGAGCTTGCAAAAACCCTAACTTCCTCAGATCATATCTCCGAAAATATAGCGAGACAACCTCTGAAATTCGGACCTGAGGTTTAGCGCGAGTTCATCTCAAATGGGTTTTTTTTTTCGCTTCTGAAACGTCGCAAAAAGAAAGTTATAGCAAAAATTCCACGATAGAAAAGGATGAGGATGTGGATCTACCTTTTCTATCTTTTTTAGGATGTTTTCTATCTTTTTGATAGAAAACAAACATGCAATAAGAGTCACCGCAACAACGACCACTAACGGGCAAATGTTACACTTTTGAAAGGCGAACGACGAACCGAAGCAACACTTGTACAAGTTAATATACGTTAAAACACCAATAACCATGAAAAGAAACAAGCAAAACAACACTCACAGAAGCCAAACGACAAAAAAAGCGACAAAAGACGACTAAAGCAAAATTCACGCGGAAAAGCGTCGCAAACTCCACTGAAGGCTCCTTGATCTCCTTGGGAATGCTAGAGCTCCAAGATTGAATGTACAAATGAGCTCTAGGGATGTCAATTAAATAGATCTAGATTGATTGAGGCTTATGATGCAAATGCCTAAAATGAAGGAAAAAGCAACACTTGGCAGAAAGTTCCAAAAATAGTGAGTGTGCCACCTTCGAGAAACTAATTAGTGAATCCCTATTTTCTAGGGATGCTTTTTGCTTTTTTAGGAAACTTGCATGCACACTACCAAGAAGGATTGCACAATTCCCGAGGACTAGGCAACTTCTTGACTTAGTGCATTGTGCAGTTTCTGAGCTCAAGAGATGGTTTGTGTAGTTTCCATCATCAAGGCTGGGCTACCATCCAGAACTGTGCAATTCTCAAGTTCAATGTTGGCCTGCTAAGAGGGATTTTGCAATTTCTGGAGGCAAGGCTGACTTGCCTTCCAAGATTGCACAGTTTCTGGAGGCAAGCCCAACAATGCTGCAAGGTCAAGTCAGAAGGTTGCTTGTGGCTACAAAAGTTCAGATCAAGGTCAAAACAATCAAACACAAGCACAACATAAAAAGATAATTCTTGATCTAAACACGAATACTTAAGGATAGTAAAAGATGAGATCTTGTGGACAGAATTTAGGCTCCAAAATCAAAGCATCGGAAAAAAAATTGGAGGGTGGTTGTATCAGCTACAACATAAGTTTAACAAATGTAGTTTCTTTCAGACAGAGGTACATTACTTGGGACATGTTGTTTCCAAGGAAGGCATAACAGTGGATCCAGAGAAGATAAGGGCTATCATGGAGTGGGCGGCTCCTAGAAATTCAGATGAGGTAATATCATTCATGGTGCTAGCAGGTTACTACAAGAGGTTCATCAAGAACTTCTTGTGCAGTGCATATCCTATTACGTCACTGCAAAGGCAAGGTAAGAAATTTGAATGGACAAAGGAATGTGTAGTAAGTTTTAAGTAGTTGTTGACAAATTCTCTAGTTTTAAAGATTGTAGATCGAGACAAAGAGTTTGTGGTGTGTACAGATCCCTGCAAGAGAGGACTTGGTGGAGTCCTTATGAATGAAGGACATGTAGTGTGCTATGAGTAACGAAAACTGAATGAGCATGAGCAGAATTATCCGCTACACGATCTTGAGCTAGTAGTGATCATCCATGCATTGAAGATATGGAGGCACTATCTTCTTGGAAAGAGGTTTGTATTGATGAGTGATCATAGTGGATTGAGGTATCTATTTGAGCAACTGAATCTGAATTCCAGACAAGCTAGATGGTTGGCCATGATTAGTGAGTTTGAATTTGAGATCAGGTACATCAAGGGTAAGGAGAACATGGTTGCAGATGCTCTTAGCAGGAAGATACAAGTGAATCATATAGTAGCTATGCATTCCTATGGGACAGACTTACAAGATCAGATCTTACAAGCAAGATAGCAAGATGGCAGGTACATGGAGCTTATGCAGAGATTACAAAAGGGTACAGGTGGTCAGGATGTGGATTATCACCTTACAACAGATGGTTTGATCAGATTTAGTGACAAGATATATGTGCCAGACAACAATGAGCTCAAGAAGACTATCTTGCGAGAATTTCATGCCAAACCGTATTCAGGTTACCCAGGATACCAGAAGATATTGACAGCAGTGGGAATTTTTATAATTGGCCGAAACTGAAGAAGGACTTGGCATAGTTTGTGGCTAGATGTTTGGACTATCAATAGGTAAAAGCAGAATGTAAGCATTCAGGTGGACTACTATAGCCGATTCTGATTCCAGAGTGGAAGTCGGAGGTCATTTCCATGGATTTCATCACATGTTTGTTGAGGACATCTAGACAACGTGATTCCATCATGGTTGTGGTAGACAGGTTGAAAAATGTAGCGCACTTCATTCTAGTAAAATTTACGTATTTAGCTAGTGATGTGGCATAGGTATTCATCAAAGATGTAGTGAGTTTGCATGGAGTTCCAAGGAAGATTGTGTCAGACAGGGATGCTAAGTTCACTTCCAAGTTTTGGAAGGAGTTGTTTGTAGGTTTGGGGATAGAGTTGGTCTTCAGTACAACTTATCATCCGCACACAGAGAGGGTCAATAGGATATTGGAAGACATGTTGATGATGTATGTGCTGCATCAACAGAGGAGATGGGAGGAGTACCTTCCATCGGTTGAGTTTGCTTATAACAATGGGTATCAGGAGTCACTGCGGATGAGTCAATTTAAGGCACTTTATTGGTGTAGTTGTAATACTCCCATTAGTTAGAGTGATCCAGTTAACAGGGTGTTGATTAGATCAGATATATTAGCAGGGATGAAATAGGAGATGCAGAGAATCAAGAAGAATATAAAGGCAACATGGGACAAGCATAAAAGTTATGCAAATCGGAACATGTTGTTTAAGGAATTTCAGGTTGGGGAACAGGGGTATTTGCGCATCAATCTGAAGAAGAGCTCCTTGAGGATTGGATCATGTACCAAGATGGAACCTCGGTCTTATGGACCTTTCAAGATTGTTGAAAGGATTAGACCAATACTTGCTTAAGAAGTATGTTAAAGATGTTGATCATGTGATTGACTGATTTGCATTGCAAGTAGAGCTAGATGGAGAATTCCAGCTAGAACCTCAATGTATATTGTAGAAAAATATGCTCATGCTCCGAAACCGAGCAATCGAGAAGGTTAAAGTGCAGTGGAAGCACTTTAGTCCCGATGAAGCTACATGGGAGATGTCGGATCAAATGTGGGCTATGCATCCTTCTCTATTCGTTGGTTGAGCGAATGTTTTTGTTATAAGTTTTGGTGTGATGTTTTGGTGTGTGTATATATATATATATATACCGCCATGATTTGTGTTATAAAGCTCCAATAAGCGGTATGAGGTGTTGTTATGGTTGTTATGCTGTTATGTGTCATGTTGGTTTGCTTCTTAGCAGGTTGATCATTGTAAATATTGCATCGTGCTAAGTTACAAAGCTCCATGAGCAGTATGTTTTGCTTTTAGCAGTGTTGTTAGTTGTAGGTGTCATTGAACACCGAGGATGGTGTTCCCCCAAGGGGGAGGATTTTGTAACAACTCTGGTCCAAATTCCATGTAATAAAGTTAATAAAGACAAAATAATAACCAAGGTCATGGGACACATATTCCAAGCTGAGTGTTGGGAAAACCATCATAGTGTGGGTGTTCATTTGGTTTATTGTGGCTAAGGAAATTGGCAAAGACAATGGCAAAGACTTTGGAAAGGTAAAGTGGCATTAATTGACATTTTATTAATGAAAATAATGGAAATTAGGAGAAAAGGAAGGTGAAAGGTCACAGGTTGCATGTGAGAAGGAAAATGAAGGAAAATAATGGAAAATTGAAGAAAATAGAGGCCTCATTAATAAAAAGGCTTATGAGAATCAAATGGTACCTTTTGTTAGTTCAATTTTGGAGCTCTCTCTATTCTCTCTCTCTCACTCTCTTTCACTCTTGGACACTTAGAGAATTATTGGAGCACTTTAGCATTGGATCAAGGAAATCAAAGGAAGGACAAAGGAGGTAAAGGGAAGCAAAGATCAAGCAATGAAGAGCATGATCAAGCAGCTACAACGGGATTACTTGCAGGTATGGAATTTCATGTGTGATTTTCTTTCTAGATGGTGCATGCATGATACATGCATGTGTGTTCTTTGTTCTCTTGTTGTCGTTGGCATGGGTTTTTCCAGGTGTGATAATGTTCTTCAACCTTGCCTTGCCTTTTCTAGATAGCCATGGTGTGGTGGGTTCTCTTGTATTTGGTTGAGTTGGATTACCGGATGTATTCGAAGTTGAGTGGGGTGGTCTCAAGACTATTCATAAGGCCTAGGAATCCTTGGATGGATACACGATAAAGTCTAGATGTGAACACTTCGATTGAGCCTAGGAATCCCTTGATTGATGAATGGCGAGATACATGGTAAAGATCACTAGTGAATACCCTTGATTGGGCCTAGGAATCCCTTCACCGGTAATGGTGCGATGCAATGTAAATCCTAGAGAGTGGTGACCTCGTAGGCTTAGGAATCCCTTGATCGGTAATGGCGGGATATACATTAAAGTCGAGAGGTTGAGATAGACAAATTCATCATGGTTTAGGTGGAGAGATCTGGAGGCATCCATGCTTGTTGAAGGCCTAGTGATCCGGTGGGGATTGCGGTAAATCCTGGTTTTATTGATGAGGGTTGAGGTGGTTTGGCCTCGGGAATCCCTGGTTGGTTTTGTTGTAAGTCTCGCATTTATGCTTGGAATATGGCACAAGGGTGATTGGCTGAAAGAAAGATTTGGTTCAATCAATATATGGTCTGGTGGTTCATGGAAGTCCCAGACCTAGTTGGCTTATGCATTCATTAATAAGAGCTCTTTCTCCTTTGTATTTCATGTATAAATGTATCAGTTCATATGTGATTTTTATGGTTGTTATATCCTTGTTATTTATGTTGGTTATATGTTAGTTATGAGTATGTTTTATGATAGACATAAGTATGGATCTCATCATGTTTTGATTTGCAAATGAATGTACAATAAAATATATGACTTAATATATGATAATGCAACTATTATGATAAAGCAACAATGCTTTTTTACGAATCTCATATAAGTATGAGACCCCTATGCTCAGATATGTTGTTATGACCTGTAGATTACATATTTGTGACATGTTTTACGAAATGTCTGTCATGGCTAGTAGGGGTCAGATTGAATACTTGTACCAATGATTGTATTAGTAGCCTTATTCCATTGTTATTTATCATTTCTGAAGGTTTCATGAAGTTTTGGGTAGTGGCCTGAGCCCTGGCCTTGAAAAAGTGGCACAAAATCCAGGGTTGTTGGCTCAAAACTAACTGAAAAGGTCCACAGTTGTCGGCATGCCTTGTTGTGGGAGCAACTGGAAGGCCTCATTCACTTGCATGGCTTTTTATGGCAGCCACTGAGGGTCAAAATCAATGAAATTTCAAGTTGCCTTAGGGTTTGGTCACCTGGAAAGATTGGTTGGCTCTTGAAGGCTCTGTAGCATGTGTGGAAGGTCAAAATCGTTTTTTTTTTTGTCGGTTCCACTTCCTTAATTGTACATGGGCAGTTGAATCACATCAAAGTATCCTCTTGTCACATGTTTACCCTAGTGAACGGATTAACTTGGGTAAATGTGGGAGGAGGAGTGATGTTAGGGCTGAGGTTGAAATTATAAGAGGAGATAGAGTAAGTTAGTGGTCAGTTCGATGAGCACAGAGAGTGTGTATTGGCTCAGCAAGAGAAGGTTTTTTAGTTGTCAGTGAGCACATCTGAGATCGAGAGGTGAGAAGGAAGAGGATGAATAACCTTATCCTGGCTTAGAGTTAGCATGGTCGTATAATGAGTTGCATTGTGCAAGGATAGATCAACATGTGTGGTCGTACAATGTGCATGTGTGCGCAGGAGAGCAGATTTGTGCAAGCTTTGCACAAAGGTTGTCTTGCTTTTGATTCACATCAGTTATTGGGTGGAGTTTGTTGAAGAAGGGAAGCATTCCCTTGTTGTATAAATATTTGGAAATTTTATTATTTGTTGAGCTAATAGAAAACACACATAGTTGCAGGTTTTCCCTAGAGTTGGGGTTTCCTGGGTATATCTTTTGTTCTATGTGTTGAATGTGTTTGTCTTTAGATTTATTTATTTTTTGTCATGCATGCTAAGTTAGAAAAATTCAATGTATTTTCAATTTAAGTTTTTGGAACAACAATTGTTTGCATTTTTGGTTTTACACTTAGAAAATTGCAAATCAGTTACCACGTTTTAATGAAATCTAACATATGTTTTGATGACATTATTGTTGATGGGAGAGACTAGTGTAATTTCACATGTTTTCTTTTATATGAATATGGATATTGGGATGCTTCGTCTGCATTATTTTATGGTGGATGGTATTCTTTATGATGCCATATTTATATATGTTTTGTTACATGGGAGTTACAAAGTTAATGAAAATTTTTCATGGACATGGTCGATGACCCCACCTACTAATAAAAAAATAATTAACTAAAAAGGCCCTTTCTAAATGCATTCTTGTGAATTAAAAAGAAAAAGGTTTATCATAATACAAACATTAGTTATAAAGCAATTTTTCCCTCCAACTATCTAAGGAGAATATAAAACCAAGCAGAAAGTAGAGAAGGGCGATGGAAAATAATAGTGAGGTTAGGTATGCATGAGTTTCAAAGTTGTCATTTTTTATATGATTACTTTATTCTAGAGTACAATAGCTTATTTGTTTTGGTTACAACATAAATCCCTCGAGGAGTGGCAAGAAGAAAGTGAGCTCAACAATTTCTGGTACTTTTATTAAGGTTGTTATCTATTTCTTGCATTATTTTCCGTTGTTAAAAGGTCTTACATTAGTTATATCAATGCTAATTGGTGTTCTTTTTGTAGAACATATTGTTGATCCAATCTTATCGAAAGAATCCAAGTTTCCCACCCCTTTGTCTTAATTTTTGGCATTTCGAGTGTTTATCTATGAGTATTTTTACATCTTAGACATTTTAGAATTTATTTCTGGTCTAGATTCTCACAGGCATCAGCGACAATAGTATAAAGTACTCATTTTTTACTAATAAAGTCAATAGTTGATAGCCTATATGTTTCTGACATATTTCCCCCCAAAAAATTACTTTATGTTATTAATCTTTATGAGCATATTTTTTTACATTAGTGGGATAAATTGTTAGTTAATTTTTACGTTGGTGACACTATTAATTTTTGTTCTGAGACCCATTTTAGACCTAAAAATTTCTCTAATGTGTTATAAAAAATCTGTCTGTAATTTCATTTATTAATTTGTCCTCAATTTTCCCAAATTTCAATTTATTTGTGTTATATAATGTACTCGGATAGTTTATATTATCTCCCTTTCATTTGTTTCATTGTTGTAAGTAATTTTATTTTATTTTATTGTACGAATCTATTGTGTATAGTTTTATTGTAGTTTAATTCAAGGCAATAAACCTCGGGCATAGTCCCATAATCTCACCCACCTAGTGAGATTCGAGGAAGTTGGCAGTGAAGCATAATAAATCTCACTCGACAACTAATGGTAAAGTGTCGACAGAAAAGTTTGAAAGACATTAGCGCCTTTTCGCTTCAACGCTTCATTCCAATCCCTAAGTCACATGGTGAAATAAGTTAAGCCTTGATGGTAGGGGTGCATATCATTTGATATAAGCGTGAGATTATGCAAAACGTTGGAGCACATTATTGTTATCTGTAGTTGATTATGGCTCTTTCAAGGGAGCTTGAAAAGCGCCATGAGCATGGTATATTAAAATGAAATTGATCCACAATCATGATTAATGGGACTGAATTATCCCACACTAGAGGTTGAAGTATGAGTAGGTTAGATCAATCCAAAATGGAATTTGGTCACCATGCTTATGAGAGAGAAAAGATGTTCTTCCACATCAAGTATGACTAAACCCCATTTAAATTAGATAAAATGGGAGGAGAAATAAATTTAAAAGTATAAATTATAATCATAATTAGGTGTGCTCTTCAATATAGTGAGGGAAAGATGTTGTAATGACGTTTAAAATGAAGCGTTAGATCAAAAAATTAATAATAATGAAACATAATGTATAATTAATTAAAAAGTAATAAATAATAAATCTATTCAATTCAATAGAATTTATAATATGCATATAACATTAAAATAAATTAAAATAATAATGATTCATATTTGTAACCATGATATTTTAGAAGATATCCCCTGATCGGAGTGATATTTGAGCTAAACATGTTAAGGGCATTGATGGCAAGGTAATCGGTTGTGAACCAACCATATTAAGGAGGGAGGCGAAGGCTCCATGTCCACCAACTCACAATAAAATTTAAGGGACATGCGCTCACATGAGGGATCCACCAAATGCTACTATATGGCATTCAATTAAGCAATCTCTCTATCCAAGATGGTTGGGATCTTGTGCATTTTAGAAATTGCTCAGGTGGTATCAAGCAACCTTCCGCCTTTATTGGTTTTTCCCTATTGGAAGAGGCAGTAGCGCTGAAACTATTGGCACTCTAAACACTTCAATATTTTGGGAATGCCCTAGTCTCATGCTTATGTTTTTAGCCAAAGCTTGTGGTCTGGCTCACGCAAGGTTACAACAAGATACAAACTATTGTGGAAATGGAGGAATTGGGCTCCAGTGTTTTGCGTGGGGACCTAGTCGATGAGGAAGGAAACCTCATGTTTTTAGGTTTCCCTCATGCATTACTCTCTAGTTTAGACCGAGCTGCTATTGTTTAGCTCCAAGTATATTATTGTACTTCTATATATCTAGGCACATTTTGTTAATTTGAACTGTAGGTTTTATTTGGACTCTAGTTTATATAATGACTATAGAGCTAGGAATAAAGTATAAAACATTTTTGGAGCAAAAATACTTGTATTCCATCATTGGTTTGGTTTCCATAATGGAAGAACGCAGTAGGAATTGTTGATGTACCTCTTGTTTTCCAGGTAATATAAATTTTTTCAGCTTACAAGAAAAAATTCAAAAGATATTATTATTTTTTATCTTTTAAGTTAGGCACTTTACATTATGTCAAATGTGGATTACATAGACCAAAATTTTTCTACTATTGGTCTTCCCAAAGGACCCGAAGGGAAACCAGACTTGTAATATAAGTTCAAAGTCTCAAGGTTGCTAATACCTCATCTAACTAGAGCATACTATAAATAGAAACCTATAAAAATATGTTATTGACATGAGAAGACAAAAAATACTATTGGTGTTGCAAGCAAAAAATAGTGAGTCATGACAACTATTGGGTATAATCTCTAGTCACCTATTATGGTTGGTCATTACCCTCATCTAAGCATAAGGAGGTGTTGGTTGATCTCCTGGCTAGAAAAGTCAACTTGTGGTCTATATTGTCATTTTTTCCTCTAACTCTACCAATATGATAGAATTCTCCTATTGAGTCATCTTGTACCTCCCTATGTGGCCTGCAATATTCAAATGACGTTTAACCTTGTGTCAACTTTGCACCATGATCGATGAAGTGACGGGAGTGCAAGAAATGGACCAAGTATAGCATGAGCTACAACCCCCTTTCATGTGAGCTAGCATCATATCAAGGTGGGGTGGGGGGGGGGGGAACACTTGCTCCAAGGCACCTTCCATGAGGGATTTCAAATGATATAGTCTTTTATTTTAAAGAGAATGGGTACAATTTTTATATTCAAAATCTGGAATTACGCGGCCATAACAACTTTTACAAAACTTCACAACAAAACTCACAGTAGTTTGTGCATCTATGTCCATATCCCAATATATCCATATTTTTAGTTAGTTCCTTCTACAAACCTTTGCCACTATTACGAAACACTAAAAATTCCCATAGTTTCTAAACGAAATACCTAAAATAAACACAAAACGACATAACATATAACAATCAGTAAGCTAATTAGACTTCCTGACTTCCTCACATTCCTCCTCTTTCTGTCTGATCGGCCCGACACCAACATATTCTTCTTTTGTCTGAGTTTGCAACTGAACAATGAACTTATTTGGAAGCCTTGCAGTAATCTCCTGCACCTCTCTAAAAATGTTGTCACTTATCAAATCCGAGTTGGTGGTCATAAGGTCCATCTCCAACTTCACAACCTATCGTTCCAACGTGGCCTCCACGGCTTCAAACTTAGCATTTAAGCACTCAAAATTTGTAGCCCTACCTTTCTCCAGGAGCTTGACATGATGGGTTAGGAGATCCATCCTCCCCATAAGAAACTTGAACAAAAACTCAGCAGCCCTTTTCCATCGAGTAGGGTCCTCCATCGGGGGTTTCTCATCCTGCAATTTTTGAGGCTCCATCACTGTACCTTCCCAGCTTAAATTGTTTTCACACTAGCGCTTTCCTTTTACTACGACAATTTAATCCAAAGGGGACTGCATCAATTTATAACCCACGCGCTCCTTGTCCTCCCTCGCCTCTGCTTGTGCCATTATCTCATGTAAATCCTCGATCTAAAGACCCATTAAATACTCTTGCTATCCAATGGATCGCCCAAACCACCCCTACAACCAATTCGTCGGTGATCGAGATGATGGCCATAATTTCACTATTAAAGCGACTCTATGTACTACAGGCTCAATTCCTTGCTAAAGTGACAAGATTGTTGCTCTTCTGATGGAATTAAATGATCCCTGATGTGAATAATTAGAGAGAACGTCCTTGAAATCCTTCGAGACGCCATGCATTAATATCATCCTTGCCTTATACCCTCTGTCTTGCCATCTTGCCATGGCTTTGCACATTCTCCAACTCTCATCTTGATCGAGGGAGGTATTAACTGCTATGGCCATCATAAGCTATGGAATTGGAATATGACCTGATGGCCTTCCGTCTATCTCGTAGTCGCCCTCACCTAATTGAATCTTGTTATTTCCCAGACCATCGACGTCAGAATTAAGGTGACAAAAGATATGAAACATTTCATATTTTTAAAAATTTCCTAATTGGTGTTCAATTCTCAACACAAGGGTGGATTTTTTATCCTTTTTTCTTGCGATCATAGGAGAAAACATCCTTATTTCTATTAAGGAGTCGTCTATCACTTTAATTTTTTTTATCCGCAAAGATAAAGCTAGATCTAACTCTTTCCACATTACGAGCAATTCTTCTTTATTATTGTTGCAACCCCTAAGCCCCATGAATATTTTATTTCAACTTGTTCGTCAGGGAAAAATAATACACCTCCCGCTCTCATTGCCCCAGATTTCAGATAGTATAAAAAAAACATATAAAAACTTAATAAAATTTATTCAATAAACCTATAATGAGAAATAAGAATACTTATTTTTTTTAAAGGTGGTTCACAGATATTGGGTGGCCGCTACATCCACGGGAAAATCCAGGTTGATCAACCTGAAGGGATCTACCCGTCAACCAAACAAGTAGGGCCTAAACCCAAGGGTGTTGAAGAGATTTGACCCCGTGACCTCCCCACTGGCAAGGTACTTAACAATAGGAACTCGACCAACTAAGCTAACCCTTGGGGCTAAAAATAAGAATACTTAAAATCCATTTGAAAATAATGATCTATATACATAACTATTATATTCAAAGCTTCATAAATTTGATTTTTTTTATTTGCTAGGTAATGTGAGCGCTTATATGACTCACACGCCTAACCTGTGGCTTGAGTAATTGTGACCTAGTGGCATCTAACTTGTCAATATCATGCAGGGATCGCACTTGGCCTGGGCCACACCAACCCTTAACATCGCTAGATTTTTTGCCCACAAAGTTTTTAACCGATGACCTTTAGACCACGAGGTGCCTTAACTGAGAATACCTTGTCACTGTCTGCTCTACGCCCCATGGGAAAAGCTTATAATGTTTTTTGTAAGTCGATATTTTATTCATATGGTAAAAAAGATGTACATCTAGTAGAGCAAAAAGCAGGTGGTCTCACCTCAACCAGGTTTGTTCACCAATGTTTGTAGCAGGTGACAAAAATACAAAAAGGAGGCTAAGGACATCGTCCATAAACAAAAGGGACAAAGGCACCAAAAGATAAACAATACATAAAAGACACTTGATAGAATATTAGTCATTCCACGTAATGGAAGTTGGGTTATCCATGGCAATTCCTGGAGGTGGTGGAGGTGGAAGTTGCACTGGATGTGCCCTTCGAAGTGAGCCATCCAAGTCTCCAACTTTTCCACTTTTTCTACAAGGTGGTTTTGGCCTTGCCAGACCACCACCACTCGCTCTCTGACCTGGAATTGAAAATAGTGCATCCTGTCTAAGGTGGCCACCAACTCAACATGCTCCTCCCTTCGAACTCGTTCAAAGACTCCACCCGATCTAGAAGAGATCGAATTAGTTCCTGGAAATTCTCTAGACAAAAATGTTGAATTTAATCCAAAGGGGACTGCATCAATTTATAACCCACGCGCTCCTTGTCGTCCCTCGCCTCTGCTTGTGCCATTATCTCATGTAAATCCTCGATCTAAAGACCCATTAAATACTCTTGCTATCCAATGGATCTCTCAAACCACCCCTACAACCAATTCGTCGGTGATCGAGATGGTGGCCATCGTTTCACCATTAAAGCGACTCTATGTACTACAGGCTTAATTCCTTGCTAAAGTGACGAGATTGTTGCTCTTTTGATGGAATTAAATGATCCTTGATGCGAATAATTAGAGAGAATGTCCTTGAAATCCTTGGAGACGCCATGCATTAATATCATCCCTGCCTTATACCATCTGTCCCGCCATCCTGCCATGGCTTTACACATTCTCCAACTCTCATCTTGATCGAGGGAGGCATTAACTACTCTGGCCATCATAAGCTATGGAATTGGAATATGACCTGATGGCCTTCCATCTATCTCGTAGTCGCCCTCACCTAATTGAATCCCGTTATTTTCCAGATCATCGACGACGGAATTAAGGTGACGAAAGATATGAAGCATTTCATATTTTTCAAAAATTCCTAATTGGTGTTCAATTCTCAACACAAGGGTGGATTTTTTATCCTTTTTTCTTGCGATCATAGGAGAAAACATCCTTATTTCTATTAAGGAGTCATCTATCACTTTACTTTTTTTTATCCGCAAAGATAAAGCTAGATCTAACTCTTTCCACATTACGAGCAATTCTTCTTTATTATTTGTTGCAACCCCTAAGCCCCATGAATATTTTATTTCAACTTGTTCGTCGGGGCAAAATAATAGCCCTCCCGCTCCCGTTGCCCCAGATTTCAGATAGTATAATTAATAAACATATAAAAACTTAATAAAATTTATTCAATAAAGCTATAATGAGAAATAAGAATACTTATTTTTTTTAAAGGTGGTTCACAGATATTGGGTGGCCGCTACATCCACGAGAAAATCCAGGTTGATCAACCTGAAGGGATCTACCCGTCAACCAAACAAGTAGGGCCTAAACCCAAGGGTGTTGAAGAGATTTCACCCCGTAACCTCCCCATTGGCAAGGTACTTAACAATAGGAACTCGACCAACTAAGCTAACCCTTGGGGCTAAAAATAAGAATAATTGAAATCCATTTGAAAATAATGATCTATATACATAACTATTATATTCAAAGCTTCATAAATTTGATTTTTTTTATTTGCTAGGTAATGTGAGCGCTTATATGACTCACACGCCTAACTTGTGGCTTGAGTAATCGTGGCCTAGTGGCATCTAACTCGTCAATATCACGCAGGGATCACACTTGGCCTGGGCCACACCAACCCTTAACATGGCTAGATTTTTTGCCCACAGATTTTTTAACCAATGATTTAGACCACGAGGTGCCTTAACTGAGAATTCCTTGTCACTGTCTGCTCTACGCCCCGTGGGAAAAGGTTATAATTTTTTTTGTAATTCGATATTTTATTCATATGGTAAAAAAGATGTACATCTAGTAGAGCAAAAAGCAGGTGGTCTCACCTCGACCAGGTTTGTTCACCAATGTTTGTAGCAGGTGACAAAAATACAAAAAAGGAGGCTAAGGACATCGTCCATAAACGAAAGGGCCAAAGGCACCAAAAGATAAACAATACATAAAAAACACTTGATAGCATACTAGTCATTCGACGTAATGGAAGTTGGGTTATCCAGGGCAGTTCCTGGAGGTGGTGGAGGGTGGAATTTGCACTAGATGTTCCCTTCGAAGTGAGCTAGCCAAGTCTCCAACTTTTCCACTTTTTCTGCAAGGTGGTTTTGGCCTTGCCAGACCACCACCACTCGCTCTCTGACCTGGCATTGAAAATAGTGCATCCTGTCTAAGGTGGCCACCAACTCAACATGCTCCTCCCTTCGAACTCATTCAAATGACTCCACCCGATCTAGAAGAGATTGAATTAGTTCCCGAAATTCTCTAGACAACAATGTTGAATTACCTACAGGTTGGGAGTTGCACGCTTACCAGACCCCCGACTAGCCATTCCACCTCACCACACACCACCAGTACGCTGAGGTTGCTAATACCTCCCACCTCCACGGGAAGCCTGCTTTCTACCACCACAACCACCACGCGTTCCAATACCCGATAGCCAGGAGCGACCAACAATCTTGCCACCCCAACGTGTCCTGACTACCACTATTGCCAAATCTTTTGAAGTAGCCAACCTCGCCTAGTCCCCGCGACCCACATATCCTGGTTTGGCAAGGGGGGAGGAGCGCCCACGACGCGAGGAAGGTCGCATATTGAATAGTATAGGAGAGCCAAATTCCCCAACAGTCTTCAGAGTCCAACCCACTGAAACTTGCCCAGATCTCCACACCTAAAGACCAGATCTCCCTTCACCCACAATTCTCTGCAGACAACCACACGCTATAACCTGACTACCACCTTGCCACCAATTGAGCACCCCCAGTGAGAACGTGAGCTACTTCAGAAGGAGAAGGTGAGAGAAACTCGCCCCAAGCCAATGCTCCCCAAGAAGCCTTGCGTAGCCCACACCCAAATGTCGACACCAAATACTCTGGAGAGGTGGCTCCTCTATCTCCATCGCACACAGAGAAATGCCCATGAAACCACCAGGCATGCCAATTTTCGGATCAAGCACCAAAAATGAAGAATCCCTCGCACAACCACCACCACCCCTAACAGCACCACCTCCAGAGCTCATATGTTGTATATTTTTTCCTCTAGACGCCTCCAACATACCAACTACTCGCACCTTCCAAAATCCATCGAAGACAGAAATACCAAGTTCCCCCAATTACTCGCAACTGCACTATGCAACCGCAGTAAAACCTAGGTTGCCTTTGGAGAAAAACACTAATGAATTCACATAGCCAATAATCGTAGGGAAAGATAAAATGTCGCCACCCGGTGCTGAAAGCCCCCTGCCGAGGCTTGCACTTGCTTGCAGAATATTGACCAGGATCCCAACACAGGAATGAAACACAAACGCAAATGTCGTCTTGTTGAGCCATCCCGCTCGTTAAACTTTCACCAGCCACATTCGCCGAGACAAGACCAAGGTTCACATGATCGCATTTAAAATTGCAATTAAACCTCCCATTACACTAGTTTAGATGAAATGACTAGGAGGCCAGTCCTCCGCCGACACGCCAACTATTAACGATCATGGGACTCGGTGGCCACATGCTCCGAGATTCTCACCCCCATCGAGGAGGAAAAGCTTATAAATTTAATTAATAAACATATAAGGATTTTTTTTTTTTAAGTTATAAAACTTGTCAAAGGAAAATTCCAAACACACACACATACCTATGTGTCTATATGTATTATCAATATTTCAATAAAATGAAATATATATATATATATATATATATATATATATATATATATATATATTGTAAGATCATGGTATTTATATTACTTTCAAAAGCATAGACATACATCAATATTTATCACTACTAGTCTACCACTTAGGAAACTAGACCAGTAGCATAAGCACAATTTTTTCTGGTTGTTCTTATTGTTCTTTACTTGAGAGTCTAATCACCGAAAATTGGAATAGTTTATAGCATAGGAAACTGAAACTAAACTTAATAACATAAAAAACAACATAAAGTTGAAGTGTTGTTGCACAAAATTGTCTTGTTGATCTTCATTCTGTAGGGGTGTCCTCAAGGCCCAATGGTTGTGGATTTCTGTTAAAGTTAGACAAAGAAAGGTCCATGCTTGCCTGGTTCTTGCTAGAAGTGTGACCTTTCTATTAAGATTATCCACCTTCTTGAGAAGCTTTGTCATGCATATGATTAACTCTTACTATGTGTCTACCCTATCTATGAGAACTCTTCCCATTAGAGTTTTTATATGCCAATACAAGTTACCAATTTGCATGTAGAAGATTGTTCAAGCCCTAGTAGAATTCCCAATGTATGGTATCCAGTTTGTTATCTCTTGCTCTACATGTGTATCGGGAATGAATCTTCGAGATTTCTTGACTTGTTCCTCCACATTAGAGATAACACTTTGAATAGTTGCAATGAAGGTTCTAACCCTGTGCAGAAATTACCTTCAAACAATTCTAAAGAAGAAAACAGAAAATATACAAAGGAAAGAACATAAAATAGACACAAATATTTTTCCCCTGGAACCCAAAACTAGGAAAACCAGATTAATTTTTCATTACATTCCTTTCAATGTTACAATACATTATATACATGTTGAAGCATTCATAAACAACCCAATCCATTAACCATGGATTAGAACATAATTGTAGTATCGAATCTACAAAATACCATGGGAAAAGCCTTCATGTGTAAAACCATGTGCAAAATCCATGCACAAAACCATGAGAGGGTCCACCCAACCCTGAGTCCATCCATTTTTTTTTCCAAGATGTCGCCCCAAACTTAGCCCTCGCTGCCCTTGCCCCCCCGTTGCACCCTATGCAACATAACAACACCTGGAGCTAATCATGCAAAGAATATAACACATACCCAACATGCAGGGATAATATCCATGTAGTACTCCATTGCTTCTCTGGCAGCGCCTTGAGCTCTAGTGCCATGAGTTGAGGGTGGATTGAGATTAGAAGGGGGGTACAACAAGGGCGTCCTTGCTTTTCACTACAATGTTGTCCTGAGGATCTACACCTAACCATAATGAAAGGAAAATGATTAGGGGGTGGGGCTAAAAAGGAAATCTTCTCAATTAAACAAAGAGGAAAGGAAGCCAAATGAAAAGCAAAGCAAAGGGAGAACATAGAGAAATAAGAAAAGGAGGGAGGAAAGGCAGAAACAATGAGAGAGAAAAGGAGGAATAAGGAAGGGAAGAGATAGAGAATAGAGGAGGGAGGAGTCAAAGGGGGAGAGCCAAGAGAAGTAGGGAAAAACCATGGAAACACTAAGAGAGATGGGGTGAAAGGAAAGAAAAGGAGACATAAAGGAGAACAGGGAGAGAGGCTTAGAGTGAGCTCGAAGGAAAAATTAGATCCCCCATAACAATTAAACCCAGAGTAGGAAAGAAAAACTAGAAGCCCAAAAAACCTGAGAAGGAACTTAAGCCATTAGCAAGAGAGTCTAAAACTGAAATAGAATTCCAAATTATAACAACCAAAAGTCCAAACCTGTGGTTGCTTTGCGAGGTGGCTCCAAAGTTGGAGAGTGACGCGTGAAAAAAACTTCCCCCGAGGATAAAGATAAAAACCTTGAGCCTTAAGAGTTCCATGAATTAAGTTTTCCCGTGCAACAAATCCAATTATGGTCGTCTCTCTCCATGTTTGTTTAAATGCACGTGGAGGCATTTATTATTCATGAACTGATCTCCATATCGTCACCTCTTAGAAGTATTTACTTGGCTCTACCCATTACCTCCCATTATGAGTGGCAACCTTATTTCGTTGTACACAAACCAGGTTAAATGTACGTTCCCCAAACCTCGCATGAACCAAATCTGTTGTACTATAAATGCTTTCAAGTTACCTCGCTTCCCTCTATTCATGTGGTGGTCATGAATACATGCAAGCTACTAGGTGGAGGGTAGCCTGCCATCCCTTCCATTTTCTTTGGTTCTCATCTAGAGTCCCAGTGAGGCGCCCTTTCTTCGCACTCTCCATGGGGAGAAAAATGAGAATATTTCTACATATAGATGTGGAATTTATATAAATAAAACTAATATTATTAAGAACCATCTTATATATATCTTAACTTCGGACCTATTAATCCTTGAGAGGAATCAAATCTCTCGAGGTGCAAACTTTTTCTTAAGTTAAGATGGATCTATGTTGGTAGTGGCTCATAAAATATTGTCTTAAATAAAAAAATAATAATAATAAAACATAATGTTGGTTCAATAAAAAAGGTAATAAACAGTGAAAGGTATAAAAGTAATAAATTGATTCAATTCAATGTATTATAATGTAATTTTGTTTTTATTATAAAGTTAGAAACAATTTTTTGATTAAAAAAATTATAATATATATATCACATTAAAATAAACTTAAATAATAATGATATATATTCGTAACCTTGATATTTTAGAACATATAATTCATAAACATACAAAAACATAATAAATTTAATTACTCAGCATAGATCCATCTTAACTTTGGATCTACAAAGCGTCGAGAGGGATCAAATTCCTTAAGATGCAAACATCTTTTTGTGTTGTAATACTTGAAGAAATATTTACCCCTACAAATATTTAATTCTTCTCTAAGCTTCATAGATCACGATTTAAGATGGATCTATATTGTTCTTAATAATATTATTTATATTAATTTAAATTTCACATCTTTGCATATAGAAATAGTCATATTTTTTATTTTATTAAAACTTTAATAACACACATAGACACATATGCCCTTAACATTTTTCTTTGACATTTTTTATAATTTTTATAATTTAGTTTTTTGATGTGATATATATATATATATATATATATATAGTTTGGGACAAATGCTTACCATAGATATTTAAGTTTTTACTATAAAAAGATGTTTAAGAGAAATTTGATTCCTACAATAATATATTTATAAGAGATATGAAATATATATATATATATGGTAGGTATAAATTGTGATTCATTTTACTGTATAAATTAAAACAATAATTTATATTTGTAACCATTTCATATCTGTAATAATTTTTATTTCAAAATTTCATATTTAAATTTACTTAATAAGCATATAAAAATTGTAAAAAATAAATATTATGCATATCACATTAAAAAATCAAATTATAAAAAACTATAAAATATGTGAAAGAAAAATTTCAGGTGCATATATATATATGAATTAGGGTTTTTGTAAAACTAAAAAAAGAATATATATCAACATAAATCTATTTTTAACTTTGGATCTACCAAGTATCAAGAGGAATCAAATACCTTGATGTGCAAATCTTTTTTAAGTTTAGATCCATAGTTAAGATGAATCTGTACTAATAGTTTATTGTAAGTAATTGCATGAGCTTGTGAATCTACAAGAAATTACATATATATATATATATATATATATATATATATATATGTATGTATGTATATATATATGTATGTATGTATATATATATGTATATATCTATATATATAGATATATATATATATATATATATATATATATATATATATATATATATATATATGTATGTATATATATATGTATATATCTATATATATAGATATATATATATATATATATATATATATACATATATATATATATATATATATATATATATAATTTCTTGTAGATTCACAAGCTCATGCAATTTACTAAAGCACAGGACAAAATCTACTTCTACTTTCAACCAGCGAAAGCCAATAGATCGATGAAAACAATATGAACAAGAAGAAGAAAAATAAATGGCACATAACACAATATTTATCCGGAGAAAGCCACTGCTCAAAACAGCTACTATCTATATTGCATTAATTGGAAGATCCGAGAAGAAAGTACAAAACTTGTTCTCTCTAGAACAACTACTGCACAAGTATAATCAACTCTCTGCTCACAAACTAGCTCAAGCCAAACCTAACCCTATTCTGCTACTCTCTAATCCCATACTTCTTTGCACCATTCCTGGTCAAAGAATCTGGATGAATACAATATGCTCTGCTCAACCTACACAAGTATTTCCTATCCTCTGCCTTATGACTTCCTTTGGCCAATACTTAACCAAATTCCTAGCCTTCAAGCTTCTGATTCGTTTTCTCAATTCTCGAGAAAATTAACCCATATTTAAATGGAAATTCCTCATCCATAACTGCGCAATCCAAAATTAGGTCCTTCTCTGATTGCATGCATGATATTTACAACTCAGTAAATAATACAATTGATAGTACACTGTCTGTGCACTCTAGTCTAAACTGTGTCTTTCTCTGAACCAACATGCATGAGTTTCTCATGAGGGAATATTCAGTTAACTGGAGTAACACTAGTGCACCAATTGACTGTTAACTCTCTTAGTTCCTCAAACAATTTGGAACTAATTTAACTGAACTTAACTCAGTAAACTGAGGGATCTAATTTCCAACTCAATTTAAACTCATCCTGGATCCCTAAAACTTAAGGAGAACATATACATGACTTCATAAAGACTTCCAACTTGAAATTCCTAAGCTAATTAAGTTAATTAAACTTAATTAACTATTTACAAGTTGCTATGAGAATAAAATTCTATTTTAATTCACAATTTAATTCAAGGACAAATTAAACTGGAATTTCTAGATTCTATTTATAACATTTCTTGTTGTTATTTTCAACACTCCCTCTCAACAAGAAAGGAATTCAACTCGATCTAATCCTAAACCTTTGGAATATTTTGCATGCAACACTTCTCTCTAGTGTTATTGCTACAACAACTCCAGAAACAAAAAAAACATCCAAGATGAATCAATATGATGCATCTCTCATCAAAGTCTCTGACTGCCATTGTCTCTATCGGTTGAAAACTCTATGCTTCTGTTGAATCTGTCTTTTTGCACTGTTGTCAACCCTTCTATACGCTCTTCAGTATTTAACTTCTCTAGCCTTTGTCACTATGATCTCTGGTTGTATCAATCACCACTAATTCGTCCCGCTATTATGTACTATGGGCTCCCGTAGCAAGGTACGATCCATGAGATAAAACCTTTCAATGGACCCTGCCCAATTTCAGCCCTCTTGGGACTATCACTTCACATCACCCCACCTCACACCTAGAGGTATGGCTGCATGTGCTCCCTCTGCCCACTTGACTCGAAATTTTCCCCTACTGGAGGTCTCTGCATGAGTGGATGCCTCCACTCGGTCTCCTCTCAGCTTCTCCAATTGTGGCTGCTCCACAATTGTCTCAGACTGCTTCTTCTGGGGTTGCATGTTGAGAGGTAATTTACTCTCCCTCTCAACCACCAAGTCTCTAACCTTTGTCTTGCTCCTCAAGGCTTTGCATGCATCTTGTACCTCAAATGCCTACAAGTTCTTGGCTAGCACACTAATTTGTTTCATCTGTCCTGTTGTCATGAAATTATCTGGAAAACAAGTTGATTTTAAATTAGTGATATCTCTCTCATCCAAACTCTTATTCAGCCGATTTTTTTTTTAAATTGGATATTTATTCGCAAGGAATCCATATCTGCTATTTGTTTCTAAAAATTTTGCACAAAAAATTTCATATCTGCTTTGCAAACTCGTGGCCCAAAAAAAATTCCAACTTCGATACCATGTAGAGATTTCTACATATCTAACTCTGATACCATGTAGAATTTTCCTACAAATCTAGCTCTAATACCATGTATAATTTCCTGTAGATTCACAAACTCATGCAATTTACTAAAACACGAGACAAGAATCTACTTCTACTTTCAACCAATGGAAGCCAATAGATCAATTGAAACAATATGAACAAGAAGAAGACAAATCAGTGGCACATAACACAATATTTATCCGGGGAAAGCCACTACTCAAAACCCCTACTATCTATATTGCCTTAATCAAAAGATATGAGAAGAAAATAAAAAGTTTGTTCTCACTAGAACAATTCCTACATAAGTATAATCAACTCTCAGCTCACAAGCTAACTCAAGCCAAACCTAAGCCTATTCTGCTACTCTCCAAGCCCCTACTTCCTTGTGCCATTCTTGGTCAAAGAATCTGGATGAATACAATATGCTCTGCTCAACCTTGAGCTTAGCCTGCACAAGTATTTCCTATCCTCTCCCTGATGACTTCCTTTGGCCAATACTTAGCCAAATTCCTAGCCTTCGAGCTTATGATTCATTTTCTCAATTCCTGAGAGAATTAGCCTGTATTTAAAGGGAAATTCCTCATCCATAACTGCGCAATCCAAAATTAGGTCCTTCTCTAATTGCATGCATAATATTTACAACTCAGTAAATCTACAATTAATAGTACATTGTTCGTGCACTGTTCTCTAAACTGACATGCATGAGTTTCTCATGAAGGAATCTTCAATTAACTGGAGTAGCATCAGTGGGTGCACTAGTGCACCAACTGACTGTTAATTCTCTATTAGTTCCTCAAACAGTTTGGAACTAATTTGACTGAACTTAATTCAGTAAACTGAGTGATCTAATTTCCAACTCAATTTAAACTCATTCTGGACCCCTAAAACTTATGGAGAACATATACATGACTTCAAAAAGGCTTCCAACTCGAAATTTATAAGTTAATTAAACTTAATTAACTATTTACAATTTGCTATGAGAATAGAATTTGATTTTAATTCAAAATTTATTCAAGGACAAATTAAATTGGAATTTATGGGTTATATTTTTAACATTTCTTGTTGTTATTTTCAACTCTATATATATATATATATATATATATATATATATATATATATATATATATATTCTTCTTCCCCTTGGAAAATTTTGGGTAGATCAACTCCGAAGGGAATCTTTTAAAGCCCGTCGGCCAGACTAGCAGGGCCTAACCCCAAGGGCGTCAAGGAGAATTGACCCTGTGACCTCCCGATTGGTGAGGTACTTAACAATGGGGACCTACTATCTATATTACACAACTGACCTTCCACTAGTTCCTCCAACAATTAGAACTAGTTTAATTGAAAACAACTTGAAATAACTACCCTTGATTACTACAAATTAGAAATCACACATGCTTAACTAAACTCCAACTCCTCTAACTCGAATTTACTAAGCTAATTGAATGACAAGAGCCATGTCACACAAGTTAACTGCATCCAAGTTATTTATTGATGTGGAAATTCATTTTTTCTCAAATTGACCAAGGAAAAATCAAATTGAGACTTTCTTGTTGCATTTTTCAACACTTCCTCTCAGCAAGAAAGGGATTATCAACCACCTCTATCCTACACCTGTGGAACTTGAACTTCCCTCTTGAAAAAGCCTTTGTTAAAATGTCAACATCTTGTTCCTCTGTCAGAATGTATTGTAGCAACATTGTCCACCTCTACACACAATCCTATAAATGGTGATACTGGGTATCTATATGCTCGGATCAATCGTAAAATACAATATTACCAGAGAGCTTGATGCAACTCTAATTATCACAATAGATCACAGTTGGGTCCATCATTTGGCCAAACAGTCCCATAAGTATCTTTCTCATTCAAATTGCCTCACATGATGCTTGATCAAGCTAAGAGCCACGGATCTTTTCTTCATGATGTACTAGGAAATAGTTGCGGACCCAACACTAAAAATTCCACCTGATGTACTCTTTCGGTCTGATGGACTCCCCACCTAGTTTTCATTTGTGAAGCCACACAACTTCACTCCCTTTTGTCTATTTGTACCATAATCCATACTAGGTAGTGCCTTTGAGGTACCGTAAAACATGCTTAGGTGCCTTCCAAAATAATTTCGACGGCCTAACCATAGCTTGGCTCAACTAGTTGAATACATAATAGATATCTAGTCGTGTGTTCACAAGATACATTAGTGAACCCATTAGTTGTCGATAAATGGTAGCATCCACTTCTTCACCTGAAGTGGCATCCTCCTTCCTCTAGTTGGTCGCTAGAGGTGTCTCCATGGGTTTACAACTATCCATGCAGAATCTCTGTAGTATCTCATTTGCATGCTTTCCTTGAGACACAAATAGTTCCCCAACACCTTGCCATATTTCCAACCCAAGGAAGCAGTGCATAAGACCCATGTCCTTCATTTAAAATTCCCTTGCAACGTCCTCCTTGAAAGATTTAATTAGTTTCTCATCACCAGTTAAAATTAAATCATCAACATATAAGACAATAATAAGAAATTTACCTTCTACAAAGATGTGATAGAGGTTTGCATCCACTTCACTTTTGGTGAAGCCCAAACCAGTGAGATAGTTGTCGATCCCAATGTACCAAGCATGGGGTGCTTGTTTGAGATCGTACAATGCTCGCTTGAGTATGCACACATGAGACTCTTGATCAAATGTCTCAAAGCTTTTTGGTTGCTCGATGTACACCTCCTCCTCAATAACCCCATTGAGAAATGTTGTTTTTACATCCATCTGGTGGATCTTCCACCCCATCTGCATAGCCAGTGCAAGAATTGATCTAATGGATGAATACCTTGCTATAGGAGCAAAGGTTTCCTCATAGTTAATTCCCTCAACTTGAGAGAATCATTTGGCCACAAATATGGCCTTATACTTCTCTATGCTTTAGTATGTTGCATGCTTTACCCTCAAGATCCATCTTGGTCTTGGGACCACTTCCCAAACGTTGTTCTTTAAAATGGATTCGTACTCTTCCACATTGCATCAACCCATATAGGTTGCTTTACTACTTCCTCGACAGAGGATGGCTCAGCCATTAGAGCCATGTAGCCAATGTACCTCTCAAGTGACTTCCTTGTCCTGCGCAAATTTGAAGGAGCTCCCACATTCTCCCTTGCATCCTACACAAGTCTATCAACTTCTCTGGATGATTCTGCTTAAGTGGAAGTCTCCACTCTCCGCTCCTTAATTTGTAGCTGCTCCACAACTTCCTAAGGTTCCTCCTTTGGAGCTAAAATCTCCTCTTCTGGTGTGATTTGAAGCTCCCTCTCAAGAGAGCACCGCATAGCTTTCTCCTCATCAAACTTTACATCCCTTCATACAAGTGTCGGGGAAGGTAAGTAGACACAATAGTTGTGAGGAGTTTATGTGTAACCCAAAAATACCCCCCAACTATGTTGTCATCTCAAGCTTCTTCATTGATTCTTTGGAGACATGGCAGTAAACAAAGGCTCCAAAAATGTTGAAGTGCAACACATCCGACTTCCTCCCCGAGAAATCCTCCTCTGGTGTAATCATACCAAGAATTCGACGAGGACTCTAGTTATATAAATAGATTGTTGTGTTGCATGCCTTAGCCCACAAATGTAGAGGTAGACCTTGGTCATGCAACATAGCTCTCACTTCTCCCAGAATGTTATGGTTCTTTCTCTCAGCCATCCCATTCTGTTATGGGTTATGGGGTGTTGTCAGCTCTCTTCGAATACCTTCTTTCACAAAAAAAAAAAAAAAAAAAAAATCATTTGAAATGTACTCACCTCCGTTATTGCTCCCAAGAGCCTTCACCTTCTTGTCAATTTCTTTCTCAACTAGTGCCTTTAATTCTACAAACTTGGAGAATGTCTCATCTTTCTTCTGCATGAAGAAGATCGATCACTTCCTTGAGAATTCATAAACAAAAATGACAAAATATTTGTGTCTGGTAGTGGATAATGTCAAGAAAGGTTCACATAAATCATAGTGGATCATTTCCAAGATTGCATGTGCTTTGTTTTCTCGACCATGGAATGTGGATTTTGCATACTTCCCCAAGGTACATCGTTTACATACATCATGCTGCTCAAGTTCTCCTTTAGGGAGGTCAATGGTTATTTGTTGCATAATCTTCAAGGTTCCATGATGCAAATGGCCAAGTCTTTTGTGCCAAAGTTCACCAACATCGTGGCTCTGCACTTTCTCCGCTTTACTACTTAATGTAGGACAGTCTTCCACATCTATCTTATACAAATTCTTCACATGAACCCCGATCTACTTCACCTATCCCATGGCTATGTGTCTCAAGAATTCTTTCCCTTTGTTGAAGATCGCATCATAACCACGGTCTTCCAAAACTGCAACAAAGATGTGAATTTTCTTTAGTCTTGGAACGAACATGACATCCTTCATTCTGAGAGGGGATCCCATCTCCCTTTGAAAGGTGACTGTGCCAATCCTGGTCACGTTGTACCTTCCATCACCCCGCAACTTGATGTGCATCTGGATATCTTTCTCCTCTAGGTCACTGAAAAAGTCTCTACAGCCTGTCATGTGGAAAGATGCACCTGAGTCCAAGTACTACATGCTTCCCATCATTGTTCTTTTCATGCATGTGATAAGGGTGAAGTCAAGATCGAACTGTGAAGCCAAAGCTTCACCTACTGCTCCTCCTGAGGTATTCTTGCTTGAATTTTTGTGTGCACACTTCGTGGCATAGTGTCTAAATTCATGACAATTGAAGCATTTAATTATGGACAAATCTTCTTCTTGCCCCCTTCGCTAGATTTTGGTTTGGTTTGATATTTCTTCCCTTTTCCCTTCATTCCCTTCCTAACCAATGCAATTTTTTCTTCATCCTCACCCTTGGATGAAGTCCCATCTTTGGTATTCCACCTTATCTCCTCTTGCACCAAATCAAACCATAAGTGTTCCCAATTCGATAATTTCTCCCGCCCATTCAACGAGTCTTTGTAGCTATGCCAACTTTTGGGAAGGCCTAGAAGAGCTAGGCTTACCAAGTCATCTTTTGCAACATTAACACCAACCCCACCAAGTTCATCATGAACATCTGTAAATATGCTCAGATACAATGGGATAGTGTCATTCTTCTGCATCTTGATATTTCAAAGTTTATCCTTGAGAGTCAGCTTCCTTTGGTCACTACTATTCTCGAACAATTTTGTCGGTGCTTTCTACATTACGAAAGGAATTTTTTTCCCATGGAGATTTGAGACAATGTGAACCTGTACTCCCTCTAAGATTATTCTCCTCACCTTGGCTACATCTTTATTCCATTAGGCTAGGTTTTATGCATCAAATGCTTGTGGCTTTGAAATTTTTTGATTGACATATTCTAGTAATCCATTGTCATCCAATACCACCTCCATGTGGTCTTTCCATGCAATAAAATTAGAGCTACCTTCCAATACATAATCTAGTCTTAGCTCGTTGAAGGTCATATTCCCAACTCTATATAGATCTTGCTACACTAAACTGCAAATTGAACCCTCCCGAGAAACAACTTTGAAATTCCTATTCTAATGTGAATCCTACTTTGATACCATGTAGAAATTATGGTGTAGAATTGCAACTACTCATGAAATTTTAATCTAAATCACAAGACACAATCCTACTCTACTGCTTTGTGGAATTCAATTCACAATTTAGAACATTAATCACAAACATGCAATGAGAAATAACACACATGCACACAATATTTTTCCAAGGGAAAGCAATCTACTAAAAACCCCTTTGCCTGCTTGCATTAATTTGATGAATAGAGATGTATTACAATTGCTAGCTCAATCTAAGCTCAACCTACAAGTGAATAACCTATCTCTCTTCTCACTGAGAAGCTATGACCTAGACTTAGTCAATTTCTGCCTCTTATTGAGCCCCTATTTCTTTGCACAATTCCTGAGGAAAATAGGCCCCTATTATTTAGGAATTTCCTCCAAAATGATTGCACAAGTCCCAACATTGATCATTTGACTACATGCAACACTTGTACACTCAAGGCTAATCTACAACTGATGTTACACTACCTTGGAATCTCCACCACAACTGGGGAGTTCGAATTCTCTACATGCACTAACTATTTTGCGATGATTGATCAGTTAATTGGATCATAATTGAGTTAGATTGTTGTCCCACTGCACAATTGACCTTCCACTAGTTCCTCCAACAGTTAGAACTAGTTTAACTAAAAACAAATTGAAATAAATGATCTCGATTGCTACAAATTAGCAATCACACATGCTTAACTAAGCTCCAACTTCTATAACTCAAATTTACTGAGCTAACTGAGTGACAAGAGCCATGTCACACAAGTTAACTGCATCTAAGTTGTTTGTTGATGTGGAAATTTGAATTTTCTAAATTTGACCAAGGAAAAATCAAATTGACACTTTCTTGCTGCATTTTTCAACACAATGTACGCCCCAAAATACATTTCATCTACCAACAAAGGTTTATAGTTTGCATGTACTAACTAAACCATCCCTTAGCTTTCCTAGTGTCCAAGATCCAATCATCCCATTAAATTAGAACCTGTGTGTCAGATAGAGGGGCTCTATGCATGGGGGTTGCAACTTGAACTTGGGAAATTTCCTCCCTAACTGGGCGTGGAGGTAGCTCTCAGTCTCACCTAGTGAATCTTTCTACTCTTTGGTGCACAAGGGATTTCCCCCTCAAAGCTCGATCTTAATAATATGTTGCCCCTCTCCTGACTCGTGCCCTTTGATGTGGCATTATACCCTGTGAATTCTCCTTCTCCCACTCCAAATGATCCACAAAGTGATAATATTTGCCCCCAAGGGGGCCACATAACACCTGGAACCACATTGAATATCCCACCTGAGGACCTGTGCATGACCAACAAATACCCCACTCAGTAGACCCTTAGGCACCCCTTGTAGTGAGAATAATATAAAAAATCCCCAAGGCAACTACGCCAACCCATAAGTTGCCACCTCAATTCAGTAGTGGCTTCCAACACCACCGCCCTACTTCCTCATTGTCGCTTGAATGAAGTGCTAGACTAGAAATTATTCCTTTGTAGTGCTAGGGGGACAAGGAAGTTAACAAAGATACCATAGCCCAAATCAAAATCTCCCCTTGCACATATAGTATGGACAACAATTCTCTGCCTCCCCCCCATCTTCTCATATTTATGCTTGCCAACACATCTTTTCTGTGGATATTAAAGTGTAAGGAAATTGACACTCCAAACTTCAAACCAAACACAATTGGAAACATGGTCGAGCTATACTAGGGGAGAGACTACCTGAAACAAATAACCCACCCCCTTGGTCCTCCAATCACTTCCACAACCAAAATTAATTACCAAATTATCCTAGATTGACCTAGTCAATACTCAAGCTTTCAAATCTTCCCTAATACACACCGAGATAGAAAGAAGAAAAATGGAGAAATTTTGATCTTGCCTGACATAAGTGGAGTCCCGTGAGACCAAACAGATGGGGCAAATCTTTCCTCATCTTGTCACCCTATTCCAAAACTTGCGCACAGGTTCATATTGCTCATTCCACTGGTTGAAAATTGTCCTCGAGGTAAAGGTCCATGCCCTTCTACTATTAGAAGTGTCCCCACCATGCCCAACTCATTCCCTCAAAGTTAAAATCCCTCCACTCCAGAACGACCCCAAACTACTACCATACAGAGTGGTACAATCCTATAGGTGCAAACCAAGATCGTATATATGGATCATGGACCACAAAATCTATGGTTCATCTTCCTTTTTCTCTCAGTCCCCCCCTTTCCTTTTCCTTGCAATTCATTATTCCTCCACCAATCAAACAAGGGAGGCAGACTGGTATAAGAACAAGAGATAAAAAAAAGATCACCTATGTAGTCCTAAACCTGATTTTTCCTCTAGCATATAAGTGAACATTGCCTAAATCTCATGACTTTCCTTCCCTCCTCCATCTATCCTTGGATTAACATAACAATTTCCATAATTATGACATTTGCTTTCACATGCATGCACCTACGTAGTACACCATTAACATGATGAGACCTACACACTGTTGGGCTCTAAATATGTCATATTATTCATTATATAAAGCCCCCATTCATGATCCACATTCTCTCATTTATGACACTTTCCATAGCAATTATACCACTAACTTCCACTAAATGTACCTCTTTTACCTTGTGGTTAATTATGATGGATTTCTTATCTTTTTAATGGTTAAATGTGTTTTTAACATGATTTTATCAATGATGCTTTACTAATGTGATTATGTGGACAATAAGCATGTTCGGGTATGAAATATTTTGCTTATGTACCAACTCAATACCAATCTGGCAATTCGGTACCAGTTTCTGCACTTACACGAATGGGGAAAAAAGTCAAAATTATAAAATATGTTTTTTTTCTCAAAGAATCACAAATTAGGTGCCACATGGGCCTAATATACTGGTACAAGCTTTGGAATATTCCCAACTCACACGTGTGGGATCCTAGCACATGATTTAAGCTAGAGCCAAAAATAAGTAACAATTTTGAAACTGCCATGTTTTGCCTTGATTTTTGTGCATATGGTAGGGAATCTCAAGAATCTGAAAAATTGGTTTTTGTACAACAGAGCAATTTACTTAGATTTGAAACCGTTTCCAAAAATTCCATGGGGATTCAAATTTACAGCTGGGCTTTCGAAGCAAATTTGTACAAAATTTATGAAAAAACCAGATTGGCAAAAGTATCTAAACAGTCAACTTCAGGCATGATTTCCAAGGCCATGGAATTGAATAAGGAAATTACAAGAGACATTTTTGTTGATAATATGGTAAATTAGGTTCCATATAAACAAATCTCCAAAATACATCATAGTTGAAGAGATATGGTTGGTTCTTTAACACCAATTTATATAAAATTACGAAAAAACCAGAATTCTGAGATAATTCTCTAAAGTTGTAAATTCGTGTTCTCAGTTCAAGGGATTAGATATTATCCTTAATCACTGGTTTTTATGTATAAATAGAGCCTCATAGAACTGAGAAACGGGATCATGAGTTTGTAATTGAACATTCGTAAAGGAGATCTAAATTCTTTTCCTCTTTCTAAATTTCTGAGTTTGCTTCAATAATACCAAATTTGTTGATAATTTTATAATAGGCTGTGATTATTTTTTTGATCCTGTAGACTCTTGATCGTGCATGTCAGGTGAGGCAAGCCCCCCTCAATCTGATATGTGTTTTCCTTTATTTTATTTTTATGTGCTTTCATTTGCAATAGATGATTAGTTCAGTTTTTTCTTACAAGCTGTTATTTCCATTTTGAATTATGCTCTTTCACAATTTTGATAATATAAAACTTAGGGATCGTTTCTTCTTTTGTGTGCAAACTCGGTTCAATTTTGTAATCACATTAGTTTGTTAATGTAATCATTAAATTAAACTTTGTTTTATACATCCTTTGTCTCTGTTTATATACATCCAATACCAACAATTCCATAATTTGTTATGCAATTGATTGCAGGGTTATACCTCCATACATATTTCAAGTAAATAAATCATTTCATATATTCTCAACATCTTATCAATAAATACAAACTTTGTTGTACCCGAATTTAATCAATTTACAAGAGTACTATTCCAACCTTCAACAATGCTCTGTGAATGTGCTCTTTAAAACCAACAATTTGACACTCATAGAGTTTGATCATTCCCATCTCACTTTGTTGTTTTATGTTTATGAGATTGATTAGGTTACAAGATTTCATCATATATGCAATCTATTAACATAGGAAACACAAGGTGCATTTCTTTCATTTATTTCCTCTCACATAAAACATTAATTATGGTCATTCACTTAGTAAGTTTAGGTTCTATCATTTTTGGTAAGTGTTGTACTCATTTGGAGAATTGTCCTTGGGATTTAGTTTCATTTACTTATAATTCATTTATAGATTGCATTGTCTTATTTTTTTCATCTAAGTTTGGTTTTGATTTCTTGTAGCACGCTTTTCTTTGTAGTTTCCAACATTTACTTTTATACAATTTTCTTTTCTACATAATGTTTAATGAGTTTTTGTGTGCATCACTATCGGATTAGAACCATTGAATTCTCAAGACCTAATAAGCTAGTTATAGAAAACCACATCAACATTGTCTGTCAGTTATGAAAGATTGTGATTTGAAACCTGATAAGCTTTAGAGTCCCACAGTCCAGTGACAAGTTATAATCCTTAGTGATTAGTTCTCTATAGTACTAGTCATTTAGCATAGCATAGAATAGGCTCTAATCTTGCATTTCCTGTGCTTGCATCTATAAGTCTTATGATCTCAAATTCGATAATTAAATGTTGGAATTAAATACATATAATTCCACCAACATTTTTGGCTGCCCCACCTACCAATAGCAAAAGCAATGTCCATAATCTAAACCTAAAATTGTAGGAAACATGGGAATAGAGCCTTCAATGTAAAATAAGTTTAAGAGGTTAACCCGTTGAGGCTATGGACGCTTGCTGGTAGCAGGTATTGACCTGTGATACCACTAGGCAAACCCATCGGGGCTATGGATGCTCGTGGGCAATGGGGCATTCTGCCTAAAGAAGTGTCAACCAAACCAAGGCTTTTGTCTACACGTATGATGGTTACTCTATAGTGTTATAATCAAAAGGAAGCATGTGTGGATGAAGTCAAGGGAAAAACAAACTCCATAAATTTGCTACTAAAGAACGACTTTAAGGTAACCTTGAGACGTCTGTCATTGGTTTTTCATACTATATCTGAGATTTAATTACCTTAGAAGTGGGACCATGATCGTAGAGAATTAATAAAGCTTAATTGAAAAGCTTATTCATAATACCTGGATGACTATAAGACTTTGGGATTTGGTTAGTAATAACTAATATTTCATTGGTTCATCATTTGTTGTGATCATAAAAAGCCTCCTACTTTTCTACAAAGAAGGAGAGCCCCTTTATAAAAATGTTTCTTTTTATTGAGCATAACATTGTTAACGATTGACGATATCATATGTAATCAGTGATTTGAAATTTCTTTTATGCTTGGTGTTAGTTTAACATCATTTTAATAAATTCAAGATGACTTATTAATAAAAGTTCATTATTAATCTCATTCATTACATTGTTTTGTTTTTCAAGGCTCTTTGTTGATCCGAATTGGATCATTATATTTTTTTTCATCAATCTCAATGCATTTGTAGTGGAAAAATCAGAGGAATCAACTCACGAGACCATTTTTACCAGCGAGGCCCAATTTCGCGAAACAAGGTCTAAAACCTTCCAAGAGAATTTTGAGGCATCCAACGACTTTTTTGGGGGTTAAACTTTACCTCTTTATTGTATCACCTTTGCATGCTATTCTACACACGAAGATACCTTTCCAACGACGCAAGAAGCGCGTCAATCAAAGTTTGTATGCAAAAGTTATGCCACTCAGAAGTTGACCTTCATTTTTTCATACATATAGTTCGGGAGGATGCTGCATCAGCTCCCGTTATTCATAGAAAAGGGGATAACCACGTGTTTGTGATGTAAAAGACTCTAGAATAATCTATTTTGTAACTCTAGTTAAGAGTTGATGTAGTCAAAATTAACCACTAGTAGGCTATCGAGTTGTGTAATAACCGGGTCACTAGGAGGAAGAGGCATTCCATTATTTTGAGAGAATTTTATTCCATAGCTAATAAAAGATAGCCAAGAGAGATACGAAGTAAGGCACATAGAGAGGATATTTGCATTGTAGCAGCCCACGGGCCACAAACATTACTTCTTTGTATTGCAACCATATTTCCATACAGAGAAAGAGAGCGAAGCAACCTCACCTTCCAGTTGAGTTTTCTCCTGAAAAGCTTTTCCAAAGAGCATATCTTATGTCTTTTGTGTGTGTGAGCTTATTTTTTCGTTCTTTACTTTTCTACATAATTTCCATTCGCATGCATGCACTAATTACAGTAAAATCTACAAATCTAGAATTTAAATAAAGTTGTAATAATGTAAAAATACAACATTTTAATATATTATTATCAGATTTGTTGTGACGAACTATCTAGTGGAATATCCACGATAGTTTATAGATCATTTGTATTAGAGCCATCTCAACAACCCTCCTCACTTCTTCAGTATCTCACCTTGTTTGCATGAAGACATGCAAAAGCTCGGGCATGAGGGAGTGGTTGCTTGCGACCTTTTCAACATCTTCAATTCATTCTCTTCAACTTTCTTTAGCAGATCAGATTGACATTCACCATTCAAGACTCCCAACCTTACTTAGCCTCATCTTCAGCTCCGTACAAATTCTATTGTGACCTACAATACAGATCCAAAATCAAAAGGTATACTTGATGTAAAACATGTTTAAGACTCTTTAATTCATTAAAATTTAAGGAATCTTGATGATTAACCACTTCTTATTCCATAAATCTTCACCTTTCTTAACCACCATTAAAACCTCATTTTCAAATCCATTAATGCATATTCTAGTAAGACCATAAGAACGAAAAGAAAAGTATTGTGGTACATGAATACAAAGAAATATCTATAGCTTCCTCTCCTTGTACATCATAAAGAATTTGCAAAATCATCATCTGAATGCTCTCAATACGAGGATGAAGTCATTGTTGCTTATCTGAGAAAAGAACCACAAAGTGAATAATGGTCTTACAAAGTTTCTAGCCCTTATCCTCATCATTACCCTATATCATCCACACTCCCTTCCTAGTCCATATTTTGTTTGTCTTCATTTTATATTACTTTTTTGTAAAATATAGCAAGTCTATGATGATAAGAAAGTTCACCTTTAATCACATGCACCAAGAAACAGTGTCATAGGCAAGGATTTTGTTCGCATGAGGGCATGCAATGTCTCATGCATGGGGGAATGTTGGGCTCTGAATATGCCATTTTATTCATTATATAAAGTCCCCATTCATGAGCCATATTCCCGCATTTATGACACTTTCCATAGCAATTATACCACCAACTTCCACTAAAGGTACCTCTTTTACTTTGTGGTTAATTATGATGGATTTCTTATCTGTTTAATAGTTAAATGTGTTTTTAATATGATTTTATCAATGATCGTTTACTAATGTGATGATGTGGGCAAGAAGCATGCTCGGGTATGATTTTTCTTATGTACCAACTCAGTACCAATCTATGCAGTTGGATACCAATTTCTACACTTACATGAATGGAGAAAAAAACTCAAAATTATAAAATATTTTTTTATTTCTCAAAGAATAACAAATTAGGTGCCACATGGGCCTAATATGCTGGTATAAGCCTTGGAATATACCCATCTTACACATGTGGGATCTTAGCACATGATTTAAGATTGAGCCAAAAATAGGTAACAATTTTGAAACTGCCATGTTTTGTCTCGATTTCTATGTAAATGGTGGTGAATCTCAAGAATCCGGAAAATGGGTTTTTGCACAACCGTTTCCATACAGTTTCAAAGTTACAGTTGGTTCTTCGAAACAGATTTGTACAATATTTCTAAAAAACCCAGATTGAAAAAAATATCTAAACAATCAACTTTAGGCACGATTTCCAAGGCCATGGAATTGAATCAGGAAATTCCAAGAGAGGTTTTTGTTGATAGTATGGAAAATTAGGATCCTTTGAAAAAACTCTCCAAAATACTTCATGGTCGGGGAGATATGGTTGGTTTTTTTCGTAGCTTATTCTATCTCTTTTCACAAAATGCTTCAGGAGATGTAGAACCGTCCTAGAGACAACCCTCGGGTTGAAGGAAAGGGTCAGTGTCTAGGGCATCCAAGAGGAGTGATTTTAAATATTATCTTAGGGCTTTTGTTGCACTCCATATGTCACGTAATTTAGAATGAGATATTATAGTTTGGTTCAATAGCCCTTCACCAAGGTAAACTCAAGCAAACACATAAATCTAAATACACACTGGTAGATATGGCTCATCTCAATGAAAAATGTCCTGATTTTGGTGGCCAACACACAACAATACACAACTTAACATTTTTGTTGTAGTAAAGATGACCAAGAGGAAGGAAAGGAGGGAAATTGTTGTAGAGGGATCGGTATAACACAGAATACTAAGCAACAAGTTCTAGCAGAAATATGGAAGAGTGAGGAGATGAAAATACAAAAAAATTGGAGCATGAATTAAGGTCTCAAGCTCTATGCCACATGGATACATCCTGTCACTAATTAGCATAAATAAATTTGTGTTTACACAGTTGCTGCAG
The DNA here is from genome assembly GCA_031772625.1 of Pinus tabuliformis. NCBI lineage: Eukaryota > Viridiplantae > Streptophyta > Pinopsida > Pinales > Pinaceae > Pinus > Pinus tabuliformis. The sequence continues at coordinate 1,679,261,511 of CM062817.1, read as the reverse complement.
GTTATAAAATAACACAAGTAAATATGTTATCAACACATACACTTTTTACTATTTAGCAGCATACATACAAACATAAGTGAGAGTGAAGCCAATAGCTTCATTACACAATTTCATATGAGGAAAGGCATACATGAAGTGATATACAAGGAGGAAATCATATTGTGCATTGCTCTGATTGGAATCAACAAAATAGTGTCATTAATCTTTGAAGACATATTCCGAAACACCAGTCCATCATATTTAACATTTTGTATCAGCCTAAACACCTCACGAACAAACAACTTGAACCAAAAGTGGAACCGCTTTCTCTACAAACAAAACTCAAAATTTTCCAAATAGAATTTGCGCCTCTCAAATGCAGAAATTGGGAACATTTCTAAAGAGTTTTTCCCCTCTTTTTATAAGTAGAGGGGAATCTTTAAAAACAATTACAAAATATCTTAGCCAAGCTCTAGTTGTTTAATCGACTAGATGTCTCGGCGTGCAAAGGTTCTGCTGCCCAAATCATTACAACATATTTGATTCATTTCTTTAAAATATGAAAATTATAGAATAACAGAATGAAAAAAAGTTGAATGATGGTCAAGCAAAATATCTCCATGCCATTACTGTGATTGACTCTGATCATGCCACATCTTTTACCATGATGTTCCTCCTCAGCTACCCGATCGGTTCTCCTGTCGCTTTCGCCTTAACTGCTTGAATTCCCCACTTGTTGGAACCAGAAGCGATCAACGATGGTGGCCTTAGTGGTTGTTTGTAATCACAGTTGCCGACTCATCCATATTTTATCACTTTTGTGTTACACTATCGAAGCTCAATATTCCTCGGAACATTAGCACAATGCCGCTTTGGAGTTGCAACTCATCGTAGTTTCATTCAAAAAGACATTATGAAAACACAAAGTACCGATGTCTTCGGCCCCCCTGTGATTAGCTCCTTATTCCTTCTCAACCATGGGACCATTCCCTGTGACCAGAGATTATAATGTTTAAGGGCTGCAATATCAGGGCCTTCATCTATCGTAACTTCATTTAAAACAATCGTTACAAAATCGTAACATTCCAATGCCTCCCAGCTTTCTTTGTTTGGCCCTCTTCCTGGGTATCCCATAAGACCAGGTGCTACGACCAAGACTTAGCACTGAGGGGTTGCTATACCAGAGCATTTCTCCATCGTAAATTTATTTGAAAAATCCTTCTGAAAGCGTAAAGTTCTAGTGTCTCCCAACTCCTTTTGTTTAGCCCATTTATATTTTTCCTCCATGGGACGAGGGGCAGTGATCGGAGGCTTGGTGCTTGGGTGCTTAAGGCTTCGGGGTCCTGTAATGGCTTACCTCCCTTTATAGTTCATGCTTTTCCCATGGTCCTTTTGAATGCTTGCGACCAAGTGCTGCCACATATCAAAGCCCCCTTCACCATCAAAATTTTTTCAAATAAGAATTTACCAGGAGTTACGATAATTGCCGCTTCTGATGGGGCCCATAGGACTTAGGTGCTAAATCTTCCTTTGGTTCTGGGTTCTATGGATTTCTCATGACCGACCACCACATACTTCAGAGCTCCTTCCTTCGAAGGTTCTTCGAATTAAAGTTTCGATGACCTTCCCCTCTGAAATGTTTTATAATGCTTGGGTGCTTCGCCTTGGTTCAAGCCCCGGGTTCTATTGGGTCTTCATGACCAAGCTCCATCATACATTGAAGCCCCTCTTCATCGTAACATATTCAAAAAATAATTTAAAAAGCTCTAATGCCACCATCCTATGAAATCTCATCTTACCACTTACGCGCTTCGACCAGCCCTACCCCCTTGGTCCCTTTAGATTTCCGTGACCGGGTCTTTGTAGATTTCAGAGCTCCTTCCATCGACAGATTTCAAATTTGGAATTAACATAGAAGTTATGATATTTCACACTTCCAATTAGCTAATGTCTCTTAGTGCTTCGGCTAACTCTGCACCCTTGGTCCCTTTGAGTCTTCATGACCAATTGCCAACTAATTTCAGAGTTCCTTATGTTAGGGTCCTATATAATAGGATTCATAATTTTGAATTGGCTATGGTTAGTCTTGTAATATTGTACATACTTTTGCTTTCTGCAAAATGTTTTCCATATTAAAAGTTAAAAAATATAAAGAGGGTATGTCCTAAAAGAATAATCAAAGGACAAAAAGAAAGAAAGAAAGAAAAAAGTGAAAGGTGAAAAATATGAACCCCAAAAAGAAATAAAAATAGATCATGAAAGTCTGCAAATTCAAATGCCACTCCTTTTGCTTTACTTTGTAAAATAAGATTGTGTACAACTTGTCAAAAATGCCACAATCCATGATGGTCAAATGGTTTAACCTTGACCCATTCATGCTTTAATATTCATGTTGATAGATAGAGAATAAAAATCTAGCCAAACTGTTTAACCTTGGCAGATTAGTAGTTAGGTAGAGACTAATAATGAGCTCATTAGTTTAATTTAAGCCATTGGAAGTTATAAGGTTAGAATTAGATAGTTTGCTTGTCAAAAGAAAATGAAATAAAGGGTAAGCAAGTTCAAATGCACCCAATAAATGAAGAAAAAATGTTAGGGTAAATAAAGGGTAGGTAGAAAAAGTTTTGCAAAGTGAACAAAATTGCTAAGTCAAAAACACATTTGTCATGCTTAACCCTATGTTCCATGTGCAGGAGGAATTCTGAGAAAGAAAGGATATTCACCAAGCTTGTTTATTAACTTCCCCTCATTTCACTACACCCCCACATACTTATTTTCTAATTTCCCCATTATCCCTACATTACTTATAAATACCATTTTCCCCTCATTTTGGCCTTTACCCCTTGATTTCACACAATCCCCTAGAAATTACCCTTCAAAAATCATCCCCCCTTCCCAAAAACCCCTTTCCCTAGTGTGAAACCCATTCCCCATTACAAATATCACCTTCCCCCATTATTAATTTCCTCTTCCCCTTAAAAACCCACAAAAACCCTTTATCCTAAGTTTTTCCTAAAGTTCCGTATTATGTAATTAACATCCCCACTTCATATTTCCCTGATACCCTTTTTGACCCACCAACCCTTGGTGCGGTTAAACCCCCCCCCATATAACCCATGGTCCCACCTTTATTAACCATTTGATTATATTGAAACCCCGACATTATTGGTTAATTAATTACAATTCTTTGTAATTAAACCCTGGGCCCCGCCAAACACTTTCCCAACTCCATCCGTGCAACTCAACTGCGCAATCCCCCCCCCCCCCCCCCCCCGATCTCCTACCCAAGATCCAACAGTGTACAACCATATCGCGCGGATTCATCATCCAACCATTAACAGCCCGAGAGCACGCGAGATTTGCGGTTTTGGCTGGCACTATTCTGCTACGTGGCGGCACCAGGTTACATCACGTGCTCGTGAAAAATACCACCCGCCATCCAAAAGCGGTGTGATGGCGCACAAAACCACCTCCTCGCCTAAACCAAAAACTGTCCATTGTTCATTTAATAATTTTCGCGCCAAAATGTGACCGTTATCGGTTAAAAGGCCGAAAAAGCCCCAATTCACTCTTTTCATTCATTTTCATTGTAAACCTCTGCTAAGCCATTTGCGACACCCTGAACCTCTGAGTGACCAATTCAGCCACTTTTACCACCCAAAGACACTGCGGACACCAAATTGAAGCAGCATATAACCAGTTCAAGTCTCAGTACCCTCTGCAGCTACCACAAAACCCAGTCTGTACACCAAATCGCCAATTTCCAGGTATTCTTGGAAAAAACCAGAACAACCCTTGAATTTGAAAAAAAGCACAATTATAACTGAATGATTAATTAATTAAATTAATTAAGGAACCTCCTTGAATTGAAAAAAAACCTACTGTACTCCTCAAACCCTGTTTCATAGACTGTAATTACCCTCCCATTGTTCCAGAGCTTCTAGACCTCACTCCTGAAACCACTGAAAGCCTAATTCAATTCAGTAAACCCAATTATGGCTTCCCAAACCTCTCTGGATGTAAGACCTCTGCAAACCCCTCACCTGGATATTGACCACCTTGCATTAGCGGACAGAGACTTCCAAATTAAAGACATTGCTTTCCTTGCATATCTACTAAAACTCCACTTCTAGAGTAAAGACAAGTTTTTAAACCAGAATGATGACATTCATCTTTGGGAGTCCAATTTGCCCAAGTACTTGTTCCCAAAAGTACACCCATTCCAATAAATCAACCACTTGGCCAAGCTAAAGAACAGTTGTTGGCCAATATCATTGACTTTATCAATGATATTTGGCCATCCATTCAAGTCATCTTTGAACAAACTGACTTAGTCAAAGAGGCTATAGAATAAATACAAAGAGTTAAGGCAGAACTGAGAGACATGCCAAAAGAAGCCACTAGAATAATCCATTTCCTTAACTCTAAAAACAAATATGAGTTACAGGAGCTGGACATACTTGACAGGACTGGCACCATACTAGAAGTAAAAAAGGTGCTCACCAAGAGAAATTTGATGATGAATCTTGAAGACAAATGCCAAACCATGCAACTGGCTATACACAGGTTCATGGTAAAGTTTGATGTTTTGAGGCAGAAAGGTCTGCCAAATACCTTGGTAATAAATTACAAATTGATGCCACGGGAAGACTACAACAGAAGGATAAGAGAGATGGCAAGGGATCAGGCAAATAATTCTTCTATGAAGGGAATGCCTACTGGAAAGGTTCTATATCAGACATTTGAGAACCTGTTTTACCTCCAGCATGAGGTAAAACACCTTTTTGTAAATAAACCCACTTTTGCCAAGTACATAGAAGCAAATGAAATTTACAGGAGGATGGTGATATTCAATTACCATATGCAAACACATGGGAAAAGTTAAATGACCTACTATAAAAATGCACAGTAGAAGTGAAAACAGCACAGTGAAAGAAAAGTGACAGATCAACCAGATGAAAGAGTATTAGTTGAGAAAGGGAAAAGTAAAAAGAACAGTCAGCGTGAAGACCAACAACAGGGCAGAGAATAAACAACAAAAGATCAGAGCATAAAGACAACACAACCAAATAAACAGGGACAGCATACAACAGTTGAACATCTGTCTCTATCTTCTTGCATGAAGATATTTCTTTCTCCTAGATTAATTCCCAAGACAATTTAGGATATTTTGTAAACTATTTTTGTATAAATACTTCATAATTCGAAGTATTGGGGGTGGATTGCTAGACATTTCTATAGTTGTATTGATCTAAAACCTGAGGGTTATTGTACCAATTTTTCAAGTCAGCAGACTGGACTGAGTAATAAAGAGATTGCATTACAGGATTCATGTGTTGAGCTATTATAGTGAAGTATTTTCTTTTGTCAAATTGTTATTCTCTTATGTATTTCACAAACTTACATGTTATCTAAAGTGAATGAATTAACTGGAAATTTATTTCAGAATTTGTTTAAGTACACTCTGTCTTGAACAGTTAATCATTTCTATGTTTTCTTCTGATATCTGGATCTGAGAATCCTTAATTGCTCTCCCATCTCGGTTGACCTCTTTCACTTCTTTCATAATCCTATCTAAGGAACCCTTAATTGCTCCTTGGATCTGATTGAAAACCACTTCACCATCTAGCCTTAAGATCTGAAGTAACTCAGCTATCTTGCCCTGTAGACACTATTTTTAGAACTTGATCCAGTCTTGTTTGTTTGACACTTGACCCCATAACTCAATGGTAAAAGACATCCCTCTATCCATCTAAGTCAGTAATTCCACCACCAAATCCAAAGAAAAACCCAAGTACAATCATAACTTGTTAGGTTATTCCGACACATAGGATATAGTTAAGTTCAACTTGGTCTAGTGTAGAGTTAGGTATAGAGTTAGGTAAAGTGTGTTTCTTTACCGTTGTACATTTTGTAACTTACAATCCGACGGTCACGATATGTAGTGATCCGACGGTTCACTCTCTCCTCGGTATTACCGACACTTGATCCGTGGCTTGACACCCGATTGGTCCATGAGTTCTATTTAAAGCGCATGGAGGGTCATTGTTCGGGTAATCCGTGCATGAGAGAAGCTTATGTAAATTTTCATTCTTTGATTAATAAATTGCCTGTAGTAGCCACGTTGGCGCAGGCCGTGGACTGTTTCCCTCTTTGAGGGTTTTAACCACGTCAAAAATACTGGTGTATTGATCTGTGATCTGGTTGTGAGCGGTGTCCTTTTGGTGTTCTTTCTGAGGAACTTACCCTGTAAATTCCTACATGGTATCAGAGCTATTTGAGGGCCGCGTCCGTTGGTGATCCAAATCTGAAGCCGGTAGAACTGCATGCGGCTGTCGTTTCCTAGATCTGTTGTTTCTGACTGCTTTCGGGCCGAGAGGACTGCTCTGTTGCGTTCGGAGCATCTGTTCCAGTGAGGAACCCCTTTCGTTTCACGCGAAAAGGTTTCCGGTAGCCCTAGCTGCGTCATTTTTCAGATCGGGAGGTATACAGTGTTTTTGCAGTTTACTGTTATTTTCTCTCTGCTTATTTCGGTTTCGGTTTATTTAGCCTTTTTTTTTAACCGGATCTATACCTTTCATTTCTGCGTATGCTCTTTGCCCTGCGACTCTGTGCGATCTGGGCAAATCAGAAACAGAAAGGAAGGATTTTTCTCATGCGTATGCTCTTTTCCCTGCACCTTAGTGTGATCTCGGAAAATCAGAAACATTGAGAAAAATATTTAGTTTTTCGGCTAAAGCTAACTTTGAGATTTTTTTTTAAAAATTTCTAGTTTTTTGGCTAAAGCTAACTTCGAGCCGCAAGGTTCGTTTTTCTTTGCATATTCGTGTTGGGTTTTGTGTTTTGTGTTTTGTAGGGAAAAAGAGCTTTCTCAAGGCAAGCACGCAAACCAAGGCCCCCCCCTCTCTCTCTCTCTCTCTCTCTCTCTCTAATTTTTTGTATAGATCAATTGGTTCAAAGCTATTTTAAGAGAGTAGAGGTCTTGGGTTCAAGTCTCCATTTTGTGGGGGCGGATTTTTTCATTCCCGCACATTCGCGCACTTTGCCGGCAACTTCAACAAATTTTTTTCAAAAAGCCATAACTTCTTCATCCGGAAGCCTTTTTCAGAGCCGTTTTTTTTAAAACAGCCTAATTTTTCGAGATCTATCCATTGGAACACTTACTTTCAGCATCTTCAGCTTCAGTTTTTTTAAAAAAATGGAAAGTCCATGCCAAGTCATTCTTGACAGCACTAACTACTTCCAATGGATAGCCTACATGGAAGATTTACTTAGAAGTAAAGGTCTCTACAGAATAGCCACAGACCAAGAGAAGAAACCAAAAGATGAAGACAAGGCTGCAAAATGGGAAAATAGACAAGATCAAGCACGTGGTTTGATAGGGATGTCTATTTCTCCTGATCTTAGATTCCATATTGCAGAACTTGAGACTCCTCATGAAGCATTGGAAAAACTCACTAAAGTTTTTGGGATTAAAAATGAAATTAGAGCCCATCAACTTGAAAATGAGTTGCTTACTTTGGATCCTAATAATTTTTCTTGCATTGAAGATTTCTTGTCCAAATTCAAGACCCTTAGATATCTCTTGGAAGGTGTTAAGGTTAAGAAAGAAGATGGTAACCTTATTTATTCCATCCTTACTAAGTTGGGACCAGCCTACTCTGTATTTGTTTCCACTTTCCATTCTACAAGGGAAGCTTTCATTTGTCAAGGAAAAGACTACAAGGCCCCTTCCTTTGACTCTTTTTGTGATTCCTTAATAAGAGAACAAGAAAAACTCTTACACCTTGGTCTTCTTAATCTTGGAAACTCTTCCACGAAAGCGTTAGCCGCCCAGCAGCAACCAAATTCAAAGAATCCTAAGAAGTCATATCCTCAAAAGAATGGTCCTAAACCAACTCAGCCTCAAAATGAAAGATCATTTCAGCAAAATGATAAGACCAATAAAAACAAATGGAAGAAGACTGATAGACATTGTAACTTTTGTAATCGAGATGGCCACTTAGAATCTAAATGCTTTAAGAAGATGGAAGCCTTGGAAGCCGCAATGAAGAAACATAACATCCATGTGGAGCCTACTTCAACTTCAACTTCCGGAATGGCACTTTCTGCATGTCGTTGTCAATCATCTCAGTCTGGTTATGCATTAAATGTATCTTCTTCTTCTCATTCTCATGAGTGGCTCATTGATTCTGGAGCCTCTTATCACATGGCCAAAAACCAAGCCATGTTTTCTTCTTTAAATGATTGTAACACCAAAAATATATATGTTGGTGATGATAGATCTCTTAATGTTGTAGGGACTGGAACTGTTCATCTAGACAATGGTCAGTTTAATGATGTATTATGTGTTCCAACCTTATCCTGCAACCTTCTATCTGTATATCAGATAACTCATTCAGGTGAAGGTAAAATTGTTGAATTTTCACCTCATGATGTTGTAATCAAGGATCTAAGAGATCCTAAACAGATTCTAGCTACTGGTATTGCTGATGATTCCACAAGGTTGTATAAGTTTCACAACTTTGGGTCATCAAATCTTCCCTCAGTATTTGTTGCTCATAATGATGAAGTGAGCAAACTTTGGCATGAGCGATTTGGTCACTTAAACTATCGCTCCCTTCAGCATCTATGTAAAGAAAATATGGTGACAGGTCTTCCTATGGTATCTTGCAGAGATGGTGTTTGTTCCGGATGTGTACTCGGAAAACATCATCGGGACAGTTTTGACAAACGTGCCTCTTGGCACGCCTCAGCCCCTTTACAGCTTGTGCACAGTGATTTATGTGGTCCACTTCCTGTTGCTTCATTCTCTGGCTGCAAGTATTTCTTAACTTTCATTGATGATTTCTCCAGACGCACTTGGGTATACTTCTTAAAACTCAAGAGCGAAGTATTTAACACATTTTTGGCCTTCAAAGCCTTTGTTGAAAAACAATCTGGACATCAAATTCTTAAGCTAAGAACTGATAATGGTGGAGAATATGTTAAAAACACATTCATCAACTTTTGCACCGAAAATGGAATTCAAATGCAACATACTGTTCCATACACTCCACAACAAAATGGTGTAGCTGAAAGAAAAAATCGCACCTTAAAGGAAATGGCTAATTGTATGCTGCAATCTAAAGGACTCAGTCTTAGTTTTTGGGCCGAAGCAATTAATTGTGCAAATTATATAATCAATCGCACTCCTACTAAGGTTCTAGAGAATATCACTCCAGAAGAAGCTTGGAGTTCCATTAAACCAGATGTAAGTCACTTTCGTGTTTTTGGAAGTGAAGCATGGGCCCATATTCCAGATGAAAAGCATAAAGCTTTAGAACCTAAGAGTGAGAAATGTACTTTTGTTGGATATTCTGAAGATGTAAAAGGTTATAGACTTATTCCATTTAAGTCCAAAAATGTTATCATTAGAAGAGATGTAAAATTTGATGAAAATAAATCGGCCTGCGAGCCTAGTCCGGCGGATGTGCCACCTCTTCCTATCTCTTCTACTTTTGAAAACATTTCTTCTTCAGATGATGAAAGTGAGGATGATAATCCTCCCCCACCTTCTCAGGATCCTCAACTTCCAAGATGGGTCCGTGCTACTCGGGATGCAGCAGGTGATCTTGCCGGTGATCCTACAGATCAGCGACGTACACGTTCTCAGTTTGAAAGAGCCTCTTCTTTACTGGCTCAAGCTCCAGTAAATCATGATCCTGACACTTTTGCAGAAGCTTCAGGCCATCCACATTGGGAAGCAGCTATGAATGAAGAATATCATTCATTGTTGACAAATGATACATGGGATCTTGTTCCTCTACCAAAGGGACGCAAACTTGTTAGATGTAAATGGGTTTACAGAACCAAGTATGGACCAGATGGGAAAGTTGATAAACATAAAGCTCGTCTTGTTGCTAAGGGCTTTTCACAGGTTGAAGGCATTGACTACACTGAAACCTTCTCCCCTGTTGCCAAAATGAACTCTATCCGCCTTGTTCTTTCCCTTGCTGCCTCTTTAAAATGGGAAGTCCATCAGATGGATGTTAAATCTGCCTTCTTGCAGGAAGAAATCTATATGGAACAACCCATTGGCTTCATACAAACAGACTCCAGCCTTGTTTGTCGACTTAAGAAATCCCTTTATGGTCTCAAGCAAGCTCCTCGGGCTTGGTATGCCAAAATGGATAGCTTTCTTTTAGAATCTGGCTTTTCTAGGTGTCATTCTGACAATACTGTCTACACCAAGAAAGTGGGCAACTCTCTTATCATCCTTGTTCTTTATGTTGATGATCTTATTCTTACTGGTAGTGATCCCAACCTTATAAACCATGTGAAGTCCAGCCTTAAAAAGAAATTTGAAATGACAGACTTAGGACACTTACACTATTTTCTCGGTCTTCAAGTCTTGCAATCCAAGGAGGGTATTTTCCTTTCCCAGTCCAAGTATGCTTGTGATATTCTTCGTCATTTTCACATGGAAGACTGTAAGCCAGCCCCTTCTCCCTTTCAGTCTGGAGTCAAACTTTCAGTCTCTTGTACTTCTCCTGAAGTTGATGCTACCTTATACCGTCAACTTGTAGGAAAACTCTTGTATTTAACCCATACTCGTCCTGATCTTTCCTTTGTTGTTGGCCTTGTTGCTCGTTTTATGCAAAACCCCCGTGAAAGTCATTGGAAAGCAGCTAAAAGAATACTTCGTTATGTTCGAGGTACAGTACAGTTTGGGATTCATTACAGTGCCAAAGCAGCTCCTCTATTAGTTGGTTTCACTGATTCTGATTGGGCTGGTGACCCTGATGATCGGAAGTCTACTGCCGGTTATGTCTTCACTCTTGGTTCAGGACCTATTACATGGGCTTGTAAGAAACAGGCTGCCATTTCTCTTTCGTCAGCAGAAGCAGAGTATCGTGGTGCCGTGGAAGCTAGTAAGGAAGCCTTGTGGCTTCGTCAGATCCTATCAGAGTTTGGCTTTGAGCAGCAGCATCCAACCACACTTTGGTGTGATAATCAAAGTGCCATTCAGCTATGCAAAGATCCAGTCCAGCATCAGCGCAGCAAACACATTGAACTACACATGCACTTCATCAGAAAGCTCATTCATGACCATGTTCTTGAAGTGCAATATTGTTCAACAGATGATCAGGTTGCAGACATCTTCACAAAGGCTCTCACAGAGGCGAAGTTCACTAAACTTCGATATATGCTTGGAGTTCAGGAAGTTGTCACTAAGGGGGGATAGGCTCTAGTGCCTCCTTCCTTCTCCTATTGTGTCATAAATCCTTCAATCCTATCCCAAGTTGTTCTTAAGGGGGGATGTTAGGATATTCCGACACATAGGATATAGTTAAGTTCAACTTGGTCTAGTGTAGAGTTAGGTATAGAGTTAGGTAAAGTGTGTTTCTTTACCGTTGTACATTTTGTAACTTACAATCCGACGGTCACGATATGTAGTGATCCGACGGTTCACTCTCTCCTCGGTATTACCGACACTTGATCCGTGGCTTGACACCCGATTGGTCCATGAGTTCTATTTAAAGCGCATGGAGGGTCATTGTTCGGGTAATCCGTGCATGAGAGAAGCTTATGTAAATTTTCATTCTTTGATTAATAAATTGCCTGTAGTAGCCACGTTGGCGCAGGCCGTGGACTGTTTCCCTCTTTGAGGGTTTTAACCACGTCAAAAATACTGGTGTATTGATCTGTGATCTGGTTGTGAGCGGTGTCCTTTTGGTGTTCTTTCTGAGGAACTTACCCTGTAAATTCCTACATAACTAGCCTAAAATCAGTTAACTAAACAAAGTTAAATCATAAAGGAAGAGCCCTCTCTAAGCATTAGGAAGGCTAGATCCTAATCTTCAAAGTAGGTTTGTGGTTACCTCTATCATTTCTTTCACAACAACTCAAGAGAAATTTTGGAGTGATAACATATTGGCGACCATACTGGGGACTCTATCCTCAATGTAATAAAACTTTAAGGAAATCTTAAATCTCATCTTTTGCCCCTTAAGGTCATTTTTTGAGTTGTTAAAAAGTTTCATAAAAACAATTAAAAAATAAAAATAAAATTTTGGCTTCCAGGAAAACACACTATACCAGGGCAAATCCAAATCCAAACCCTGCTACAATAGTTGATAACCCTAACAGAATTTTAAGGAAATCAAAAAAGGTAGAAACTCAAGGAAGTAGTAGTCAGTTAATTAAAGCAAACTCCCCAAAGAATTATCAATTTTAGAGGATATTCAGTTTAATTTGTCATTTGAGCTTTCTTTTTTTAGAACCAAATCAGAAAATTCAATTCATGAAACTGTAATAAACCCTAATTTCATTCAATTTATTGAATCAAAAAAGGTGCCTATACATCCAAATTTAGATCAACTTGTTTTGAATACTTTTGATAAACTAGAAGCTTTAACCTCAACCTTGATAAATCATATAGATGATGCCTATCTTCAAAAATCAGTGGAATTAGCTGCCCTCATTGTCGCTGCCTTTGAGCTTTCTACAGAATCTTCAAAAAATTTAAATACAACTTCATTTACTACCACCTCTCTTATAATATCCACCACAGTTCATTCCCCTAAACCATTGATACCTCTGCTTCCTCTCCAACCGAACATCTCAAGTTCATCTAGTTCATCTACACCCATCTCAAGCCCTTCTTCTAGCACCACTACTTTGCCCCACAGTCAAACCAAAAACTCAACCATGGAAAACAGATATGCACCCTTGGTTTTACCAACCCAACTACATGCCATGCTCCAAGATTACCAAATCAAAATCTTTTTGTTTGATGCTACTGGTCAGTGTACTGCCCAACAACATGTGAACAAAATGACTGATTACTTTGAATTGCATGAAATCGATGAGTCTGATGTCCAAATGAGGTTATTTTTCCAAACAATGACAGGAGATGTTAAAAAATGGTTCAAAGGTTTACCAGCTAATCATATTGCAAATTTAGCTACTTTTCGTAGATTGTTTATTGATAGATGGGAAAGAAAGAAATTCCTCTGCAAATACTATCTGAATATGATAACATTAGAAGAGCTCCTAATGAATCAATTCAGGATTATTGTATTGGGTTCAACAATATCTACAATGTGATCCCTGCTAATATTAAACCTCCACCAGACCTGGCATTAATCAAATTTCCTGATGGTTTTGACACTGATATGTCATACCAATTAAGGGAAAGAAACCCTGAAACATTGGAACAAATGCAAAGTAATGTTGTTAGTGTAGAAGCAAATTTATTAGCTAAGAAAGCTAGGATGAGAAATGAGAAAAGAGTTGTCATTAAAGAGGAAACTTCCACTTCAGATGGTAAAATAGATAGTTTAGCTAAGAGTGTAGAAAGGATAATGGATAGATTAGAAAACATGGAAAGAAAAACTCAGTGGGAAAATCAACAGCCACCCCCAATAAGAAACCCCAACTTTAGGAAGAATCCTAACACTGGAAAGAATGCTATACCAGATCAACAGATTAGACCACCCTTCCAGGAAAACTATGCTGAGGGTTCACAAAACCATGAAGAAGAGGATGACACCCAGATAAACCTATTAGGGATTAAAAATGAAGAGGTTGTTTTTCTTACTCAGGAAGAACAGGAATTGTACATGCTACAACAATTACAATTAGAATCTGGAGAGTCCTTTGACTTCAAACAAGGCTATGAATCTACTATATATGAAGTTCACAAACAGTACAGCCTTAGAAGCAAAAAGAATACTGAAATTCCCACTAAGAAATCAATCCAAACCCAAACTAAAAAGATAACAGAAGCTCTTGTGACCAAAGTTCTACAAATTCTCCCTAGGGGAACTCAAGAGACTTCCAACCCAAAAATTGTAGATATAACTTCATCTGAAACTCAAATTGAAATTGTTACTCAGACCATTCCAATTAAGAGAATTCAAAACAAAATTGCTGGTACACAAACTGAATTACCAAATGCTGAAAAAGAAGATAAAAATACACATACCACATTTACTAAGGAAGATCTCATACAATCAGGCAAAACTCAATTGCCATTCAACATTAAAACTGAGATAGCAAAATTGAAAATATTAGTTCCTTTGACCGAATTAGTGAAAAATGAATCATATAGAGCACAAATCACTGAAACATTAAATATAGGTGAAGGAGAGGATGTTGTAAACTTGAATGATGATCAACCTGAGTTATTGTTTGGTCCAGAAGTAAATGGCACCCATCAACAAGGGGGTATCCCTCCATTCTACATTAGCTTAAATGTTCATGATAAAATCTTACATAATGCTATGCTAGACTCAGGGGCATCCCATAACTTAATGCCAAAAGAAATCATGGAGAGATTAAACTTAGATATCACCAGACCATATAAGGACCTGTTTTCTTTTGATTCTAGCCAAGTCAAATGCCTTGGCCTAATTAAAGATTTGTGTGTGACTCTAGTCCAGTGCCTAGTAAAGAGTATTGTGATGGACATAGTAGTTGCTGATATCCCACCCAAGTATGGAATGCTATTATGGGGAGCAAAATTACAGGGATCTCTACAATTAGACATGTCATATGCCACCATATCTGTTTTTGGTCAACAAAGGAAACTTTACAGAGAAACATTGATGAAATACATGGTGAGTAGTGCAGAAAAACCACAGAATTTCCCTATATACTCCATGCATTCTGATATGGACTCTTTCATCTTGTATAATTCAGACAATGACAAAAATGAAATCACAGTTGTAGAAGAAAAATACAAAGCTCTTGATAGTGAAAACATTTTTCATGAGTCCCTATGGCATTTAGATTTTGATGGCTCTGTGAATAGATTAGGAGCAGGTGCAGGAGTTTGGATTCACAACATGGAAAATAATCATTTTGAAGGTCATGCATTTAGATTAAACTTTAAATGCACAAACAACATGGCAGAATATGAAGCTCTAATCTTAGGACTACAAATGGTTAGAAAACTTGGAGCCAAGAGAGTTTCTATCATGGGAGACTCGGAATTGATTATAAAACAAATCAAAGGTGAATACTCTGTGAATAATCCTAGACTTAGCCAATACAGAGAGACTGTCTTGGATTTGATTAAAGACCTTCTTGAAACTGATTTTGTTGCCATTCCTAGGAAACAGAATATGCAAGCTCACAGTCTGGCCACTTTTGCTAGTACCTGCAAATTTCCTTTTCAGCCCAACCACCAGTACACTGCAGAAGTGAGACATAGGCCTATTATACCTGACAATTTGAAATATTGACAGATTTTCTCACAAGATTCTCAAATTTATGATTTCATGAATGCCGAAGGAGAGTTTCAAAACTGTAATATAGATACTGATTGTACAGTAGATAATAACATAGATAGTGAGATAAATATAAATGCTTTAGATGTAGGTAAACCCACTAATTTCACTAAAGTACAAATAGATAACTTAAAAAATGTAGAAATAGAAGAAATAATGAATGATGATCCTGAAATTTTAAACCTTAAAAGTAACTTTTTGCCTAAGGGATTAGTCCCATTAGAAGATTTGTTTGATTCAAACGAAGTAGCTAGGAAACCAAAAATGGAGCTTTTAAGAGCAGATATAGAAGAATGTAACACAGGAACAAAAGAAAAACCCAAGCTTATCAAAATATCCAAAGCATTACCTCCAGATGAAAAGCTGAAATACATAAGTTTGTTCAAAGAGTTTCAAGATGTCTTTGCCTGGAGTTATGAAGACCTTAAATCTTATGATACCAGCATAATTCAACATAAGATACCCATCAAAGAAGATCATAAACCCTTCAAATAGAAGCTTAGGAGAATTAATCCAATTTTTATGCCATTAATTGAAAAAGAGGTAAAAGGGATGTATGATGCACAGATCATAGCACCCATTAGATATTCAGATTGGGTCTCTAATTTGGTCACTACTAAGAAGAAAATAGGAGAAATCAGACTCTCTGTTGATTTCATAAACTTGAACAAAGTGTCATTAAAAGACAACTATCCTCTCCCAAAAATGGACCACATTCTTCAGAGGCTAGTAGGCTCATCCAGAGTTTCGTTGCTTGATGGATTTTATGTTGGCATTATGACACAGGTTTAGCACTATGACACAGGTGTTGTCCTTGATGGCAATTGTCCTTGATGGCAACTCACTCATATGGTAAGATCATTGTTCAAGCTCTCAGAATGAAACAAAAAGAGGTATATGCAGGTTCCCTTTTGACAAAGGCACGTATACACGTTGGTTTTGTAATGCAAAATAGCGTATACGTTGGTTGGTCTTAATTCAGTAGCGTATGCACGCAGGTTGTACACATTGAAGTAGCGTACGTCTCTTGAAATATGTTTTAGCTACTTCTGTTTATTGCTGCAGTGTTCTGGGTTCAGAATTGGTGTCTGGTTACAGTTACTATTTTTAGGGTATAGCATTCAAAGAAGTGACTATTTTGAATCAGTTTTGTTTGGTGCAAAGGAGATTGGTTGATGCAGATATACTTGATTGATGTTATTCATGGATCCAGTTTGAAAATTTATGAAACGTGGTCCCTGAAAGAAAAGAGAAGGTTGTAGCCTTCTGTAGGTTAGCACCTACATACTAGTACCTTGGCTAGTACAAGAGCAAAGGGGGTTGTAGCTCCCTTCCAGGAGAAGCTGGAGAATGAGAGAAGGTTGTAGCCTTCTGCAAGTAGCAGCCTGCATATTGGTATAAGACTGCACCAGTACAGAATCATTGTAAAAAGAAGTTTCTAATTAAAAGAAGCTAGAGACGAATTGCAGCAGGTGGTTTTCTCCCACATTGGGTTTCCACCTTACATCTTTGTGTCCATGTGTGTGATGATCTGTTCTATTTTACTGCTCCTATTTACTGTTCTTATGATTAATGAAGTCCTGATGCACTGATTAAAGATCTACAACTAATGAATCTTAAGTTTTCTTATATATGCTAGTTGTTTTAGACACAGTAGCGTATATATGCAGTTTCCCATAGCTGAAGTAGAGTATACAAATCTGATTGTGAAATGAGAAATAATTGATTTGATAACACTGATTCAACCCCCCCCCCCTCTCAGTATTATTTCCAACATTTTATGGATACAACCAAATATTAGTTGAACCAGAGGATCAAGCAAAGACTACATTTATCGCTCCCTAGGGTACTTTCATGTACTTGAAAATGCCTTTTGGATTGATGAATGCAAGAGCAACATTTTAGAGAATTATGGACATAGCCTTTGCCAAAGAAATCCATGAATTTCTAGTTGTTTACTAAGATGACATCACCATTTTTTCCAAATTAGAAAACGAACATCTAGATCACCTAAGAAGAGTTTTCATTAAATTTGCAAAGTGAACAAAATTGCTTAGTCAAAAGCACATTTGTCATGCTTAATGCTATGTTCCATGTGCACGAGGAATTGTGAGAAAGAAAGGATATTCACCAAGCTTGTTTACTAATTTCCCCTCATTTCACTACACCCCCACATACTTATTTGCTAATTTCCCCATTATCCCTTCATTACTTATAAATACCCTTTTCCCCTCATTTTGGCCTTTACCCCTTGGTTTCACACAATCCCCTAGAAATTACCCTTCAAAAATCATCCTCCTTCCCAAAAGCCCCTTTCCGTAGTGTGAAACCCATTCCCCATTTCAAATATCACCTTCCCCCATTATTAATTTCCTCTTCCCCCTAAAAACCCACAAAAACCCTTTATCCTAAGTTTTTCCTAAATTCCCACATTATGTAATTAACATCCCCACTTCATATTTCCCCGATACCCCTTTTGACCCACCAACCCTTGGTGTGGTTAAAAAACCCCCGCCATATAACCCATGGTCCCACCTTTATTAACCATTTGATTATATTGAAAACCCTAACATTATTGGTTAATTAATTACAATTCTTTGTAATTAAACCCTGGGCCCCGCCAAACACTTTCCCGACTCTGCCTGTGGAACTCAACAGTGTGATCTCCCTCTGATCTCCTACCCCAAGATCCAACGGTGTATAGCCATATCGCGCAGATTCATCGTCCGACCCTTAATAGCCCGAGAGCATGCGAGATTCACATTTTTGGCTAGGCACTATTCTGCTATGTGGCGGCACCAGTTTACATCGTGTGCTCACAAAAAATACCTCCCGCCATCCAAAAGCAGTGCAAAGGCGCACAAAACCACCTCCCCGCCTAAACCAAAAACTTCCCATTGTTCATTTAATAATTTCCGCTCCAAAATGTGACCGTCATCGGTTAAAAGGCCGAAAAAGCCCCAATTCTCTCTTTTCGTTCATTTTCACTGTAAACCTCTGCTAAGCCATTTGCGACACCTAAACCTCTGAGTGACCAATTTATCCACTTTTACCACCCGAAGACATTGCGGACACCAAATTGAAGCAGCATATAACCAGTTCAAGCCTCAATACCCTCTGCAACTACCACAAAACCCAGTCTACATGCCAAATCGCCAATTTCTAGGTATTCTTGGAAAAAACTAGAACGACCCTTGAATTTGAAAAAACACATAGTTATAATTGAATGGTTAATTAATTAAATTAATTAAGAAACCTCCCTGAATTGAAAAGAAACCTACTGTACATCCCAAACCCTGTTTCACAGACTGTAATTACCCTCCCACTATTCCAGAGCTTCTAAACCTCACTCCTGAAACCACTGAAAGCCTAATTCAATTCAGTAAACCCAATTATGGCTTCCCAAACCTCTCTGGACGTAAGACCTCTGCAAACCCCTCACCTGGATATTGACCACCTTTCATTAGCGAACAAAGACTTCCAAATTAAGGACATTGCTTCCCTTGCCTATCTACTAAAACTCCATTGTTGGAGTAAAGACAAGTTTTTAAACCAAAATGATGACATTCACCTTTGGGAGTCCAATTTTCCCAAGTACTTGTTCCCAAAAGTACACCCATTCCCAGGAATCAGCCACTTGGCCAAGCTAAAGAACAGTTGTGGGCCAATATCATTGACTCTGTCAATGATATTTGGCCATCCATTCAAGTCATATTTGAACAAAGTGACTTAGTCAAAGAGGCTACAGAAGAAATACAAAGAGTTAAGGCAGAACTGGGAGACATGCCAGAAGAAGCCACTAGAATAATCCATTTCCTTAACTCTAAAAACAAATATGAGTTGCAGGAGTTGGACATACTTGACAGGACTGGCACCATACTAGAAGTAAAAAAGGTGCTCACCAAGAGGAATTTGATGATGAACCTTGAAGACAAATGCCAAACCATGCAGCTGGCTATAGATAGGTTCATGGTAAAGTTTGATGTTTTGAGGCAGAAAGGTCTGCCAAATCCCTTGGTGATAAATGACAAATTGATGCCATAGGAAGACTACAACAGAAGGATAAGAGAGGTGGCAAGGGATTAGGTAAATAATTCTTCTATGAAGGGAATGCCTACTGGAAAGGTTCTATATCAGACATTTGAGAACATGTTTTACCTCCAGCATGAGGTAAAACACCTTTTTGTAAATAAACCCACTTTTTCCAAGTACACAGAAGCAGATGAAATTTACAGGAGGATGGTAAATATTCAATTACCAAATGCAGACACATGGGAAAATTTAAATGACCTACTGTAAAAATGCACAGTAGAAGTGAAAACAGCACAGTGAAAGAAAAGTGACAGATCAGCCAGATGAAAGAGTATTAGTTGAGAAAGGGCAAAGTAAAAATAACAGTCAGCGTGAAGACCAACAACAAGGCAAAGAATAAATAGCAAAATATTAGAGCATAAAGACAACACAACCAAATAAACAGGGACATCATATAGTAGTTGAACATCTGTCTCTATCTTCTTGCATGAAGATATTTCTTTCTCCTAGATTAATTCCCAAGATAGTTTGGGATATTTTGTAAACTATTTTTGTATAAATACTTCATAATTCGAAGTATTGGGGGTGGATTGCTAGACATTTCTATAGTTGTATTGATCTGAAACCTAAGGGTTATTGTACCAATTTTTCAAGTCAGCTCATCGAGATCAATCACCAGCTTCCACGTGCCTTCGTTGAAGGAGAGAGAAAAGGTTCATGGGGTCTTTGTATTTTTGAATGTTTCCTTTGCATTTCTCTTTCCTCCGAGATTTCAATGCTTTCAATAGAGGCATTTGTTAAGGGGTTCCAAAACGCTAAAGTTTTGATGGCCAATACTCTGAGGTCTTGCCCTGTTTTGTGCGCCTTGGTCTTTTGGAACGTTTGTGACTAGATGCCAGCCCGCCTCAGAAGCCCCCTCGCATTAGAACTTCTCAATTTGGGATAAACATGGAAGTTACGATATTCTCCGCCTCCGATGGGATCCTAGCTCTCGGGTGTTAAATACTCCCTTGGCTTCAAGTCCTGTGGATTGCTCATGACCAAGTCTTGACTTGTATCGAAAGCCCCCTTTTCATTGAAACTTTATCAAAGTGGAATTAAGAGGGAGTTATGATATGCTCCACTTCCAATGGGCTCCAAGCTCTCAATGCTCAACCCCTTGCCCTGTGCGCTTGGTCCTTTGGATGTCTTTGTGACCAAGGGCCAACCTAAATCAGATCACCTCTTCATTTCGGCTCCAAAATTTTGGTACTTCCATTTAATATCGGCCTCAAAAATTTCGACCCTCTCTGTGATTTTGGCCTCCTCTTATGGATTTGGGACCGTCTTTTGGCTTGTGGCCTCCTCTTCGAACTTACGTCCTCTGAGATTTGTTCTCCTTTTGACCTTTTTGCACTCATTTGACATGATTTGGAAAATTTTGAACAAGGTGCAGTACGTGACAACATTGGCTCCAATTAGGGATAGTGCCTTGCTAGCAAGGTGCTGAGAACCTATAGACTAGTAGCTTTTACCATTGGGCATGGAGTCAAAAATATATTCAACCTGCAAAACCAGAAAATCTCCCTAAAACTTTATTTGCAAGGAATCCTACCCTCATAATACTTGAAATGCAGAACTACAAACTCTAAAAACTGGAAATTAAGCACTCGCATAGTGATCTTATTTATGTACAACTCCTACTTATGCACAGGGCTCAATTTACCCAAGTGAAGTCAACCTTCCAATGATACCAACCCAACATCTGAGTACTAGACCTTATGTCATTGTTCTCTTGAAAGTTAGCAATTAAAATAGGCATGAACCATTTGAAATCTTGAGGTAAAACATTTAATACATACCCCATAATTGAGATCTGTTGTTGACTAAAGAAAGATTCCATATAGTCAGCCATTGGATCATAGAACTGATGAGAAAAATTTATAGCCACCTCCCTTTCTTGAACAATTTCTAGGAATGAATCTTTCTACAAAAGGAAGCCATAAACACTGCTTGGTTCTTCAACTTTGGGCTCTTCTTGAAAAAAATTGTTGCTGGTAGTCTTCTCCCCACTTGCTGGTAAGTAAATCCCTTTGAAAGTATGCAACAACATCATCCTCCTTTGAATCATATGAATCATAAATCGGAGAATCTTCATCAACTTTATTACTAGCTTCTTGAACTTCAAAAAAAAGGTAGGTAAAAACATGGGCCAACAAAATTGATCAGCAAGTGCTGATATATACTCAGAAGAAGAGGTTGTCTTTATTTGTTGGGAATCATTCTCTTCTTGTGTTTGTCTTGGGCCTATGCTAATACCTTGTTCTCCATTTGAAGGATGTAAATCATAAACTGAAGCTTCTTTCTTAACCCCATTTTCAACTTCCTCTTTTTGAGCAGCTTCCCATGACTGGGACTATTGTGGTTCTACATTGCTCAACTTCCCATCAGAGTCATACAAATCATAAGAAGGAGAATCATAAAATTCGGCAGAATAAGATCTTTGAGGGTTTGTTTGCAGCTTGATGATGTCTCCTTCTTCCCTTTCTTGATTACTGGGTAATGCTTCTTGATGCAAGTATATATCTTCTTGGAGTTGAGCCCCACAAATATCTTGAGTAGCATCATTAATCTCATAAATATTTTCAACATTAAAATGTTCACAACAATCTTCAAATAGACCACCCGGTGGATATAATCTTTTGTAGAAATGATTAAATGTTATGTGAAAGCTCTTTAAGGAAGATATGTTGCCATGGGGTATTTTTTTATACCAAACTCTAACATCTTGATCTAAAGAATACATGAACAATTTCATTTTCACATCTTCAAGTGCAATACCTTGTTGTCCTATGCATTCATGAAAATCCTTTAGTGTTGGTTTGGGCTTTATATGTGCTTCCACTGAATCTAGGCAAACAGGTGGACCATTCGTGATATGGAGGAACATGATGGGGATAACCAACAAGAGAAGAAAAATCTAGTGAAGCAAATTTGTTAGCCAAAAATGAAGGAGGGGCCATTTTAGAAACCCCTTTAGGTGAGTGATCTCAAGGTCAAATGTAGGGGAAGTTTCTAGTTGTTTATCATAAGAGTGAGTATGAGGCCCCTTGAAAGCCAAAATGACCAATTAAAGATATAAACAGTCGAGTTGGCAGGGTGTTTAAAATAAGATTCAGAAGTGGAGTCGCCAGTGCGAGAGATCTTCAACCCACTTCCCTTACTTACCCGACAGAGGGAATGTAAAAATTATCGTACCCGGGGAAAAGTATTCTGATTCAGTCCCCGACAACGACGCCAGAAGATGTTGTAGCTTTTTCTATCTACTGTCGCAAAATGATTCAGGATATTTAGAAGCCTCCTAGAGACAACCCTCGAGTTGAAGGAAAGGGTCAATGCCTAAGGCATCCAAGAGGAATGATTTTAAATATTATCTTAGGGCTTTTGTTGCACTCCATATGTCACGTAATTTAGAATGAGATAATTTATAGTTTGGTTCAATAGCCCTTCACCAAGGTAAACTCAAGCAAACACATAAATCTAAATACACACTAATAGATATGGCACATCTCAATGAAGAATGTCCTGATTTTGGTGGCCAACACACAACAATACGCAGCTTAACATTTTTGTTTTAGTAAAGATGACCAAGAGGAAGGAAAGGAGGGAAGTCGATGCAGAGGGTTGGGTATAACACAAAATCCTAAGCAACAAGTTCCAGCAGAAATATGGAAGAGTGAGGAGATGAAAATGCAGAAAAAGTGGAGCGTGAATTAAGGTTTCAAGCTCTATGCCTCATGGATACATCCTGACACTAATTAGTATATAGAAATGTGTTGACATAGGTACTACAAGCTATAAAATAACACAAGTAAATATGTTATTAACACAGGTACTTTTTACTACTTAGCAACATACAGACAACCATAAGTGAGAGTGAAACCAACAACTTCATTACACAAATTTCAGAGGAGGAAAGACATACATGAAGTGATATACAAAGGGGAAAGCATATTGCGCATTGCTCCGATTGGAATCAATAAAATGGTCTCATTAATCTCTGAAGACAAAGACCAAAACACTAGTCCATCATATTTAACATTTTGTATCAGCCTAAACACCTCACGGACAAACAACTTGAACCAAAAGTGGAACCGCCTTCTCTGCAAACAGAACTCAGAATTTTCCAAACAGAATTCGGGCCTCTCGAATACAGAAATTTGGAACCTTTCTAAAGAGTTGCTTCCCTATTTTTATAAGGAGAGGGGAAGCTTGAAAAATAGCTACAAAATATGAAAATTACAGAATAACAGAAATGAAAAAAAATTGAATGATGGTCAGGAAAAATATCTCCATGTCATTCATGTGATTGCCTCTGATCATGCCACGTCTTTTACCATGATGTTCTTCCTTAGCTAGCCGGCCGGTTCGCTTGTCGCTTTTGCCTTATCCGCTTGAATTCCCCACTTGCAGGAACCAAAAACAATCAATGGTGGTGGCCTTAGTGGTGCTCTATAATCACAGTTTTTGAATCATCCATCTTTTATCACTTTTGTGTTACACTATCAGAGCTCAATATTCCTCATAACATTACCACAACATCGCTTTGGAGCCATAAGTCACACAAAGTCTCGATGTCTTCAGACCCCCCGTGCTTAGCTCCTTATTCCTTCTCAACCATGGGACCATTGCTTGTGACTAGAGATTATAACATTTAGGGGTTGCAGTATCGGGGCCTTCATCTATCATAACTTCATTTAAAACAATCGTTACGAAATCGTAACATTCTTATGCCTCCCAACTCCCTTTGTCTGGCCCTCTTCCTGGGTATCCCATAAGACCAGGTGTCACGACCAAAGACATAGCACTGATGGGCTACTATATCAAAGATTTTCTCCATCGTAACTTCATTTGAAAAAGCCTTCCGAAATTTAAAGTTTCGATGCCTCCCAGTTCCTTTTGTTTAGCCCCTTTATATTTTTCCTCCATGGGACCAAGGGCGGTGACTGAAGGCTTGGTTCTTGGGTGCTTAAGGCTTTAGGCTCTTGTCAGGGCTTATATCCCTTTATAGTTCATGCTTTTCCCATGGTCATTTTGAATACTTGCGACCAAGTGATGATACATATCGAAGCCCCCTTCACCATTAGAAAATTTTCAAATAAAAATTTACCAAGAGTTACGATAATTTCCACTTACGATGTGGCCCATAACACTTAGGTGTTGAATATTCCTTTGGCTCTGGGTTATGTGGATCTCTCGTGACTGATTGCCACATACTTCAAAGATCTTTCCAATAAAAGTTTTGATGACCTTCCCCTTCGAAATTCTTTATAATTCTTGGGTGCTTGGCCTTGGTTCGAGCCCCTAGTTCTACCGAGTCTTCTTGACGAAGCACCATCATACATCAAAGACCCTCTTCATCATAAGATCTTCAAAAAGGATTTAAAAGGCTTTGATGCCACCATCCTCTGAAATCTCATGTTAGCGTTTAGGCGATCCGGCCAGCCCTGTGCCTTTGGTCCCTTTAGATTTCCATGACTAGGTGCTTGTATATTTTAGAGCTCCTTGCATCAGAAGATTTCAAACTTGGAATTAACATAGAAGTTACACTATTTCACACTTCTGATGAGCTCATAGCTCTTATTTTTCTGGCTAGCTCTATGCCCTTGGTCCCTTTGATTCTTCGTGTCCCACTGCCAACTGATTTTGGAACTCCTTCCATCAGAGGTTTTACAAAATGAATTAACATAGAGTTGTGATGGCCTCTTCCTCTGAAATGTAGACACCGGAAGTAACATTAGGTTGACGTCATTATCTCTGCATGGCGTCTCTTGAGTGGTGATACGTGTAACCCATATTTATCCCTTTAGGCCCCTCAAAATGCCAAAACTTCCTGCCATGTGTCTTTGTCCAGCCACGTCATGCTAACGTAATCTGCCCTGTGAGCTCATCGGGTTCAATCACTAGCTACCACGTGCCTTCTTTGGAGGAGAGAGAAAAGGTTCATAGGGTCTTTGGATTTTCAAAGGTTTCCTTTACATTTCTCTTTCCTCTGAGATTTCAGCGCTTTCAACAAAGGCATTTGTTAAGGGGTTCTGAAACGTCGAAGTCTTGATGGCCAATACTCCGAGTTCTCGCCTTGTTCTGCTCATCTTGGTCCTTTGGAATATTTTTGACCAGGTACCAGCCCGCCTCGGAAGCCCCCTTGCATCAGAACTTTTCAATTTGGGATTTACATGGAAGTTATGATATTCTCCGCCTCTGATGGGCTCCTAGATCTCAAGTGTTAAATCTTCCCTTGGCTCCAAGTCCTATGGATTTCTCATGACCAAGTGTCAACCTATATCGAAAGCCCCCTTTTCATCGAAACTTTATCAAAATGGAATTAAGAGGGAGTTACGATATGCTCCGCTTCCGATGGGCTCCAAGCTCTCAATGCTCAACCCCTTGCCCTGCATGCTTGGTCCTTTGGATGTCTTTGTCACCAAGGGCCAACCTAAATTGGAGCCCCTCTTCATTTTGACTCCGAAATTTCGATACTTCCATTTAATATCGACCTCCGAAATTTCGGCCCTTTCTGTGATTTCAACCTCCTCTTATGTCTTTGGGACTTAGGATTTTGGCTTGTGGCCTCCTCTTCGAACTTTCGACCTTTGAGATTTGTTCTCCTTTTGACCTTTTTGCACTCATTTGACATGATTTGGCAAAATTTGAACAAGGTGCAGTAGGTGACAACAGGGTCTTTAACACCAATTTATATAAAATTACAACAACAAAAAAAACAAAACTCTGAGATTTTCTTCTAAAGTTGTAAATTCATTTTCTGATTTTAGGGGATTGGATATTATCCTTACTCAATGGTTTTTATGTATAAATAGAGCCTCATAGGACTGATAAAGGGGATCATGAGTTTGTAATTGAACATTTGTAGAGGATATCTAAATTCTTTTCCTCTTTGTAAATTTCTGACTTTGCTTCAATAATACCAAAATTTGTTGATAATTTTATAGCAGCCTGTGATGGTTTCTTTGATCTTGTAGACTCTTTGTCGTGCATGTCAGGTGAGGTAGGTCCCCGTTAGTTTAGTATATGTTGGCCTTTATTCTTTTTATGTGCTTTAGTTTACAGTAAATAATTAGTTCATTTTTCTCTTACAAGCTATTGTTTTCCATTTTGAATTATGCTCTTTCACAATTTTAATAATATAAAACTCAGGGATCGATTCTTCTTTTGTGTGCAAACTAGGTTCATATTTGTAATAACATTAGTTTGTTAATTTAATCATTAAATTCAACCCTGTTTAATACATCATTTGTCTATGTGTTATACACATCTAATACCAACAATTCAATAAGTTCATTATGAAATTGATTGCAGGGTTATACCTACAGACATATTTCATGTAAATAAATAATTTCATAAATTCTTAACATCCTATCTTAAATACAAACTTTGTTGCGCCCAAATTTAATCTATTTACAAGAGTACTATTCCAACCTTCCACAATGCTCTGTGAATGTGCTCTTTAAAACCAACAATTTGACACATATAGAGTTTGATCATTCCCATTTCACTTTGTTGTTTTATGTTTATGAGATTGATTATTTTACAAGATTTCATCATATATGCAATCTATTAACATAGGAAACACGAGGTGCATTTCTTTCATTTATTTCCTCTCACATAAAACATTAATTAGGTATGGTCATTCACTTAATAAGTTTAGGTTGTATAATTTTTGGTAAGTGTTATACTTATTTGGAGAATTGTCCTTGGGATTTAGTTTCATTTACTTATAAGTCATTTCTAGATTGCATTGTCTTATATTTCCATCTAAGTTTGGTTTTGATTTCCTGTAGCACGCTTTTGTTTGTAGTTTCCAACATTTAATTTTCTGTAATTTTCTTTTCTACATCATGTTTAATGAGTTTTTGTATGCATCACTATAAGATTGGAACCATTGAAGTCTCAAGACCTAATAAACTACATACATAAATCCACATGAACATTGTCTGTCAGTAATGAAAGATTGTGGTTCGAAACCTTATATGCATTAGAGTCCCACAGTCCAGTGACAAGTTATAATCCTTAGTGATTAGTTCTTTCTAATATTAGTCAGTTAGCGTAGCATAGAATAAACTATAATCCTGCATTTCCTGTGCTTGCATCTCTAAGTCTTACAATCCTAGATTCGATAATTAAATGTTGGAATTAAAATACATATAATTCCACCAACGCAGACTACCCTTTTTCATAACTACACACAAGCATACTCATAACTTGAACAATCAACATTAATCTCCACCGGGGGTAGGTGCCATGTCCCCCAACATGTTTACTAAGTGGGGTGGCAACATCCTGCCCGCCGCCCCTCCCCCCCCCCCACCGAGACTCATCACCCCATCTGAGGAATTTTGTCATAAACTATTTAATTGAACAAGATTTTGTGTTTCCATTGTTATGCTTGTTTTTTTTCATAGTTTTATTTTCCAATTTTATTATTTAATACTTTCTTAATGATTTGTTATTTTTTATTAATTATTTGGTTTTTAAAATGTATATACAATTATAAAGATTTATTACACTGAGAGGCACTCTACACTCCAGTATGTAGGAGAAATTGTCTTGTAACATTACATTTCAAAAATAATATTATATTAACAAATTAAAAAACATATAAATAATTAAAAATAGTCACTGTCCACCTTAATTTTACACCAACATAGATCCATATTAATCGTGGATCTATCAAGGGCTGAGAGGGATCAACTTTGAGGTGCATTTTTTTTAAACTGTAAAATTTAAAGAAATGGTTGCACCTCGATAAATTTGATCCCTTTTAGTATGTGATAAACCATGGGATATGATTGATCTATCCTGGATGTTTAAACACACACATGTACCATGTTTACACATCTGCTTCACTTTGGGCAACACATCAATAAAGCGTTTTAATGGTATGGATTTTTTATTTTCAATTACTTTATATATTATACACGTAGTTGACATTGAAATATTTTATTCAACATGGGCATTGAATTATTTTATTTATGGCCACATTCTTCGCATTAAGATGTTTTTTTGTTATTCATTTTGAGCAATAAATCAATAGAATGTTTTCACCATAATATATTTCACTCAACACAGAGAATATATATATATATATATATATATATATATATATATATATATGACATTGAAATATTTAACTCAAGACGGGCATCAAATTATTTTATTTATGGTTTTTTTGTTTTTTGTTTTATATCCATGGAATCTGAGCGCACTCTCTCTCTCTCTCTAGTTATTAATATTTATTTTACACTGCTACATTTGAACACCATAAGCATTGAAGCAATTATACATCTCTTTCATACTATGACTCTCTTTCTTTTATATATATATATATAAACTTGATGTGCATATCATATTTCCTTGTTAATATTTTTTAAACACAACATATAAATGTTATATTAAAAATTAAATAAATTACACATATGCATCATACTAAAGAGACTTATGATTAACATTAAAATATTTTTCTTTACTTTCTTATCTGTGTATAGATATATATGAAGTTGATATTGAAATATGTTAAATTAACACAACCACATTAAAAATATTAATGTGGTTGATATAAGCATAAGGCTTCATTTGTATCTGCCAACCATTAATAAATATATAATAATAAAAATAATATTAAAAAAACTATTACAACAAAATTAATAGTATTACTATTATTATAATTAATAATTAATAAAAAATATTATAATCATCTTAAAATCATTATTATTATTACTATTCACATTATTAATTATAATTAACTAATGTTGCTATTATTATCAATTATTATTATTATTAAATAATTAAAGAATAATAAATAATTTTAAATTAAGTAATTTTAAATAATTTAATAATTTAATTAAACAATAAAAATAACAATAATATTGTAACTAAACATATTAATTAATAAATCATTTAATCAAATATTAATAAAAATCAATGAATAATAATTTATTTATATTAAAAAAATAAACATAATAATATGTCACAATGTCATGTTGGATCATGGTTGACCATAATTCATGTAGCACGACCACGACCACATTAGTAAATGTGGTTGATATACGCTGAAGGCGTATAATTATTATACAATTATTATGATTTTTTTTTTTGTGTGTAAGCTTGACAATACTTTCTTTTTCTATTAATCGTATATACGCAGGTAACCAAAAATATGTTTGGTGACCTCAACCTGCCTGAAGGAAACCAAATTTGTTGGCCATTGATCAGCATCATATGTCGTCCAAAATTTAAACAGTTTGAGAATATCCATCCATGCTAAATATGCTATCGTATCTACTATATGTTTAATCCTTCTATTATCAACGTAAATGTTATCCAACTAGATCATTATAATAACAAAAACATTACTTTTATCTAATCTGCTTTCAATCAATTGATGATTCAATAGGAGTCGGGTCCTTAGCACTTGACCTGAGCACTTCATTTTGCAGCAAGCTTTGAATTTGTTTCTCCATTTGGCCAAAACGGACATTCTGATGATATTGTTGCACCTGCACAGCCTGAATCTCCCTTTGAATATCCTTTAAGCTTGGCCCCTCTTGTCATGTTCGTGGTGGTTCTTCCAGGTCCCTGTTTGTTGTCATGGCCCTAGCAAACATGTTCTTCATTACCCAGTAAAGTTGGACGATTTGTCTAAATAGCGTTTGACGGACTTGAGTGTGTCTCGGATCTATGAGTAAGGGATCTCATTCCTTCGTTGGAAGTGGTTCTGTCGCTACCATGGCATTTAGCTCTGCCTCCCATGTTGAAATTATGGCCTTATCCTGTGTTGGAGTTCCTCCATGGTATGCAGGCATGAGGTTCTGCATGTTTTCCTCTCCAATTTTCATGCCCCTCTTCCATTGGGTCTTGTTGGTCAAGGTCACCGGCATTTTCTTTTTCTTGTCTGTCTAATTGCAAGCACGACAACCCCCTCTTCTTCCTGGCCCCTCTTCCACCTTCACCATTCTGCTTTCACTCAGAATTTCTTTTAGCCACCGCCACTCTCTAATTTTTTCCTTATCCTAGAGCAGGAGTGCCGGAGTCCGAAGGGGAGGAAAATTAAATAAACCTGTAAGAGTAGCATAAGAAAAAACATTATAAACAAACGTTATGTCAATATTGACCTCTGACCATTCCATGTGAAGTACCATTACAGAGTCTTGAATTCTGTTTTGAGGTATATGACCTGAGTTCCCCCCAGTCCCTTCCTGTCCTTCCTTCAGCCTCACTGTGCGCAATGGTAAGTGATACTCAACCCTCAACCACTTAATTCTCCCCTTGGACCAATCGTCCCACTAAGTTCCAGGCTTAGGCGCAACGACAACCAAGTTGACGGACAAGTAGGGTTTGGGGTATTTAGGAAAAGGAATGTAAGAGGTTGACCCTGTTCTAACTGATATCACAAGCCCGCCGAGGTCTGGAACCCCCGTTCCTCCCTCCTACCCCTCTGGTCATTTAAACTACCCTGTAGCATGACTTTAATTGAATTGGCTGAGAGAAAGGTGAGGAACATACCCATAACCCCCCTAGTCAGTCATACGACCCTCTACCTTGCCATGTCTCCAATTCCATTGGATTGAACTCGCAATGGCATAATTACCAGCCGCATCAGGGTTCAAGTCCCCCAACTCCTAATTATTTCCCCTCTGCTCCATAGGATGACTTGGAAGCCAAGCAGCGGTCGATTGGTCGAGATTACTGATTTTGTGGTGCCCCAACACCTCGTTCCTATCCCATTGGGTCTGTAAGTCTCCCAAGAACCAGACTAAGCTAGACAAGATAGACATGCATGCATTACAAATCCCAGAACCCCCTCTCACTCCTCTCTGGCTCTGGAGATTGCCAGACGACCACAGACCCTCAAGGGGCCTCATCCCCTTCTTTGTCCCAGACTTCTGTTTTCAATGAGGGCAGGAGAAAATTTCACTATCGAGGAGCCAAGAGCTGCTCCTAACCCTCCATGGATCCTCTTATTCACCAACAAGCTACCATACATTGCAGAAAGTAAAAATCTAGACATTAACAACAAAGAACTAAACCAAATTTCTTCTGAAACATTCGAAAGCACCACCATTCGATGCCAGACTAGCCTCCATTCTTGCAGCATTGACTCCATATCAAGACTAAGGCAGGCCGGAATTACATACCAGTTTCCTTCTGAGGTGTTGAAGGCGTTTACATGGTGGTGGCAGAAATCCCTCCTCTTGCAGGCAAGGTCCTCCCCCCAGCTTCCAGTCTCGTCGCCTGCTGCTCGTTTCCTCCTCCAACCTTGCATGCATGCACTGACTTCCTTCACCACCTTTCCTTCTTGATTACATTCCGACCTTCCCTTTTGTTTTCCCAAAGTGATCGACACCTGCCTTTCTCTCCCGGTACCTCTTGTCATGTGTGTGTGGGGTCCTTGAGTGGGTCGCCCATTAACCCTGGCCACTTGTCCCTTAAGCATGTCCACAATCCATCATTGGATCTCCTTTCCCATCACACCTCGATTAGGGGCACAATTATTATGATTATTATTATGAATACTACTATTAATTAATATTTTAAAAATCTTGTAAGTCGAAATTTTTCCATTACTTGAAATGTATATACAAAGATGTCAAAATGGATGTGGTTTCACCCCAACCAGGTTTGTTGACCAATGTTATTACCATGCTACATAAAAAAATCAAAATTCCTAACAGAGAGGTCCACAACCTTATAGGCCTTACATACCAGAAAACAAAAAGAACTAGAAAGACATTGGTTACCATCATAAGTCATTGAGGCAGGAATGTTTGGCCTCGTTCCTGGAGGAAGAAGACGAGGGTACAGGTAGTTGACATGTTTCTCAAAGTGAGCAATCCAAGCTTCCAACTTTTTGATCTCCTCAATCAACAGATTTTATCCATGCCAAACAACCACAATTCTTTCGCGGACATGGCATTGAAAATAATGGATTTGCTCCATCTTGGCCATAACTGCCTTGTGTTCCTTCCTCCAGACCCTATCATGAGATTCTAGTATGTCTATAACAGATTGAAACATCATCTGGAGCACCGTATTTTTCCCAGCTTGCCTAGTAGATGCACGTCCAATTGACCCCACGCCACCTGGTTGTTGTTATGCCCCTGTGTGCTCAAGACTCAACCACGTCTTGTTCCCCTGCACCCATTGTCTGCTCCACGACTTCTCTAAGTCAGGATCCTTCTACCCTTGCCTTCTACAGGATTGGTCGAAGACCTTCACCCACCACGAGCTCCACGACCCCAACGCCCACTATCAGGCACAATTCCAGCACCCTGGCAGCTGCTACCATCATCTACTCTCACACTGCCACCCCTGACTCCATCCAACATAATTGACCCCTCCCCAAGATGGGATACCTCCACCTTCTCCTAGACAGGAGCACATGAGGAATGTAGACTTGGCTTCATACCGATGGTTGCACCGAAACCTAGACCCCTGACGCTAACCCTAATCCACACTAAGGACACCTTATCAGTCCCAACATTACGCACCCAGAAATGACACACTCTGTTAATTGGCCACCTTCCACCAGAAACCCAACAGGCCACACCACAGACATAGAAGGCAAGAAAACCTAGCTCCATTGGTCGCCTCGACCCAAATTCGCCACGAAACAATCACAAATCCAGGCTAGAGCTTCAAGATAACCCCTCACATGGAAAAGGCAGAATAACACCTCTTAGTTACGCACAAGAAAAACTAGAAGTTTAGGCTCCCATAAACCCGACCGACATAAAAGCCATTGGGCTTCACTTAAGGGAATTCTTCTACTAGCGGCCCCAGGAAGGAAAGGCCAGCCAATGTCTATGCCAAAGAGTTAAAACAACACTAGCACAAAAACTCCCGCCCGAGTAAAACCGCCACCACCAGGAGATCGAGTGTCACTTATAATAACAACAAACACCTTACATAGACAAATGAAGAACCACCACTCGGAGTGCCAAAGCAAGAGACCATGCAAGCCCAAAACATCAATGCCCAAAACCAACTAGTTCTTCAACCAACACACCTTCTAACTAAGGAATGAAAGGGAAAGTTTCACCCAAAGCAATAGGGAAAAAGTTGTTACCTTATTGAGCTCATATGAGGAGTGATAATCGGAATACCACCACCATACCCACACAACCCGAATAAATGAGGACACAAGTAAATTTGTAACCCTTAATGAGCCAAATAACACCCATAATTCTCCATGCACCATACTACTTAACCACCGTAACGCCAACGTCATTGATCCACGAGACGGTACAATTCCTTCGCACGTAGGTGAAGGGAAATGTTTCACACATTCAAATGCATAGTAATTAACCACAACATGATGAAAGGGCTTATTGGCTACCCTCCTCCACTCATACCTTATGCCATATGTCATGCTTCATGTGACGCAGGGTTCCAAATGTTCAACACCCTCATCGGGGAAGGCTGCTCTCTAGTGACAATTTGGCCGAGCTCAACCAGAAGCAGTGAGTTGTAGGGAAACAACCAATCTAAGAGAAGATATTGGTCATTGTGATTACTGCCCTAGTTGGCTAACCTGTCTACAACTTGATTCCCTTGCCTTCTGACATGCTCCATGATTACATATTTGAAGGACATATGAGCCTGGATTCCCTCACAGATAGATTCTAGTCTCTACCTCTTGACCACCTTTTCCATAGGACAACCATTGATCAACTTTTGAAGGATATAGATTACCAACTGAGAATCCCCTGAGACTTGGAGATTTATAAGACCCGTCTCTATCACTAGTTGGAGACCCTTCTCCAAGGCTAATAACTCTGAGACATTATTATTAGTGATACCACATGATGCTGCAAATAATTTAATTTCCTTCCCATCTACATCCCAGATCATTCCACCCAATCCTTCAGGACCGGGGCTGCCCTCAGAGGCACCATCAAAGTTCAATTTGAAGAATATTTGAGGGGGTTGAAGAAACTTGTCTACCGATGGACTTCTCACCGCTCGCACCTGAGAGTGAAACAGGGAGGAAGCAGTAGGGCAAAGATCTAGGGCCCAGAGAATATAGGACACTCTTCGATCAACTTTCCAATCTTCGTCCTCCCAATGCTACACAAGGATGGTCTCTTTGATATTGTGTTTAATAATGTCCCATGTTTGATTGATCCTGATAGGCTCCAAGTGGAAAACTACCTTATTCCTAGCTTTCCAAAGGTTCCACAAAGTGAAACCTTGAGATAGGCGCCATGCTCTATTGACTATTGGATTCTTGAAGAGGTTCCAGTGCCAAAACTCCAAATATTCTTTTAGGTTATTCACCGACTGGTCCTAAGCTCCAAAAAGATTTGCTACTTGCATCCATAACTCTTCCTCCATCAGGAAAAAGATAAGGATATGATCCGTTGTCTCTTCCTCGTTTATACAAAGAGGACACTGTGATGGGCCTTCAAAGCCTTTTCTCTGGATTCTATCCCAAGTAAGGAGTTTACCATGCCCGATTAGCTAGAGGAAAAAGGCTACTTTGGGCCAGAAACCTGAGTACCATATTCTCTTCCATAAAGGATCTTAATCTAGATCCTCATTGGTTGAAAGAATTGCATACGCTTCATTTACCGAAAACATACCACTGGATTACTATTATTAATTTTATTAATTCATATTATTATTATTATTATGTCACAATGCAACATTGGACCACGACTGACCATGATTAATATTATAAACCTAATGAATAATAATATATCTTAGGTATATGGACCATTAGATTGATAAACTCCAAGGTATTAACTCTAAAACCCCTAGGTATTATAAACCCAAAGGAACAATATTAAACCCAATGAATGGATATTATAAACTCAAGGTATATAAACCCTAAGATAAATATTATAGACCGAAGGGAATAATAAACCCAAGGGATTAATACTATAAACCCAAGGGAATAATATTAAACCAAAGGGATAAATATTATAAACCCAAGGTATATAAACCATAAGATAAATATTATAAACCCTAAATAAACATGGTTGGGCATGGTGATTTTCACATTGGCACAATCTTCGTCACAATGTGAAGTTGGCTTATGGTTGACCATGTTTGATTTTCATATTGAGACAACCTTTGTGATAATGTGACGTTGGATAATGGTTGACCATGCTAGATTATCTTATTGAGACAATCTTTGTCACGATGCGACATTGCATCATGGTTGACCATGGATGACCATGGTTGTCACAATGTGATGTTGGACCAAGAGAAAATATTTGTCACAATGTGACCATGGTTATTGACCACAGTTGACAATGGTTGATTTTGATATTGAAACAGTCTTTGTCATAATGCGACGTCGGAACATGGTTGACGATCATTGATTTCCATATTGAGATAATCCTTGTCATAATGCGATATTTGACCATGGTTGACCATGATTGATTTTAATGCCGAGACAATCTTTGTCACAATGCAACATTCGATCATGGTTGAGCATGATTGAGCATGGTTGATTTTCAGGTTCAGACAATCTTTGTCACAATGCAACATTGGACCATGGTTAACCATGGTTGACCATGATTGATTTTCATACTGAGAAAATCCTATGATACACCCTCAAATAAATATTATAGACCAAGATATAAAAACCCTATGATAAATATTATAAATGCTAAAATAAACATGGTTGACCATGATTGATTTACATATTGAGACAATCTTTGTCGCAATACGACGTTGAACCATGGTTCACCCTTGGGTTTATAATACCTTAGGGTTTTAGAATTAATCCCTTAGGTTTATAATCTCAATCCCTTGGGTTTATCAATCTAAGGGTTAATTCCTTAGGTTTAATATTATTCTCTTGGGTTTATAATATCAATCCCTAAGATATATTAATCTAAGGGTTCATATTCCTACGGTATAATATTATTCATAGAGTTTATAATATTAATCCCTTGGGTATATTAATCTAAGGGCTCATATTCTTAGGGTATAATATTATTATAGGGTTTATAATATTAATCCCTTAGGTTCAATATAAATAATGGTAAACCAATGATTTATATACCTTGGATTTATAATATTAGTCCCTTGGGTTTAATATTATTCCCTTGGTTTTAATAGTATTCCCTAGGTTTATAATACCTTGGGGTTTTAGTATTAACCCCTTGGGTTTATTATTCCCCTTGGTTTATAATATCAATCCCTTGGATTTATTAATCTAAGGGTTCATATTCCTAGGGTATAATATTATTCATAGGGTTTATAGTATTAATCTTAGGATTTAATATCCATTGAGTTTATAATCATGGTCAACCATGGTCAATCATCTTTATTTTAGGGTTTATAATATTTATCTTAGGGTTTATATTATAAACCTAAGGGAATAGTATTAAACCCAAGGAATGAAAGTATATAAACCCTAAGATAAATATTATAAACCCAAGGGGATAGTAAACCCAATGGATTAATACTAAAATCCCAAAGGATTATAGACCTAGGGGAATAATATTAAACCCAAGGGATGAATATTATAAACCCAAGGTATATAAACCCTTAGATAAATATTATAAACCCTAAAATAAACATGGTTTACCATGGCTCGTTTTCATATTGACATAATCTTTGTCACAATGTGAAGTTGTTTTATGGTTGACCATTTTTTATTTTCATATTGAGACAACCTTTGTCACAATGTGATATTGGACAATGATTGACCATATTAGATTTTCCTATTGGGAAAATCTTTATCACAAGCCATGGTTGATCATGGATGACCATTGTTGTCACAATGTGATGTTAGACCAAGAGACAATCTTTGTCATAATGTGACCATGGTCAGTAACCATGGTTGACCATGGCTGATTTCCATATTCAGACAATCTTTTTCACAATATGGTATTGAAACATGGTTAACCATGGTTGGTCTCCATATTGAGACAATCCTTGTCACAATGTGACATTGGACCATGGTTGACCATGATTGATTTTAATGTTGAGACAATATTTGTCACAATGCGACGTTCGACCATGGTTGAGCATGGTAGATTTTCATATTAAGAGAAGCTTTGTCATAATGCAACATTAGACCATGGTTGACCGTGATTGATTTTCATACTAAGAAAATCCTATGTTAAACCCTCAAATAAATATTATAAACCAAGGTATATAAACCACATGATAAATATTATAAACACAAAAATAAACATGGTTGACCATGATTGATTCAAATATTAAGACAATCTTTATCGCAATACGACGCTGAACCATGGTTCACCCTTGGGTTTATAATACCTTGGGGTTTTGGCATTAATCCTTTAGGTTTATTATATCAATCCATTGGGTTTAATTTATTCCCTTCGGTCTATAATATCAATCCCTTAGGTATATTAATCTAAGGGTTCATATTCTTAGGGTATAATATTATTCATAGAGTTTATAATCTCAATCCCTTGGGTATATCAATCTAAGGGTTCATATTCCTAGGGTATAATATTAATCCCTTAGGTTCAATATAAATCATGGTCAACCAAGGGTTTATATACTTTGGATTTATAATATTAGTCCCTTGGGTTTAATATTATTCCCTCGGGTTTATAATACCTTGGGGTTTTAGTATTAACCCCTTGGGTTTATTATTCCTTTGGGTTTATAATAGCAATCCCTTAGGTCTATTAATCTATGGGTTCATATTCTTAGGGTATAATATTATTCATAGGGTTTATAATATTAATCCTAACATTTAATATCTATTGGGTTTATAATCGTGGTCAACCATATTTATTTTAGGGTTTATAATATTTATCTTAGGGTTTATATACGTTGGGTTTATAATATTAATTCTTTGGGTTTAATATTATTCCTCTGGGTTTATAATCCCTTAGGTTTAATACTAAAAACCCAAGGAATTATAAACCCTGGGGAATAATATTAAACTCTAGGGATTAATATTAATCCCTTGGGTTTATTATTCCATCATCCCAAAGGAAAAAGGTCTCATACACCATCCATTATCCCATTTTCCCATAAACAAAAGAATCACGTACACCAATTGATTGTTTGATTAATTCTTACCCTTAAAATTAAATTATTATTATTATTAAACAATATACACTTTATTTGTTGGTCTCATACACCATCCATTATCCCATTTTCCCATAAACAAAAGAATCACGTACACCAATTGATTGTTTGATTAATTCTTACCCTTAAAATTAAATTATTATTATTATTAAACAATATACACTTTATTTGCTTGTGAATATTGATTATCTTACCTTTTATATTTTCCATTAAAAATTATAAGAAATAAACACTAAAATTCCTTGCTCACAGGAAAACATAGTTAGATTGTTAGATTTCATGACAGTTATTGAGTAATTAATACCATTCAGATATGTTGAAGGTTATAGATTATGGAGAATCCCATGTCAATGAAATGGGCTTTGAATATTGATTCTCTACCTTTTGATATTTTAAATAAAGCACGATAAGGAATAAACCCTTAAATGCTCCCTTGGAAAGAAAATCGAGTTAGAATTGTAAACAATTCAATTTCTTCCATACGCTTTGAAGGTTTTGAAATGGAATATCCCATCCAATTATTTAATGACATAGAGACTAAAAACTCATTAAACATAGGCACCATTTCACATGTGAAAAACAAGGAGCACCCAACCATTTTATGAGGAAACTAACTCACACCCAACCATTTTATGAGGAAACTAACTCACCAACATCAACTTGTATCTTGTCAATCTAACAACCAAAAAAAGAGACATGATAATTCCAAATGGTCATCTCATGGATTTGATTATTTTATGGAAACTAAGTTGGAAAATAAACTTCAATTATAAGAACCTTAAAAAAGTTTCATACGGTTATAGTGGCCTCTAAGGTGCTCAACAACACATAATAATCTAGATCGCTTTGCATAAACATATCCTAAGGCATATCCATGTGATAGCCATGAGTTCACTGTGAAATAAAAAGACACATACCTCTCAAGAAGATATAATAACAACATTCGTTCAGTAGTGGCCCAAATAGAGCTTCAAACCTAAAGTATGTGATAATTTTATGTACATTAATCCCCATCATACATGAATGAAATGCGATAACCAAATTTTAGGGGGAATCAAATTTCATGTGAGTTAATCCTCATACCTATTACTTCATAGAATGTATAATTGCATTGGAATAATATATAAATAAAGTGAAGCATATACAAATGAAAAGAATGTGGAGATCTAAAGGATTGAGGATAAGCCTAAATTGGAGTGCTCAATTCCTTTCACACTACAATAACCAATAACCAGGTCAACCACCAACGGTCATAGAGCTCATATTTTAAATTGGTATCTACGAACATTGTGATGTGAACTCTGAAAGGAAACTCGGCTAAACAAATTTAAAAAATGAGAGACAAAGCTTTTGACTAAAACCTACGATGTGAGCTGGAAGATGAAAATCAAATGAGAGATAAGACAAGAAAGAAAATATCCTTTATACCCAAACTAACAGGGTAAGCAATAATAAATTATTATAAATAATAACCATACAGAATAACGAAGAATATCGCTTATAACCCCACAACAAATCGGAGATTGCTTCTCTATTTCTTAAGCTAATTTTCCCACACAATCATTTATGTATATTGTTGGAGTCACGATTGTCGTTACACCAAAATCCTCAGGTGTTAGTAAAAAGACACATTGTTAGTGTTAAGTACATGTCACAAAACACATGAGAGCGTTGGATTAACACTGCCATTAACATAGAGCATCACAATCTCCCCCCTCAACGCGAGCCAGGTGTGTTTCAAACTCGAGACCTCTCGCTTTGATACCACTTGTTGGAGTCACGATTGCCGTTACACCAAAACCCGCAGGTGTTAGTAAATAGACACATCGTTAGTGTTAAACACATGCCACGAAACACACAAGAGCGTTGGATTAACACCACCATTAACGGGAAGCACAACATATATTAGAAGATGAGATAGATGATGTGATAACAAACATAGGGAAAAGGCTCGAACTGAAGAAATGGAATGCCATGAAAAATAACTCACCAAACATACATAAAATCTGTTTTTAACATCCATATAGAAAGTTATAACTGCAAAAAGATTTATAATACAAAGATGTCTCTCCCTGAACCTGATGATGGGTTGCTTGTACCTTATTAAAATAGAAATACCACAGATAATTCACAGAATAGAAAATCCATTCAAAACTAACCACTGTCCTCATTAATCTGATCTATATATTCAGTAACCTGCAAGGAGATTAGTAAACAACATTGCAAACATACCGAGTGAAGTTAGCTGCCGAAGATGGCCATCTGTGTCAAGTATGTGCACTGAATTCTTCTCTCCTCCAAGGTTGCATTGCATGTAATATGGCACGCTCAATGGAACCACTATGTCCTTTTTAGTTTCTATGATACTACATGGGGTCTTCACATTGCATAATATGTTTCTCACATCACTCTGGAAGATGGTATTGGCAACCACGAGCGCGAATTCACACTTCATATTCATTATTTTTCTAGTGAATTCATTTACTAGAGAGGGCTCATTCACGCCAACTAATAGAGGAACAAAGCCTGAAACCCATGCTGAATAGTTCGATTTCATTGCACTGAAAATCCCACTGATGTCTCCACGTTGAAATCCTCCTTCATAAGAGCAATCTTTTAGATACCTGAAGAAACAACAATAGCAACGCGTGTGCATAAGCTGAATACACAGAGAAAAGAGGAGTATATATGGGGACTAAAGCTTAAATGATTGTACTTATGATCTGTTACCTTGGTGAGCCACATAGTAATATTAATCTTTCAAACAATTTTGGTCTTTTGATGGAGGCAAGGCAACCCACCATACCAGAAACCGAATTACCTACGTAAACACACTTGTCAGCTTTAAGCTCATCTAAAATGGCGAGGAGGTCATCCACATAAGCAGAGAGTGAATCTGTATATGATTCGAAGTTGAAAAGCTTGGGATCAACATGCCAAAGAATACCATATCGAATACAACATATTAAAATGTCCACAAAGAACTAAAGAAGTTGAAAATCATGGACACAATTTCTTTCATCAATAAGTCACATTCCTTTTTTCTAGTTTGCATAATGATCTTGATCAACTAATTAAGGGAATTGTCATGAAGAGCTTCTTCCATTACTGTCATGCACTAAATTGAGAGAAAGACTCTCTCTTGTATCGAATTACAACGCCCCCCTTCTTTCATGGTGAATGGCCATAATTATTTTCA
Organism: Pinus tabuliformis; assembly: GCA_031772625.1. Classification (NCBI taxonomy): domain Eukaryota; kingdom Viridiplantae; phylum Streptophyta; class Pinopsida; order Pinales; family Pinaceae; genus Pinus; species Pinus tabuliformis. The sequence continues at coordinate 1,679,219,937 of CM062817.1, read as the reverse complement.
CTATTGGGAATCTCGTATCTAATTCTGCAACTTGTAAGGCTTCGCCCCTACTTTCAGAGCGAACAACCACAGAAGGTGGAGTGCTATTGACAAACATGATTTGCATTGTAATAGCCTTTGTTTATGGTCTGCTTGTAGTGATCGGATCACAAACACGGGCTCGACACTGTCTAATCACATAAGTTTCACGACTGGGGATCGTGTATCCAATTCTGCAACTTGCCAGGCTTCGTCGCCTACTTTCACAAGGAACGACCAGAGAAGTTGGAGCACTGTTGACAGTGATAACGAGATGCAGGCGCGATGGGCCAATTTAATTCCTTCGGCCACGTTCCCAAGCACGATCGAATCGATTCGTTTTCACGATGTAACACACCTTCCTCGAAATCACAGCAGTGGATGTGTTATTCAGATGAAGAATAGTCGCTGAAGAATCCATCATTGCTATTGCTTTAAAAATCAACGCTGCCTCATCTACCCGAAGTTGAAATAGAGAGCTTTTGGCTAATAAGATATTTTTTTATGGGCAGTTCCTAAAACGTCATGGATGGAAAGGATCTGCCATATATGTGAGAATAGGAATATTGAGGATGAAAACCACTTCCTTTTATAGTGCCTCGCGTACAACCACATTAGATCTTAGTTTCACAATCTTTGTTACAAAACTGACTTGCTAACCTTTTACAATGTCAAAATTATAGTGAGCTCGGGAGGCTTCTCTTCAAGCTTTTTGAGTATAGGAATAAAATCTTAAATCAAAATAAATAATTTGTTTCTTTAGGTCCGATAGACCAATGTTTGGTCTCGGACGTTAACCACCACCACCACCATCATCATTAAATATTTTATTTAAAACAAATATTGAAATATATTAAAATATTAAAGGAAATACACATCTCCCTACTAAAAAAAAAAAAAAAATTACTTCCAATTATTTAACTCTCTTTATATAAAGGTGATATAAACCTTTATATAAATTTATGTTACTTTGTATGGACATTGAAATATTTTATTTATGGTCGACACTCTTTTGCTATTAATATTTTTTTTTTTGAAATAATACATGTCAAAATTATGTTTAGCATAAAATTAGTTACACATCTTTATACTAGGGTATAATATCTATATTATAATAGATTACACATGTCAACTCCATATTGAGTAATGAAGGAATTATACATCTCCCTCATACTTAAAATGTAGTAAGCAATTATAAACAAATGAGAGATGTTTCATTGTCAAATACTTTATCCCTTCTTATATATAAAGATGATGTAAAATTAAGGTGGACATCTTAACGTGGATGATTTGGCCATAAATAAAATAATTCAATGCCCATGTTGAGTAAAATATTTCAATGTCAACTACGCTTATAATATCTAAATTTATTGGAAATAAACAGTTTCTTACCATTAAAATGCTTTATTGGTGGGTCGTTAAAAATGAAGAAGATGTGTAAATATGGTGTGTGTGTGTGTATATGGTAATAATTTTATTATTATTATTATAAACAAACAAACAACCGAGATAGATCAATCTTATTCCAAGTTCAATAAGTACCCAAAGGGATCAAATCTCTTTAGGTGCAAACCATTCTTTAAGTTTTGCAATTTCAAAAATGTTTGAACCTCTAATTTGATCCTTCTTGATGCTTAATAGATTCGAGATTAAGATGGATCTTTACTAGTTCTAGATATTAGGATTTTTACAGTTAAAAAAAGAAGAAGAAATATTTTGCAAATCTTTAAAATATATTTTGATTGATATAATATATATTTTCTAATCACTTTTAAAAATAAAAATTAAATTCTTTAAAAAAATGGAAATAAAAAATTTGCAATCTTTAAAAAATATTTTTGTTATTAATACATATATTTTTACAATTATTTAAAAAATAAAACCATAGTTTTAAAGAAAAAAAATTAAAGAAATACTAATATATTCATCCATCTTTTTTGTAAGCTTGATAGGACTATATCTTCATCATGTCCAATATATCACTCCGATTGGGACGGGGAACTGAACCTGTGACTTCACATTAAGGAGTGTCTTAATAGAGCACTCGATCACCGTCTATCCAAGACCCCGTGGACACTAATATATTCATCCATTATTTTCTCTTTTTACATTTTATTTTATATTAATTAATGATTTGTAAAGTATAGTATTTTGTTATCTATTTATGTGCTCCTAATTAATGAATTTGTTTTTATTTCGAAATAGATTTCAAATATGAAATTTTTTTTCTTCAGGGAAAGAAAGAACACATGATTTTTATTAAATAAAAACTAGTACATGAGTGTATAATCTCTATCTGACAGAGAAATGATCATCAATCTAACATATATATGATCAAAACAAAAAATATGCAAAAAGGTCATGACGACAAGGTGTGTGTAGGATCCTTCAAAATTTGCACAAACAGTATGAACTAAAGTTAATATGAGGATTGTTACTAACTAGATTATATTTAGAATACAAAATACATATAATAGCTATAAATCAAGGTTCGCTTCACTATATAAATTAAAATAATGATTTATATTCATAATCATTATGTTTTAAATTTTCGTATTTAAATTTAATTAATAAGAAAAACAAAATATTTTTTCTAATATTTTTCTCACACTATATATTTTTTTTCCAAAGAAAAAAACGAACTTTTTATAATTATGATAAAAAGTTACATATCATATGTCGAAGCATTCCTTTGATTGTATGATGGATCATCATAAAGATCTGTATGAAGACTATTCTGCCTTCCTTCAGCAAAAGAGAGGTGGAGCATACTGAGCATAACAAGAGCCTCCTCTATAGAGGAAAAGAGCTCCCTTTCTCAGCACCATCAAAAAGTATCAACAGTTTTCCATATATTTAGCATCCATGGTAATAAAAAACAGCAGCAAGCATCTTTCCCCCGGATCTCCTCTATCGAGGAAAACAACCCAAGTTGAGAAAGGATGTCCAAGTCTAGATTTTCAAAAAAGAAACTCTCAACTGTATACAAAAAGAAACTATATAAACCAGTCTGCTAAGTCTTCAGAAGCATGGATCTATACATAAGGAGGCTGGTCCGAGAGATGGATTTCTCCATTGTTTTCCTCCACTATTCTCCAACTGCCCATAGCTCGTTGTAGACCTTCTTTAGAAAGCCTGTCTGCTGAATCGTTGCGCTCCCTGTTAATGTGATGAATAGAGAAAACATTAAAAGATAATTTTAAATGCTGAATTTCTTCTAATAAAGGATACAAGATATAATTTTGACATCTGCTTTGATCATTTTCCCATTTGATAACATTTAATGAATCCCCAAAAATCTGAACTGTGAAGATGTTCCTGTGTATAAGCCAACATAGGAGCAGCTTTAGAGCAGATAATTCTGCAAAATTATTTGAGCCACTGCCTAAGCCCACGGAAGCTTTTAGAGACTGTCTTTCGTTTATATGGATGATTAATCCTACTCTAGCTTTGTTATTTTGAGATGCTCCATCAAAATAAGCCCATGGCACTCCTTCCTTGATTTGTTCTTCTCTAACCTGTCTGGGCATCCTTTCTTCCTCTGAATCAGGTATGTTTGAGTAAATAGATGTACATTGAATGGCAATTGATTCAACAGGGGTTTCCTTGTCTAGAAAGATGGTTCTGTTTCTTGCAATCCAAATACCCCAAGAGATAATAGGAGGCAGATTCCGCAATTTCCCATTTGAATATAAGCGCCACCATTTATGCCATGCTTCAGGGATATTTCCCCCTTCCCAGGCTGCCGGTAATTGAATAGGCTTCTCAACCTTTACCCATACTTTTTTAACTACAGGACAGCCAATAAAAAGGTGTGCTATAGTTTCAGAGTCATTTTTGCACATAGGGCATCTTCCCGGCCCTGACTTAAACCTGGATTGGAGAATGTCCCGTGTAGGGACTTTTCCTTTTAGAATACACTAGAAGAAAAGCTTGGCTTTAGTAGGGCACTTTAGCTTCCATAATGACTTTGCTCACCATTCCGGATCTCCCCAACCTTTCTTAGTCATGAGGAACTTGTATCCAAATTTTGGGGAGTAGGATCCAGAATTAGTGTGAGCCCACACCAGCTGATCAGGTTTGTCTTCTAACCTCTCACACTATATATTAAATTAATGCTACGTATACAATATTAAAAAATCAAATGAAAATATTATAATGTAAAAAAATGTGTTGTATTCTCTCTCTCTCTCTCTCTCTCTCTCTCTCTCTCTCTCTCTCTCTATATATATATATATATATATATATTAGTGGGGTAGTCCCCGGCTGTGGTCCAGCAGTTAGGTGGGGAGGTTTGGTCCCCACAAGTCTCGTGGTCCAATCCCGTGTACGACTATGTATGTCTGAGAGTTGCTCGAGATGCGATTTCTTCAGTTGAAAAAAATATATTGGTGGGGTAAAATAATCCCTTCATTAATCAGAGAAAATTATGTATCTCTTGAATTTCCAAAAGAGGACTAAATTCAAAGAGAAATTTGAAACTAACAAGCTACCTACTACGAATAAACAATTAAAAAACTATTATGATAATCATAATAACGTATAAAACTCCTTGAGGACTCAAAATTGCAAGGGGAAATGCCTCTCACATTTGAGTTTTAATTTAAAAATTAAAAACAAGTTTTTGTTTTTATTTTTATTTTTCCGTCGTTCACGGTCTTTGGAGATCAGTGATCGCTACGTCCACGAAATATTTGTACTAGGTTGATCAACTCAAAAGGATCACTTCCTACCGTCTCAAACACAGAGCCTTACCTCGAGAGTGTCAAGAGAATTGAACTTGTGACCTCTTAACAACATAGGTGCTTTAACAATGGGGACTCGACCAACTGAGCTAACCCTCAGAGCTTTAAAATAAGAATATTTTGTATATAAAAATGAAAATTTTATGTAAACATAAATAATATTATTAAGAACAACATAAATTCAACTTAATTCCAAACTTATTAATTATAAAGAAAAATAAAATCTCTTAACATGTTTCTTCAAATTTTATATTCAATATTTTTTTGCATTGTGAAAAATTTAATCTCTCATTAATAACTTGAGAATCAAGATAAATTAATGCAAATTAAAATTATATTATATATTTCATCTATTATAATAAAATTTGAAAAAATAAATATCTAAATTCCAATATTTTTAAATGTCTTAACCTTTATTAAATCCATAAATGATTGGTACACCTCACTGGCCAACTTTTAAATATACCTTTAAAACCTAATTTAATCCACTCAAATAAATTTATACCACAATTAATAAATTAATATCACCTCCACCAATGAATTGATTCTTTTTAATAAATTTTAGAAAAATAAATATCTTTAATTTTTTTTATTAATGTGGTTTTAAATGTCTTGACTTTTATTAAATTCATAAATTATTGGTACATTTTTTTGCTATTTTTTGTAAGCTTTGTTGGACTACATCTTCATCATGTTTAATATATCACCCCAATTAGGATGGGGAATTGAACCACTTCAAATCAAGGAGTGCCTTAACAAGACACTCGATCACACCCGTGAACCTTACTTACTAACTTTTAAAACCTAATTTAGTTCACTCAAATAAATTTATACCACCACCAGCAAGAGCCACGTTATGGCCATGTCACTACTTTTTTTTTTTTTTTTTGCACATTGCCATCAAGTGGCTTTTGTTTATTGTGCAACAATGACTAACATTTAAAAAAAAATCTAAAATATATTTATTAAAAGAACAAAAACAAAAATAGTTACTATAATATTCAATTTAATAGTGAAGTCCCACTAACACAACCAGTTGAGGATGGGCCTAGCTAGAAAAGCGACCCAGAATCAAACCTCGCGGGGTGGTTGTGCCTGCGCTAGGGGGAGGAGACACGCTAAAAAATTCAATCAACATGGGGATGGTGTGGCCTAGGCCAAGTGTGTTCCCCGGGTGACTTTGACAGATTACATGCCCCTAAGTTGCAGTTTCTCAAGCCATAGGTCAAGCCTAAACGGTCACAGACAACTTGACAAGCAAAAAAAATGTTCAATTTAATAAAAATATTTAAAAATATATTTGATACCAAAATCTAAATAAAACATTATACATACAAAATTTCATTAAAGAGAATCTCTTAGTATAATTAAAACATTTCTTAATGAAAAAAATAATAATAAACACTTTTTTCCCTCATCTATCACCAAGGGCCATTATGTGACCGAGCATGATGTTAAAGGGAATCATGTTTGCTTGAGTGAATATGATAGTTGTTAAGCTATTTAATAATTTCCTTAGGTGTACTTCCAAATTGTTTAAATTTAGTTGTGAATGGTTCAAGAAAATTGGAGGCATGCATGGTTTTATATTTTTAGTTTTTTTAAAGTTTAAAAAAAATAAAAATAAAAAATCTAACCATCTACATGTGGAGTTGTTCCTTTATGACTTCTCTTCCTAGTAGTGTAAAGAGAATCTCATTATTAATGACTATTTATTGCTCATTTTAACATTTATAATTGTGAGTGGTTGGTGATACATACTATTTAATGTAATAATTAAAGAGTCAAGCTATATAATTATTTTTTATAAAGTCAAGCTAAATAATAATTAAGGATTTGTGTTGCCAACTCACTAAAGACACACATAATAGTAATTTAAACTTGATGACAACAATTAGTCATGATGATGTATGTAATAAAGTAGTGTGTTAAAGACACACATAATAGTAATTTAAACTTGATGAAAACAATTAGTCACGATGATGTAAGTATATAATAAAGTAGTGTGTTCTTATGGCCAATCTATAGATGAGAGAAACAAATATTATTAGTGGTCAAATAACTTTGTGAACATAAAATTATAGTTAATTTATATTAGTTTTGATTTTGAGAAGTTGGTGTTTATTTGTTATATGTTTTGGAGATTTTGGGGGTATATTTTTTGGTCACTATGTTGAATCCATATATATTTGCACTAAAAAACTTAGTTTAAACAACAAAAAGTTAAAATTTGACAAAAAAAATATTTTGCCATATTCCAACTAAAAGCTCTAAAACATATAATAATTAAACAAAATCTTTTTAAAATATTAAAACAATATTTATTTATTTATTATAAACTAATTATTAAAATTGTAATTTTAAATTGGAATTATTATTTTTAATAAAATAAAATTATTATTTTTAATATTTTATTATAGTTTTATTTTGTAATATTTACTATTTTATTAATTTTAAAATAATTTTTATTAAAATTAATTTAAAAAAAAATAAAAAAAAATCAAATTGATAAAAATATCAATAAAATCCAAGGTCAGTTAAAGTTAAGTTGAATTTGTGATTCCTCACCTTATAAAGAAAGAAAGAAATTATTTTAACGTCCAGGAGGCTAAATATAGCTTATGAGACAGGTTGCTTCTTCATCTACTTGATGTATTTGGCCCTTTTTCTGTGAAGCTTCAAAATAAATGCTCCTAGCTTCTCGACAAACCCCTTGCTAAATAGATTTTCCCAAGAGCTAGCTGCGAGCATATCTGTATAACTTTCTGTGTTGTCTTTGAAGGCCTCACATTCTAAAATGAAATGTTTTTCTGTTTCCACATTTCCGAAAGAACAAAAAATGCATACTCTTTCCTCCCACACTTCCTTTGGCCTTTTCCAGCGCCCTGTTTCGCAATGGAGTTGATGAGAATTAGTCCTTAACTGAGCAATAAGAATTTTGGCTCTCCAAGAGATATTGGCCTCTATGTATGCTTTTGGTTGATGACTATGAGAGGGGTTAAACACTTCAATATAGTATTTTTTCTTTCTTCCTATCTCCTTACGCTTGTGGAACTTTTCCATAACAAAAGTTTTTATCTCTTTGTTGTTTATGGGACACGCGTTCAAGCAAATACCCCATTTACTAAACCATTTGTTATTTTGTTTCATCCAAGTTTTTTTGCTCTTGCACAATCTATCATTAAAGACAACCTTAGGCCATCTACCCTCTTCCATTTGCTCAATTTTTTTTAAATACCTTATGACTCGTACCATAGCAATTACTTCAATAGGAGCATCTCTGTTTCACTTAACAAGATATCATAAGGAACTGCACTTTGTCACCATGACTATCTATAGTTAGTATGGCTCTATCAACTGTCATACTATCCTCCTTGGCAAGTCTCATACCTCTGCTCCTCATGTCAAACTCCAAGAAAGAGAGAAAGTCCTTTAAAAGTTAATTAACTCTGGTTACGCAGTTTCTCTTAGCCTTACCTGCGTGTATGCACCTCCAGTTCATAAAACCTGCGTATGTGTACGCTCTGTATGTAAAGGTCTGGGTGCGTACTCCTGTAAAGGTCAAAAGGCGCAAGTTTCACTTCAAAAAAGTTACTTGTGGTCATTTCTAGAGCATTCTAGAAGATGGTTTGACGTGGATTGGGCGCCTCCAGATGGTTCATGCATCCCTATGTAAGAGGAACTTATCCCATGAAGAGGGGAGCTATCCCATTGAAAGAGGGGCTTATCCCATTTATGGTGGCCCTGACTAACTTCCTCCAAAGCACTATAAATACAGGCATTGGGCCAGAGGGAGGGGAGGTTGAAAGCTGAACATTCCTAAGGGTAGATGCTGCTGAGATTAGGACTCCCTTATAGAGCTTGAGAGGAGAGATTCCCATCCTTTCTTAGCTTCATTTGGAAGTGGGTGAGCTGATCAAAGTAAAGGAAAACTCTTGCTGGACCCTGGGAGGGACCTGCACAACACCAAGGCTCAGGTTGTAATGGTTTCTTTTGTTTCCACTTAATGCAAATAAACTCATTTTTCTCAACAAGTTGTTATACATGATTTGTTTCATATACTCCTTGGTCTGTATGATGAATATGTGTTATTTTATAAGTTATTCAGGTGCTATGTAATCTTTTGGCTTGTTAGTGAATGCAGGTTTCGATCGGAGATAGGGGTGATCCCATTGCCACACCTGATGTCTGCTCATAAAATATTCCTTGGAAGGTGAACACTGTAGAAAATCCTTAAACCCCTTGTCGGAAATTCTGATTCCTTCATCAAAGACTCCCAAGACTTTGTGAATCTAAGGATGGAGCGTGATGACATTCTTGTTAGCTTTGACGTGGTATACTTATTCACAAAGATTCCTCTGGATGAAGCCATTCAGGTTATAAAAGATGTTACTGATCCAGGGACTGCAAAGCTGGCTGAAATCTGCTTAAGGTCTACAGTGTTCACCTTCCAAGGAATATTTTATGAGCAGACATCAGGTGTGGCAATGGGATCACCCCTATCTCTGATCGTAGCCAACCTATACATGGAGCACTTTGAAAAGAAGGCCCTGGAATCTTATCCTTTAAAGCCGGCATGGTGGAAGCGTTTTGTCAATGACACCAACATAAAATGGATGCATGGTAAAGCTGAGCTTGAAAAGTTTTTCATTCACTTAAATTCCATCTCTCCAGAAATAAAATTTACGATGGAACTTGAAGAAAACATGAGCATCCCATTTTTGGACGTTCTAATCATCAGAAAGGAAGATGGCTCTCTAGGCCACAAGGTTTTCAGAAAGTCAACCCACACGGAAAGTTACCTCCATGCGGATTCCCACCATCACCCGGCCCAAAAGTTTGGTGTTCTAAACACCCTTGCCATCAGAGCCCTTCGAATTTCCGACTCAGAGCACCTGAATGAAGAAAAGAAACATTTGGTTTCAGCTTTTAAGAGTATAGGCTACAAAGAGCATGAGATTAAAAAATCCTTTGAGAGAGCTGAAAGAAAGTTGTCATCTCATGAGCATAAGGCGCAAGACCAACCTCAGGGTAAGATTTTTCTACCTTATATCCTTGGTGTTACAGACAAAATCGCTAAAATCCTAAGAAAGAAAAACATTATCACTCATTTCTCAGCCCCCGGTACCATCAGACAAGGTTTGAAGTCTGTTAAAGATGATATTGACAATCTTCAGCTTAAAGGAGTCTATAAAATAGACTGTTCTTGTGGAAAAAGCTACATAGGTGAAACTGGTCGCTCCCTCCAGACAAGGCTCAAAGAACATGGCGCTGATATCAGGAATGGAAGATCTCGTACCTCAGCATTGGCAGAACACTCCTTGAAGACTAAGCACCATATTTGCCTAGAAAGCGCATCTATTATCGCAAGAGAGGAACATCATCAAAGACGAAAGATCAGAGAAGCTCTTGAAATTATTAAGCATCCTCAGAATCTGAACAGAGACAATGGTATGGAAATTAGCGGAAGCTGGCTCCCCTTGATCAAAGAAATTAAAAGTCGCCATCCCATCCCCAGGTAATGCATCCCTTTGGTATGTTGTCCCCTCTCCTATTCTTATTCTATATTTTTTGTCCCAGTTTTATTTCATTAGAGTACTATAATAATTTGATTTCTATCTATATATAGCTGTTAATATATTTATTATTATATTAGTTAACTATAAATATTAACTATTTACAGTTACTAATATAATTTAAATATATTAATTTAATTTATATAATAATTATTATATTAATTAATTATTATAATATTTAATTATTATAATAATATTTAATTATTATAATAATTAAATATCATCATCATAATATTTAATTATTATTATATAATAGTAATTAATTAATTATTATATAATAATTGATTATTATTATTTTAATATTATATTAATTTATTATAATATTTAATTATTAGTATATAATAATAATTAATTAATTATTATATAATAATTGATTATTATTATATTAATTTATTTATTAGCTATTATATTAATTAATATTTGAATTATTATATTAGTAAGCTATAAATATTAATTATTAATATGATTTAAATATATTATTTGTTAATTATTATATTAGTCAACTATAAATACTAATCATTTATAATTACTAATATGATTTAAATATATTAATTCATTTTATATAATAATTATATTAATTAATTATTATTATAATATTTAATTGATGATGATGATGATGGTTAACGTCCACTGAGACCAAATAATGATCTATCGGACCTAAAAAGACAAATTATTTATTTTGATTTAAGATTTTATTCCTATGCTCAAAAAGCTTGGAGAGAAGCCTCCCGAGTTCACTATAATTTTGGCATTGTAAAAGGCTAGGAAGGTCAGTATTGTAACAAAGGTTGTGAAATTGAGATCTAATGTGGTTGTATGCAGGGCACTCTAAGAGGAAGTGGTTTTCATCCTCGATGCTCCTATTCTCACAAATATGGCAGATCCTTTCTATCCATGGCGTTTTAGGAACTGTCCAACGGCCAGTTTCACTATGGAGCTCATGAGAATTCGTTCTAATCTTTGCTATATTAATTTTCTTCTTTGAGCTAGTTAAAATAGAGAGATATTTTTGATCTTCAAGGGTGGGGTTGATGACCCGCTTATAATAACTTAATTTTCTTTTAGACGCTAAATCTTTCTCACACCACAATTTTTCTTTGAACTTAGAAGTAACAATATCTTTAATGTTATTTATGTTTTGCAAAGCATCATTCTCATTGATCTCCCAATAGTTTAACCAGGCCCTTGTGTCCTTATGCCATCCTCGGTTAAGCCTTAGGTGGTTTTGGCTGGAATTTAAAGCTAGCTTAGGAAGTCTATGATTGTCTATGTTATTGAGCTTGTGCTTGTACACCAGAAACCTGAGCATAGCCAGGCTCTTAATAGGAGAAAGACCTGCTTCTATAAGGAGAATAGGATAGGGTGTATTGCTTTTAATTTTCAGGTTATAAATTATAAAATGCTTCTGGATTTGCTCAATCTTTCTCCATGATTCTCTGGAGATGCTGCAGCCCCAAACTTCACAGCCATATAAGATAACAGGAATGACTAAAGTTTCAAAGAGGAACTTCTTTTTATCCCACATTACGAGGTTTGCAGTTTTACAATTATTTTCAAGACCAAAATAAGCTTTCCATCCCCCATTGATCCTTTTCTCAATGCTATGGTTCCAGTTGAGCTTGTGATGGATATCAATTCCTAGGTACTTGTAAGAAAACACTCCCTCCAAGTTATTATTGTCATACATAAAATTAGCGCAAGTGTCCTTCTTGGATTTGATAATCATAACTTTTGTTTTGTCAGTGTTAACAGTCATACCCATGGTAGAGCAGAAATCCTTAAGAAGCTTGAGTTGCTTATCAAGATCAGTAGGGCACCTTGCCAAAAGAACAATATCGTCAGCGTAGAGAAGAAGGATAACGACTATCCCAGCTAAGATTGTGCCACCACATCCTGCTTCTTCTAAATAACCTTCAAGCTTATCGATGTAAATGCCAAATAGGGTGGGGGAGAGGGGGCAACCTTGCTTAACTCCGATGTTACACTTAATATCTTTTGACCACCCCTCATTGTTCTTTAGCTTGGCAATTACATTCTCGTATAGCCTTATAGCAGCAGCTCTCAACTCAAGAGGAACCTTTAGCTCTTCTAACCTATTCCAAAGGTTGTATCTAGGAACCGTATCGAAAGCCTTTCTAAAGTCTACAAAGCAGCAAAATAAATTGGATTTATCATTACGACATTCCTCCACAATGATCCTAAGCGTAACAAGGTGATCTGTTGTTGAGTGATGCCTTCTGAAACCTGCTTGGCCTTTAGCCCGCTTACCTTCACTTTCAAGCCATATGCTTAACTTTTTTTCCAGAATACTCCCGTACAACTTGGCTAAGAGAGGGCTGATCATAATTGTCCGATAATTAGAGGGGTTATTTGTATCTCCACTTTTAAAAATAGGGATAATGAGGCTCTCAGTCCAAGGTTTAGGGAACCCTTGCTTAACAGCTTGGTTGAAAAGCTTGTGGATGTGGGGGATGAGGACAGGGCCTCCAATTTTTAAGATTTCTGCCTGGTAACCTTCAATGTCCTTAGCTTTCCCATTCGCGAGGCGATTAATCCCAAACTTAATGTCTTCTAAAGAGAAGACTTCTTTCGTTGTGAGCAGGGTTTCCAAATTATCCATGACATTAGGAGATTCATAAAGCTTTTTAAGATAAGAATTCCAATCGTGAAGAGCAATTTTATTATTATCCTTAGTCTTCCTAGTCAGAATTTGCCTCCAAAATTTCTTAGGAGCTACCTTAGAGAGGTGTAAGAGATTCTCCTGTCTTTGACGAATGTACTACCTCTTTTTCTTTTTAATTAGGGCTTTGTATATTCTTATCTTGTCCATTTTAAGAGAATCATCAACAGCTTCCTTAATTGCTCTCCTCGCATTTTTACAATCTTTGTCATACCAAGGATTGATTTTGCTATTTCTTTTATTATTTGAGACTTCAATTGAGAACTTTTTAATAGAATATGAGAGGGTTGTAGTAAAATTATGATATAGGTCTTCTATGTTGTCTATACTAGATAAAGGAGGTAAATTAGTTTTTAATTCATTTAGAAAGAGGTCCTTTTTATTTTTATCAAATATTAAGTTCTTTTGGTTGTAAGTATTATTTTCTATGGGAACTCTATGCATGACAAAATTGAGGGTTATAAGTAAAGGCCTATGATCGGAGTCAGGCTTGTGGTCGTTTAAGATGTCAAAGTTTATCATTTCGTTGTATAATGGAAGATCGGAAATAACGTAGTCTACCATGCTGCTACCAAGTCCATGGATGCAGGTCATCTTGCTGGAATTGGGCCACTTTTTTAGACCGTTGCAAATTATGAGATCCTGAGCACTACAGAGCTTGACTAGCTCTAACCCAAACAAATTTTCCCCGAGGTCTTCAGAGCTCCTTTTGTACCTACTAGCCAGGGTAGGGTCTTCGTCTAACCAAAGAGGATTAGGGTTGGAACGATTGCTTAAAATAATAGCTTGGTTGTTTGAAGTTCGAGCATTGAAGTCACCTATTAAAAGGATATTACCCTCATTCCTTAAGCTAGAAATATCGTTCTCTAAACTATTGTAAGGGTTAGTTTTATCTAGATTCTTCTTCTTATAGAAGTTAGAATTAAAGGGGGGGAAATAACATATTGCTATGTAGGACTTTTTATTATTAATGTCCCTGATCTCTATCCAACTAAATTGGTTGTAAGGGTCGTTTTTATAAATCCTAACATAGGGGGAGATGTTCTTCTTAATGTAACAAGCTATTCCCCCAATGCCTCTACGAGAGGATCGCCTATTCCACGTAGACCATAGCGTAAAGCCATCTATGCTAGGGACCTTAGATTCTTCGTGCTCCCAAGTTTCAACAAGCAAAATAATATCAACATCATTTGAGATCCAACTTAGCTTGGGGCCTTTGTTCCATGGGAAGCCCCGACAGTTCCAAGAAAGGATCCGGAGCATGTTTAATTGCTATTGGTTACTATCTTTTTGGTTTTTGTCTCGAATAAAGGCTTTTCTATTTTTGATTATTGCCCATTTTCCTTCCTTTCTAGCTTCTTTTACCTTTTGAACCTCCTTTCTTAATTCTGCTTGATCTTCTGGAGTGAGATCTTCATTTATGAATATTCCCGTTCCTTTTAGACTTGAGGTTTTACTAAGTATGTTGTGCTTATGATCAGTAGAGCTCACCTTTATGCGGATTAATCTTCCTTTATTCTCGGTTAATTTCCCCAGCCTTGTTGCTTCTGTGAGACACACTGTTTCAATTTGTAATCTATTATGTAATTCTGTCTGGACTAAAGCTAAAGTATCCTCATCTTCTTCCTCTTTTAAACCGAAGATTATAAGGTTTAAGGTCCTTTTGTTACGTTCGTGGTCTAATTCTATTAATTTTTTCATTTCGTCTTTAATTGGTTTAATATCTAACTTATCTACCGCACTATTTAGGGTGAGGCGGCTGTTAACTTTTTCTTCTAATTCTTTAATCATGTCTTTCATTTTAAGACACTCTAAGGTATCAGCGTCTCCTTGCTGGGATGGTTGGTTAGTATCTTGGTTTTGTTTTTCTATAACATGCAATCTAGTCTCCATTGCCTCCATTTTATTCTCCAGTAGTTCTATTTTATTTTCTATTTGTTTTTGGATAGTGTTTTCAAGAGATGCAAATTTATTTTCCAGCACGGCTTCTAACTCTTTTTGTAACTTGGCTTCTCTTTCTTCTCTACGTTTCTCTAAAGACTCTATATATTCATAGAGGCCTTGTAGAGTAACTGTGCTAGGTCTGCCCTTGGTAATCTTTGGTAACTGTGGTGAAATATTCATACTTGACATTATATGAGCAAATATGTATTAGAAAAGAAAGAGGTAAGGAATGTGTGCACCTGGAACTAGCAAACCTGACTGCAGATCGTCCGTGTCCACTGTAGCCCGCAGACCAAAGATATGTGAGTTCAGAACCAGAGCGAGGAGTGCGGAAGGTATATCGGAAATATATATAATGTTTGACTGCGAGCCTCAGAATCGGAGCCTCAAATCACTTTCGATCAAATATGAGCCTCAAACCTTTTATATATGCGAGACTTTAAGATCGGAACCGAGTTCAGAATTCGAGTATATATATGTGGTATAGAATGCGGGTTTATATCGGAACCCTTTATATATGCGAGACTTTAATATCGGAACCGTGCTCAGAATGCGAGTATATATATGCGGCATACAATAATAATTAATTATTTATTATACAATAATAATTAATTATTTATTATATAATAATTGATTATTTTATTAATATTATATTAATTAATTTATTGGTTATTATATTAATTAATATTTGAATTATTATATTAGTTAACTATAAATATTAATTATTTATATTTACTAATGTGATTTAAATATATTAATTAGGTAGTATGATTTAAATATATTATTTAGCTAATTATTATATTGGTTAAATATAAATATTAATCATTTATAATTACTAATATGAAATAAAATATATTAATTAAATTATTAATTAATAATTATTATATTAATTAATTATAATATTTAATTATTATTATTATATAATAATAATTAATTATTTATTATATAGTAATTGATTTTATTATATTAATTTATATATTAGTTATTTTATTAATCAATCTATGATTATATTAATTTATTATAAATATTAATTATTTATAATAATTAATATGAATAAAAATAAAAATAAAATTATATAAAAATTCTAGCCGACAGTGTGTTCTTCCTTAAATTTCTTCCTCATTAGTATTTATTCTGCCTTATTGCTCTTCTTTTATCATCATTCTTCAACCCTGATGATGGATCCCACTTGGGATTTGAAACGTTGGTATAAAGAAGTTCAAACTGTGGATTCTCCGATCACTGATTCAAAAAATATATTTGATACCAAAATCTAAATGCAACATTATACATACAAAATTTCATTAAAGAGAATCTCTTAGTATAATTAAAACATTTCTTAATGAAAAAAAATAATAAACACTTTTTTCCCTCATCATCACCAAGGGCCATTATGTGACCGAACATGATGTTAAAGGGAATCATGTTGACTTGCTTGAGTGAATATGATAGTGGTTAAGCTATTTAATAATTTCCTTAAGTGTACTTCCAAATTGTTTAAATTTAGTTGTCAATGGTTCAAGAAAATTGGAGGCATGCATGGTTTTACATTTTTAATTTTTTTAAAGTTTAAAAAAAAAAATAAAAAAAAAATCTAACCATCTACATGTGGAGTTGTTTCTTTATGACTTCTTTTCCTAGAAGTGTAAAGAGAATTTCATTATTAATGACTATTTAGTGCTCATTTTAACATTTATAATTGTGAGTTGTTGGTAATACATACTATTTAATGTAATAATTAAAGAGTCAAGCTATATAATTATTTTTTTATAAAATCAAGCTAAATAATACTTAAGGATTTGTGTTGCCAACTCACGAAAGACACATATAATAGTAATTTAAACATGATGACAACAATTAGTCATGATGATGTATGTAATAAAGTAGTATGTTAAAGACACACATATTAGTAATTTAAACTTGATGAAAACAATTAGTCAGGATCATGTAAGTATATAATAAAGTAGTGTGTTCTTATGGCCAATCTATATATGAGAGAAACAAATATTATTAGTGGTCAAATAACTTTGTGAACATAAAATTATAGTTAATTTATATTAGTTTTGATTTTGAGAAATTGTAGTTTATTTGTTATATGTTTTGGAGATTTTGGGGTATATTTTTTGGTCACTATGTTGAATCCATATATATTTGCACTAAAAAACTTAGTTTAAACAACAAAAAGTTAAAATTTCACAAAAAAATAAAATATTTTGCCATATTCCAACTAAAAGCTCTAAAACATATAATAATTAAACAAAATCTTTTTAAAATATTAAAACAATATTTATTTATTTATTATAAAATAATTATTAAAATTGTAATTTTAAATTGGAATTATTATTTTTAATAAAACAAAATTATTATTTTTAATATTTTATTATAGTTTTATTTTGTAATATTTACTATTTTATTAATTTTAAAATAATTTTTATTAAAATTAATTTAAAAATCAAAAAAATCAAATTGATAAAAATATCAAAAAAATTCAAGGTCGGTTAAAGTTAAGTTGAATTTGTGATTCCTCACCTTAGAAAGAAAGAAAGAAATTATTTTAACGTCGAGGAGGCTAAATATAGCCTATGAGACAGGTTGCTTCTTCATCTACTTGATGTATTTGGCCCTTTTTCTGTGAAGCTTCAAAATAAATGCTCCCAGCTTCTCGACAAACCCCTTGCTAAATAGATTTTCCCAAGAGCTAGCTGCGAGCATGTCTGTATAACTTTCTGTGTTGTCTTTGAAGGCCTCACATTCTAAAATGAAATGTTTTTCTATTTCCACTTTTCCAAAAGAACAAAAAATGCATACTCTTTCCTCCCACACTTTCTTTGGCCTTTTCCAGCGCCCTGTTTCGCAACGGAGTTGATGAGAATTAGTCCTTAACTGTGCAATAAGAATTTTGGCTCTCCAAGAGATATTGGCCTCTATGTATGCTTTTGGTTGATGACTATGAGAGGGGCTAAACACTTCAATATAGTATTTTTCTTTCTTCCTATCTCCTTACGCTTTTGGAACTTTTCCATAACAAAAGTTTTTATCTATTTGTTGTTTATGGGACACACGTTCAAGCAAATACCCCATTTACTAAACCATTTGTTATTTTGTTTCGTCCAAGTTTTTTTGCTCTTACACAATCTATCATTAAAGGCAACCTTAGGCCATCTACCCTCTTCCATTTGCTCAATTTTTTTTAAATACCTTATGACTCGTGCCATAGCAATTACTTCAATAGGAGCAGTCCCTGTTTCACTTAACAAGATATCATAAGGAACTGCACTTTTAATCTTAAATTTGTTTGTAATCAAACGCTTCTGAATTTTCTCAATTTGTCTCCATTGTATGTTGGATGTACTGCTGGCCCATAATTCACAACCATAGAGAATCACCAGAATCACTAGAAGCCCAAAAAGAGTTTGAGTGGTTTTCCAGTCCCATAATTCTGCCTCTCTACACCTATTTTGAAAAGCATAAAATGCTTTCCAATCCCCCAAAGTTCTTTTCTTTCTACAATCATTCCAGCTTAGATTTTTGTTGAAGTCAATTCTAAGGTATTTGTAATCTGCAACTTCTTCCAGAATGTTGTCTTCAAAGTAGAACTTATACTGGTTATGTTTTCTTTTCTTAGAGAAGACCACTACTTTTGTTTTGTTGATGTTGACTTGCATCCCCACACTTCTACAAAAATGTTCAAGGGATAGTAAGTGCTCTTGCAAACCAAGAGCCAATTTAGCAATCAGAATAAGGTCATCTGCATACAAAAGAAGCCTTATAACAAACTTGCCCAAATAGATACCATCACCCCCTTGCGAATTTAACCACTCCTCAAGTTTGTCGATATATAAACCAAAAAGGGTAGGAGACAGTGGGCAACCTTGCTTGACCCCGATATTGCTTCTAAAACTTTCAGAAATCCCTATTGAAGTCCTAATTTTGACTTTCACCTCTTCATACAGCCTATGCACAGCTGCTCTCAAATGTTTAGGAACCCCAAGTTTCCTTCATTTTGTGCCAAAGCTTATCCCTAGGAACCTAGTCAAATGCTTTTCTGAAATCAACAAAGCAACAAAAGACTTCTTCCTTTTTCTCCCAAACTTTTTCAATGATGTGCCTTAAAGTTATACAATGATCCATTGTGGAATGTTTAGGTCTAAAACCTGCTTGCTCTTTAGCACGCTTATCTCTTTCTTCTGCCCACTTGCTAATTTTGTTTTCTAGCATGCTTCCAAATAGCTTTGCAAACAAAGGGTTTATCTTGATGGTCCTATAATTGGAGGGATTATCGACGTCACTGCTCTTGAAAAGAGGTATTTCCAGACTAGTTGTCTAATCTGTGGGGAGCCCTTGTTGTATGATGTTGTTGAAGATTTTTGTAATGTGAGGTGCAAGAATCCTTGAGCCCCATTTTAGATACTCTGCTTGGAGTTCAGCTAAGTCTTTTGATTTTCCAACACTCAACTTCTTGATACTCATCTCTACCTCCTGTACCGTGAAGAGTTTAGTATCAGTGTTGACCAAGGGGGGAGGGTCAACCTTGGGAACCTGTTCATAGAGTTGTCTTGCATAGTCAAACCATTTAGAAGCTATAATATTATTTCCAATTTGTATCTTTTTCGGTTGGTACTCCTTCCAAAATACTTTGGGATTACTTTTTCCAAGGAAGATTAGTTCTTCCCTCCTTGAAACCATGAAATCGACCTTTTTCTTACTTAGTAACTGCTTGTAACTTTTGAGTTTTATGTTGTCCTTGTTTGACTCTTTCCACATTCTCCTTGCCTTTTTGCATTCCTCGTCAAACCAAGCATTAACCGGAAAGCAATTTGTTTCAGACTTCTTAATTTTTGCTCTTTTGCACTTTGCAAGGGCACATTGAATTAAATGTGTTAATTCATGACTATGAAGGCTGTGAATTGCAATTTTCCCCTTCTCGAAGAGCCTCTCGAGCGTCATTTTGAAGGTATTACAATTTTCTGGGGTCAAAATAATTTTACCCTGTGGGAGATTTTGTTGGACATGATGAATTTTTGACTCTAATTGTTTCTTTCCAATCCAAGAGAAACATAAATAAATTGGCTTGTGATCTGATTTGAAGTCCCACAGTGGATCGCCAGTCAAAAATTCCTCCATTTTCTCACACAAACCATGCGAGCAAATAACATAATCTACCACACTTGCTCCATTGTAAGTATTGCAAGTGAAAATACCGAACTTTGCTCATTTAGTCAAGCCATTACAAATGACTAAATCAAAGACCCCACATAGAGTAAGAAATTGTTCACCGAAGAGATTGCAACCCTTGTCCTCTAAAATTATTTCCCACTGATGATTACTTTCCTCTGTAAGCCAAATAGGGTGACAATCATCTTTACAACAAAGAATGCTAGCTTGCTCACTTGCAGTCCTAGCATTGAAATCACCCATTATAAGGACTTCACCTAGCTGCGAATATGTTTCAATATCCTCTTTTAAGGCTGCAAATGGATCTTTGTGGTCAAGCCCTCTACCTTTGTAGATTTTTGAAACCTGCAGCGCAAAATAGCATGTTGCAATTCTGATGTGGTTTCCATTTTCTGATATTTTAAACCAAATGAATTGCTTATTTGAGTCTTCTTTTTCTAACTGACGACCTTCTTTCTTCCTTACTAAAACCATGATACCCCCAAGCCTTTTTCCATTCCATGTTGCCTTGTTCCACACTACCATCTTCCAGTATCCTTTAAATAGAGGTGTCTTGCACCCTTCATGCTCATGTGTTTCTATGAGGCAAATTATGTCTCTATCTTCCGCAATAGGCCCTAACTCGGGTCATCGTCTCCATGGGTAACCTCTGCAGTTCCAACAAACTAATCTTAAGGAAACCTAGGTATCACTTGATTGCTATTTATTTTGACATGCAAGACTCACATTTGAGTCTTTGTCCCTGCTTTCCCATACTGGCCTTGCTTTCTGATTTCCTGTTGAAGAGTTTGTTGCCTCTTCTTTATTACCATCTTGCTGCTTTGTTTTGGAAGGAGGTCCAAATCGCGCTATCACAACTTTGCCTTTGTAAATCCATGCTCTCTTGCCTTCATCTCTTGCTGCCCTATCCTCTAAAATTTCATCCCTTATTTCCTCCTATTGTTTTACAGTTAAATCTTCTTCTAGGAAAAAACGAGAACCCCTCAAGAGATGTTTCTTGCTTAGAATGATATATTTATCACACAAGCTAGGCATAATGACTTTTATGGGCTTGGCTCTCTCCCCGTTAAACTTACCCACCCTCCATGCTTGACATATTTGTCCTTGCCATAGCAACTTGTCTTTCAAGGAGTCTTTTGCAAGGTCAAGAGTACATTCATTTTTCCCATAATCATTCACCCCTTTAATAATTATGTTTGTTGCCTTGTTTTGTCTTTCCTTGCCTTCACTAACTTGCATGTTGTCACCCTGAATATTTGTTCCTCCTTCCTTATTAGCATAATTGCTAATAACTTGAGCCCAAGTTTTGGAAACTTTGGTGGAATCTCCTTTCGTTTCTTCTCTTGCGTTCTCTGCATGGTTGTTTATTTGGGCAATCATTTTCCCTTTATCTTGGGATGATTTCACATTCACCGCCTCTGTACTTTCTACTACAAATTTCTTTATGTTTTGCACATCCGCATTCATGTGTTGCCATCCTGTCTTCCTTATCAGGAGAGCTTCCTGTAGCAATGCCACTTGTTCTTTTAAAACTTTATTGCTTTCTGCTAAAACCTTGTTCTCAACTGTTATTATATGAATTTTATGATCTCTTCCTTTAGCTTCTAAAACCTCCAACCTTTGTTTTGCATTTAACAATTCTTTCACATAAAGATCATATGACCAGGTGAGAGGTGTGGATGTGGGACTATATAAGGGAGAATCATCAATGCTTTTCTTTTGGACTTCTTGTTGCCACGTGCTTGTAAAGGAGACTTGTTTGAGTGCTTTTTGCGAAGGGCTCAAGTACTTTATAACTTTTGGCATTGATTGAAGTATAAATTTATAAAAAAGAGACACTACAAAATGAGCAATCATTATATTCCATCAACACAAGAGGGTCTATTTGATGTATTTGTTTAGATGTTGGTCACAATATTATTCTTACTCTCAAGATATGTTACTCAACACTCACTAAGGAGAGTAAAATATCTTAGGGTCTCATTCTAATTTAGAGAGTAAAATATCGGTGTTGAGAGTAAAAGTGCAATATCGTGATTCTAATTTGGAATCCCTTCCACCACCAAGAGATTCTAAATCGAAGTCCTCTCTAGACGTGACTGATTGTACGTCGCCATTGGAAGAACTGGCAGGCGATAGAGAGATAACAAAAGATTACGTCTGATTATATCCATACGTCACCACTAGAAGAATTGGAACCTTCCACATTCCGATGATGGTGATGAGCATGCAATTCAAATGGATGACAACGACAAGGAAAACTCAAGGAAGAACAACAAAGGCGATTGACACAAAAAAAGATGTGGCTGTGCTAGAAAACTACCTTGGGAGTGACGCAGAGGTAACGATAAATATGAAATGCGGGGCAAAAGACAGAACTAGATGGGGCTTATGTATGGCCTCAGACTTTGTAGCCCTAGTGGGAACGACGGTCATACATCATCAAAATTTTTTAGTACAGAGCCCTTTAAACCTAAAGTAAAACTTGTAAAACTTTAGAAAATTCCAAACATTTTATTGTACGACAAAACTAATGCTGCAGCGCGAGCACTATGTCATTGAGTGAAAGCAATGACTTGATAAATTAACATCATAACCACCAATAAATTCATTCCCTTTTAATAAAATAAAATAAATAAATATTTTTAAAATTTAATTTACTTTTTATAAATATATTTTAAATGTCTAGAATATTATTAAATTAATAAATTATTGGTAAATCTAACCAACAAACTTTTATATATACATTTAAAACCTAATTTAAACCATTCAAATAAATTTATACCACCACCACCATTACATTCATTCCCTTTTAACATTAGTTTTCAATTTTGCCACGCAACAAAGTTTTGAGTATCTCTATTGGTTTGTGTGTAACACTGCCTGGAATCACATTTATACCACCACCAATAGATTCATTCCCTTGTAATTCTTATCATTAGTTTTAAATTTTGCCATGCAACAAAGTTTTGAGTATCTCTATGAGTTAGTGCGAATAGTGCTTGGAATCACACTTGATTTTTTTAATCCTTATACCACCACCACCATTACATTCATTCCCTTTTAACATTAGTTTTCAATTTTGCCACGCAACAAAGTTTTGAGTATCTCTATTGGTTTATGTGAACACTGCCTGGAATCACATTTATACCACCACCACCAATAGATTCATTCCCTTGTAATTCTTATCATTAGTTTTAAATTTTTACCATGCAACAAAGTTTTGAGTATCTCTATGAGTTTGTGCGAATAGTGCTTGGAATCACACTTGATTTTTTTAATCTTCTTTTTGGATTCAATAAATTAGGACATTACTTTCCATGCCCTTGTTTCTTGAGAACTACCCTCACTCTTCTCCCCATAAGACCTTTTCTATATTTGACAACCAGAACGTCCTTCAAAAAAATCTAATCTAACTCGTTCTAGCGTAGTAAAAATATTATTGTCATTGTGCATCAAATGGCAATGATTAGGCTAGGCATGAACGCTCTCTGCTCTCACATTAATGCAGCAGGTATGCTTTCATTCTATGTAACTTCAAATCTAAGTCGATCCTTAACAACCATTGATACCCACATCTTCAGATCTTCCTATCTTCATATGATTTGGTGGGTAATTTGATAGCTTCAACCTCCGTGAATGTTTCACTGTTTAGAACTTCCTAACTTCCTATAATTATGTGGGTATTGCATAGCTTCAACCTTTGACATTGTCATCATTTGGGTTTTGCAGGTAATTTTGGACAAGCTGCAGGACCATTTGTAAGAGGAGGGCTTTTGTCCCCATATCCGAAAACTTCAGGCAATCACAGAGGGAATTGGGCGTTTCACAAGCCAATCCCAAAATCCACCTCATTTTCTGCAAACTTCTCTGCAAATATGGCCTCTCTGCCTTCCAAGGTTGTGGAACATGTTGTTTTCTTCAAAGTCAAAGATGGTACTCCTCCTGAAAAGGCCAATGCCATGATCTCAGCCCTGCAAGGATTGAAGTCACTGGACCAAGTGTTAGACTTAACAGCAGGTCCTGCATTGAGATTCAATTCTGGGACTTACAAATATACTCATGCTCTGCACAGCAGATACAAGGACAGACAGAGTTTAGCGGATTATTCTGCTCATCCTCAACATGTCAATGTAGTGAAAGAGTTTGTTCTACCCCTTACAGATGACTTACTTGCTCTGGACTGGGAGGCTGACCTTGGTGAGCCTATGCTACCATCTTATGGGGCCGTTAGGATTGCAGTCCTTAAGCCAAAGGAGGGTCTTGCAGATCCACAGAGGTTTGAGCTGGCTGAGATCCTCAGTGGGTATAAGGGCATTTTTCCATCAGTTGGGCAGGTTAGTTTTGGTGAGAATTTTTCTCCTGCTAGGGCTAAGGGTTTTACATGGGGTTCCCTCTCACTTTTCCCCGGTGGTAAAGAGCTGGAGGAGCTTAACGCAAATGAGGAGGATGCCAAGATACAGAACGAGAAGGTTCTGCCCCAGATGGAGAATTTTGTGGTTATAGAGTACATAAACTCACCTACCTCTGCAAATTTATGATTCTGATATTTTGTTCACTTACTAAGAACGGTGAACAATTTCCAGACTAAAGACATACTATAATACTATTTGAAATTTGGAATGAAATAAAATATAATATTGAGTATGAAGTAACTTCGTCTGAGTCTAAGCATTTATTAAGAGATCAGTAGGAATATAGATCATCAGAAATAACATCAAGAGGCATGGTTTTCTGTGAAAGATGAAACTGTTGTATTCAATTGTTTGTTTGTAACCTGAACATGGCTTGTGTGGATTTTATTATTTCATTTTTCAGTTTGTGGCACTTTTATTAGCTGTAAAGTTGAATGACTGACATGTTGAAAAAGGAAAGAAGTGCAAGTCGTGTGTTGCTAAAATCAAAGTTACTGAATCTTCTTATTACTCGGCGAGTTTACTGGCTCAGCTAAAACCGAACCAATTTTACTTGGGAAGTAAACATTTGGTCAGCCTTGAGTTTGACCTAGACTAGAGGAATTTAACCAAACTGTACAATTACTCTTTGAGTTTTCTTTCCTCCAGATTCAGCAAGTTCAACAAGGAGAATCAGCTAGCAGACTATAAAACCTACACTGATGAAAACCGCCTAATTCTTCAAACACAGCTGTCTAGGTGCATATTGCAGCCGGATTTGAACTGCTTTTGAGGATTTTTAATCTGTGTGAGAGGACAAGTCGTTACCAGAAACACCCCAGGAGCACCCCTGAAACGCCCTTTGGCATTTCAGAAACAGATTCTGATGGGAAACACCTTTGAAACGCCAGTGAAACGTTTATCTCCTGCATCCAGTTTCTGCAATGGCGTTTTGGATTTCTGAAATGCCAAAAATGTCTTTTTGTCCCTCTCCTGAAATGTTTAACAATTTTCTGAAATGCTTTGGCTGTGCACAGTCGCGGTCGGGCATGAAGCTTAAAAAAACACAAAAGAAATGCCACTCCGCTCTGAAAGCAACAATCTGAACTCTAACCTAAATAACCTAGAAATAAAACCTTAAGCACATCCTTACTTGTGCTCAAGAGAATTTGTTATGATTGTTATTCTTGATGTGTAGAATTGCTGGTAATCTGAATTTATTTATTTATTTTTCCTTATCTTATCTGACATTTTTTGAAAAGTTGTTCTTTCGTATTATGCAAAGAATGTGATTCAAGGTTCAAATCCCCCTGATTACCCTGTGAGCCATGTGTGGGGGTGTGTGTGGTTCACCTAGGGGTTGTAATAGTAGTGGTTGGAACCCTCCTGATTAGCCTGTGAACTGTGTGTGGGGGTGTGTGTGGTTCACCTAAGGGTTATAGTAGTGGCCGGTTGGAATTGATCCCATGTCACGTGAGTATGAGCCCAGCCCAGCCCAGTTGTCGATTCCTCTAGTAAAATAAAAAAATATCCATTCCTGTATTTGTTTCGGTGCAACTAAGTGATTTTTCTTTGATTTTTTTGAAGTTCTGTTGTCATGGACATGTCAAACTTGTGATTTGAGTTGCCCTACCTTGTCACATACAGACATACAAAATTTTCATTGAGATTGGGGGTAGTTTTTGAAAATTTTAGATTTTTTTTGCGGTTTTTTTGTTAGCTGTTTTTTTTTATCACGATTCATGCCAAGAGGGCTGTTATGGAGAAAAACTTGATTGTATGATGTTTTCTGGGTTGGATTATCCGGGTCCATTAGACCGTTTTGGTCTCGTGGACGTCATTAAAATTCTTCAATTCAATTCAACAATTCCCTATTAAATTTTACATGCCTCAAGTTTATTTTGATGTCAGTGAAGAGAATTTGTCATGTGATGAATTTGTTTTTGTTAAATTTTTAAGTTTTCTTTGAGGTTTTTATTTGTAGATTTTTTTTCCCAAGCATTTCCCAAGTCTGACAAATATACTTTTGGCTTGCCAAGTCATTCCTTTCATAGAATCCTGTAATTTTGGTGTTACCATTGAGGTGGGAGTTAGAAAGAACATGTTGGGAAATGGCACTACTTTGACTATGGAGACACAAGTCTTGTTTGATGATTTTGATGCCAAGGATCCCATTTCAAAAAATGGGGATGAGTTTTATGATTGATCAAATTAGTGATATGTAGTAAGCCAATAGCTTGTAACGTGTTGTTTTTTGTTTTGTAGAGGCTATTTAGAGTCTCATTGATTATGCATATTGTTTCAAAATTCAAATAAGTAATGTCCTTGGTGCCATTGTAATAAATTCACCCTTATATATATCTATTTAATTTTTTTAGTAGATTAAGTCATAAATTGAAATTGGTCTGATTATAAGCCAAGTTTGAGTCAAGATTAAGCAGACCCTCAACCAATTTTGAGGCCGAGTCAAAGTCTGAGATTTAAAACATCGTGTTCAATGAATTTCCACAATAAGTAGATCACTAGGACTCCATAGTACATTTGATGTAAATATGTAGTGGGTGTGAAAGCATCTCCTGTTACTCCTCCATCTAAATCAGAGAAAGATTGAAGCATCTATTTGAAAGGAGTACAAAATACATAAAAGTGCTCAAAACAAAGCTATGACAAATACAAAGAGAGGATGTCAAGGTAAGATAAGATAAATGTAGGAGCCACTTCTATAAAAGTGAGAAAAATAAGATATAATCTCTAAGAACTACAATCCAAGATCTAAGAACAAAGCCAAGAGAAAAAGTCCCTTTTTGTGAGAGAGAGCTTTTCATCATATTGCAATAGGTATACTGGGTATCTTAGTAGGTCTATTCCATCTCAGTTTTTGTTCTCCCCAACATTTATACATAGGATTATGCATGGGGAATATTGAAATGGTCCTATCTAGCAATACTGCTATGGTGTTTAGGCAGTGCCAAAAACAAACACAACTATATGTGTATTACCAAGGGGAAAAACCTCGAGAAAAATGTCATGTACAAGAGCACAAAGGAGAGAAGATCGAGCACTGCTAATGTTGCCATTAGGGACCAAGGAAGGAGATTGAGAGGTATGCCCTTCCACCAAGTCAATATTCTCAGTATGTGAATCTCTCCTAACATTTGAGGATGTAGAGAAGAAACTCCAAATAAATAGTTGACTAGATGAACTAGAAGAATTGGGCTGCTATGAAATCTGTTGTTGCTTAGAAGAAGCAACCCACTATTAAGGTTTGGGGCAACGTTGACTGTTTGCTGGTGTGATGTGACCCATAATGGGCTCTAAGATGACATATTTGTAGGGATCTTGAAGATTTATGATGGCTTGCTAGTAGAGGGCATATGGGCTTTCATGGTCTCATGGATCCAAAAGTAGAAATGAAGCAACTATTGGCCTTCTAGTTGGAGCCCGTGTTAAATGGGAGCATTGGGAAGAAAGATGTGATTGTCTTGAGGGTGTTTGGTTGGGCTGTTGCTTGTAGAACCTAAGATTGGAGTCTGAGGGCCTCCCTCATAAACAAAGCCAGCTATCTTTAGTTCAAATATGGGTAGAAGGTGGAAAGTGTATTATATAAATCCATAAATAGATAGTAGAACCGTCTCTAAATCTCATAAGAAATGGGATAACATATGTGAAGTGCTCTTTAGTGTTCGTCTTGGTCTCCTCGAGATGGAAATGAAGGCATGCCCTATTTGATTGTGGGATATGATGCTCAACTTCCACTTGAAGCTGATGCGAGCCCACCTGGAACTAGGCAAAAGGGATTCGTAACACACACTTCCAATGAAAAAATGTAATAATGAAGCCATCCCTCAACTCCAAGAAGTGCTTTGCATAAAAGGCCATCTTCAGACTTGTTACCCACCCCTTTGTGGGTGATATCCATAGAAGAAATATTTTCTCCTAGATGGTCCTCAGCTGGTAGCCAACAACCCTTTGCAACCACTAGATAGCTCGATGTGCCAACATCTATGCCACTTGAGCCAGCCATGTGGTCCCTTGCTCGTCTGTTATGATCGTATGTTTGAAGGTGGGTCTCTCGACCCCAAAGTTATGGCTTCTCATTGGCGTAGTTGAGTAATTTGGTTTACTTATCATGGACACTTTTAGGCATGGATTGGTGGGGGGATTCGACAGAAAGAGTGGGCTAGGTCTGTACTCTTGTCTCCTCTACCCGATTTAGTGGTTAACCTTGTATCCTAGTCCCGTGGGATCTCTTTTACTAGCCATTAGCTTTAGTGCTAACACTACATGGGAAATCCCAATTTTGGTTGCGTGATCCCGCTTCTCAACATCATATCCATCACTCCACTTCGCTCATTTTAACCCCATTCATCATTTTCCCATCCGGGTCCACATTTGTCCACTGGGTCCACAAAAGGGTTAGCCTTCCCCTCCCCTTGTCCACACTTTCGGTCGGGCTTGGAACGATGCCTTGGAGGTTGATGTAGCTAAAAAGACAAAAAAAATAATCATAATTTGGCCACTCTTAACAGGAAATGTACCGCAAAATGCAAAAGATGGCTGAGACATAGAAATTTAGCACGTGGGAAAAAAGTCAAACATGAGCTCGACCCCTTATCTATGGCCATCACCTTGGTTCCCGTGTGTTAGTTTTTGGTAGCATCGGATGTGCTCTAGCCATGAAAATTGGTGGAGAGGCTAAGGCACATGAGTTCTAAAGAACCCAGAAACCGTTTGCTGAAACTCCACTCGGATTGTATTTTATTAAAATAATTAATATTTTTAATGGGGTTCCTAAGTCTAAACTTAGGAAAAATAAAGTATTAATGGGTATTAATCAAAATATGGGTGAGAATGTTCTAGAAAGCGGATCGAGTCAAGTTTTAATCTTCGTCGTTGATTAGAGACTTAATCTCGGCCATTGAAGTCTCAACGAGAAAAGTATGAGGAGGCTTGGGGTTCATTTAGAAAGACACACAGAGAGAACAGATTGATCTGGAGTTCGATTTCTGGGCTAGGAAGCTGAGAAATTCGAACTAGGTGATCATTCTGCAGTAGAGGGGCAGGGATAGTTCAGGAATACTGGGAAGAGAGGTGGAGAGCCACTAGTGGAGGCAACGCAACATCTAGAGGGACTGACATTAGGCCAGTTTGGGCCCACGCAGTCTTGATGTAGAGCCAGAAGGGCCAGCGCAGAAGTGAAGCTGCCCTCACGCAGAAAGCCGGAAATTGCCGGAACAGCTGGGAGAGGTTGACACAGAAGTTCCAGGAGGCAGAAGAGACAGCGCAAGGCTGACACAGGGCCAACGCAGATCCTGTAAGGCTGATGTAGGGCCAACGCCGAGATAGCCGGGGTTAGCCAGTTTTGTTGCTGGATCAGCCGGAATCTGCCGGGTGAAGTGAGGTAATTTCACAAATTTTCTGCCAGTGTATTTTTTCTCTGTCACTGGATTGCCGAGAGCGCAACTGACATTGTATTCAGAACCACTGCTTAATAATATAAAACCCTCAGAGCTGCTGCACCCGTTTTCCCGCTTTGGGTTTTTCTGGGGACTATTTTGTCCAAAAATCGTTGTGTCCTATGTATCTTGTTTTTTGCTCAGTTTCTTGTTTCATGTAATCAAATTTAGTTGGTGTAGGCTGCAAAAGTAATTTGCTTCAGTATTATTTAGAAAATAACTTGATAATGTATATTAAAATCAAGTAGGAGAAGTAAATTCAATTTTGTTGCAGTATGGGTTCCTTGAGTGTAGGAATTTTCACACTGTGGGCCTTAAATGAGCCCCCTCTACATTAAGGAACCCATGATTGTCCCAACCCCTAGTGGGCATTGAACTGCCACACCTTAAAGTGGGTATCCAATGCTATATCCTACACATTATGCTCTTATCCCCTGGAGCCTCGAACAGTTATGAAGAAAAATCATTCAAAGGCAAAATACATATGAAGAAGGGTGGAAAAAAAAAGGCCGGGGTAACTCATGTACCACGATTGCTCCCTCCCACACTCATATACCTAAGTGCGGGCTTCCCCTAATATAGCTACCCTTTTACCAAGACATGTGGCTTGGAGCCTTCCCCAAATCCCCAATCCATTTCATCATTATATCACATGCCACCTACCACTTGATGGATGTACCATGAAACCACCTAATAAGGTCCTTGGTTAAACCCCTTATTGAGCTTGGAGACACTTGTACATGCCAAGGCCCACTATGGAAGGGCATGCCATTATGAAGTCTCTGCTTGTGTTCCATGATTTGTAAGCTCTTTTACTTGATTACTTAATGAGTTGTTGTATTGGAGGGCAAGGGGACACATTGGATCTTATGCAGGATTGCAGGTGGGTCTCCATTTTGGGTTTGGTCTACCTATACGGGGTCCAAACTCTCTAGAGAGCCACATTGGTACTGGTAGGGTGAGCGTTGAGAGCCACGAGCCTCCACCAGAGTAGAGAGCACTTTATGGATGCCCAACACCATTCAATGATTGCTCATGTTCCACCTTTGGATGAGGATGATGCGCCTGGATCACCATTACCAACCGACTTCACATTTGTACGACACACTTAGCAAAATTTTTAGGGTCCAGATGAGGATGTGTCTCATCGTGGGAGACAAGGGGAGGGCTTATATCATCATCCTAGCCCTTACAGATGGTTTACAGGCATTATCGATTCACTTGGAGATCCATGAGAATGTCACTGTGCCCCCACACCCACTTGGGGACACCACACGTGACTTGTTTGGATATCAAGGGGCCAACCACTTATTCACTATGTTTGGAGTCTATTCTCTCACCTTGGCACACTTTGGACTCCACTAGGTCGTTCAATGGCCCAATGACTCATTATGTTTACTATTTTGCTCTCTTGAGAGGCTTATCTTTCTATTTTGGAGCTATCTTGTTGAGCTTGTCACCAAGGGATGCTGTTATTACACATTATTTTATTATTTGAGGCTTAATTAGGCCTAATTAGGCAAATCAAATTCTTTAGAGAGGATATAAATTGATGAGAGACTCATTCATTCCTCTCATCATCACTTGGATTGGATTAGTATCTCTTGAGAGATTTTCACACTTTTTGTTGGGATGAAATTTTTGGAGTTTTCTTGATGCACTATGATGTTTGGATTTTCGCTATTGTCTTTGGAGCTTCTTTCTAATGTGAAGTTGATGAATGGATATACTCTCTCTCTCATGTAAGTGAACTTTAAATGCTATTCTTGTTATCTTACTTGTCTAATGCATGTTATTGTTATCATTATTCTTGTATGGGTTAAAGTAATGCAAAATTCTTTTGGAGACCTTGAATAAGTGATTTAATGCATGCGTTTCTCTTTGAGGGATTGGGTGAATGTTCCTAGAGGCACCTCTTAGGTTGAAAGACCTCGAAACTTTATCTCCTTTGCAAATTTGAAGTATAAATCCCTAATAACCTAGTTGCTGCCCTTGGAAAGGCTAGCGAAGGTCAATTAGGGCTCCTTAGCTCACGAAAATCTTCGATCTATGTGTATCTTGACTCCATTAAGCCCAAGAAGCAAGGCACTGATCCTCACATCCCTTTGGTGGTCAAATTTATCTCTCTTTTCTCCACTTTTCTCAATTCTAGGCCTAACCCTAGAGGGTCACCTAGGGCATCAAGCGAAATTCCTTGTAGCCATCCAAAGCCCTTGAATCTTGGTCCACTACTGCGCTTAAACTTGCTCAAGAGGTCCTCCTAGTTTAAAGCATATTCGATGGTGGAATCTCAAGATATAGCAAGCTCTAGCCACGAGACCATTCCTTTCCCTAGGTTGATTTGGGCTAGTGTCCTCACTTGGATCATTGCATTTAAAATTCAAAAGAGAACTTGTCCTTTGGTACCATTCTCCTCCCTAAACTGGTCAAGCCCTTCTAGTGTTGATCAACTCCACATCCTTGACCTAGTTTGGGTCCACTTGGGTTCTTTGTGGCCCCATAACTCTATAACTCAAATTCCACAAGGGCTACATAGAATCCATTTCTCCACAAGGATCCTTAAGTCTAGGAAGCCCCGTGTCAAGGCATATCCTCCAAACTTAGGCTTAAGTATCCTCTTAGCCCTTCTTAGAGAGCCTATCAGCTTGCTTCTCAAGCAAGTAAGCTAGTTAATTGAGTCTCTCTTGTGAATAGTCTTTAGGAATCACCATATCTTGTCATTGATCCATCCTTTATTGTGATTCCTCCTATACCGGGACTCCTCCCATCGGTGAAAGTCCATAAAGAGCAGGGAGCCTTAGCTGAGGTGACAGTGGGCTATCGCTCCATTGTTGTCTCTTGATCTAGTAGTTGCTCTTTAGGATCCCCCTCTTAGGACCCCTGCTAGTTTGAGCGATAACATTTTGGCGCTGTTGTCGGGCACCCGAGATGTGTGCCTTGTTTTCCATATGCCATTATCGACATATCAATTTGGCGATTCCATTGGAAGAACGAAGCCCTAGTTCTTCATTATGTTAATCTAGGTTGTCATTGATGTCAATATGGCAATATTCTGGCCAGTAAACAATGATGTGAAGCCAAGTAGAGCAGATCCATGAAGTAACAGGAGTATGTCTATATGGCAATATTCTAGGATACTAAATGATGATATGAAGCCAAGGAGAAGCAGAGTAGATCCATGAAGAAACAGTAGCAAGAAGCCAAGGAGCAAGGCCATCAGGAAAGCCAAGCCATGAGTAAGAGTCTGTTAATGGAGAAGTTAACAAAGGAGGCATATCAAAGCTATCGCTTATGCTTAAGAGTATTGTAGAATATCAGAAGAGTTAACACATCAGAGGAGTATTGCAGAATATCAGAGCAAGAGAGGCATATCAGAAAAGATATCAGAAGCCATCAAGGTATGAAGGTATCAGAGAAGTTCATTGAAAGACATTGCAAAGCCAAAGGAAGACCTATTGGAGCAAGAGGAGCCATATCGGGAGTATCGCATGTATTATATGCCCAAGAAGTCCCGCAAAGAGGAAGAGGTCATTGGAAGCCACGAGAAACAAAGAGAAACACATATCGGAGGTGCATAAGCAGAAGAGCAGTTAACAGAGGAGCCATATTGTTCATTAGAAGGAACAAAGAGGAACACGCATCAGGAGGAGAAGCCAACGGAAGAGCAGTTAACAGAGGAGCCATATCATGCGATATCGGAGGAATATCAGAGAAGAGCTATTGGAGCAGTGCATCGGAAGCCATCGCGGAGTCATATCAGACCAGAAAAGAGTGGAGGAGTATATATCGGGTTAAAGTATATAACCACATATATTGGGTTAAAGTATATAATATCGGGTTAAAGTCAAAGTGAATGCACGTGGTTATATTCCAAAAGGTGGATTTGTAACAGTGGCAGTGGTTTTCGGGCGGACGCTAGGCGGTAAGTGGTATTTAGAGGAGAGCGCCTGATTCCATTCAATGGGCGACACGTAGCACTCGAGTGGAGAGAGAAAACCACTTTTTCGGGTGGTTATTTCCCTTGCAAATTGCTCACCCAAAATTCATGCAAGCTGTTGGATCTAGCATGAGTTAATTTACAGTGGAGAATGAGCCTGATAAAGGTAAGCATCGATAAACGCACCAAGGCTATGGAAAAGTGGAAAATGCAAGTTCTCGTGTGTTTGTGTATATTCCCATTATATGAGGGTTATAATAGAATTAAAGGGGATAAAGGGTTATGGGTTAAGTCCGCATTAACCAAAGTTAAGAACGGAGGAGTATATATATTATATAGATGCGATAATAACACAGACCCGTGGCTCCATTATAAACTGCCCTAATGTAATATCGCATCTGCTGTGTCGCTAGTCTCAAAGGGCTGTCACCCCCGAAACCTCTGATTGTGATATACAGTTGCGAACCCAATGGTCCTATTATATCGCGCCCTAATGATATATCGCATCCGCCATATCAGGAGTTCTGTATCGCAGTGTTTTAAGCCTTGTCACGTCAAAACTACGATAGTGATATATATGCGGACCCCACTGGACCATTGCAATATGACTTAATATATTATCGCATCCGTCGCATATCGCAAGACTCTTGTAAAGCCTTGCCACATTGAAAGCGCCGATTGCGATATATATATATATTTGGACGCGACGGAGTTATTAAAAATAGTTTAAAATAATATCACGTCCGGGTATCGGGGAATTGACTATGTTATGTGCAAATCTGCCGATTGCGATAAAGTTGTGAAGGAGCGGACCCGATGAAGTTATAGATGCGAGCGTAATGCATTTGAAGTCTGGCCTTATGTGTTCAGAGGGTGTATTTTCCATGTATTTCTTGTGCATCCTTGTATTTTGATATATTGTATGGTCTCGGGTTTAAAGGCTTAAGGCCTTGTCATATTAAAGCGGCGATTGCGATAAAAGGATGACATGGCATGTGGGACCTCTATATGGCTATAGTCTCTCTTATATGGTTTCTGTGAACAATTAATGTATATTGTATGAATATTAAAAAAGGCCTCTTTGATATTTTTTAATATGCAACACTATTGTAATTCGGCCTCTCTTCCACATTAACGTGTCCTGTGTGTATTGATGGATTTGAAGAGACAGAGGAAGCTGAAGAGTGAGTGCAGAGGAAGCTGAAAGATCAAGCGAGCGTTGAGGAAGTCGAAGAGCCAGCGGAGAAAGGAAGCCAAAGGTCAGGGGTATCAGGAATATAAAACAGAGAATAAGGAAAGTTTAGAGGTTGGAAAAACTAGAAGAAACAGAGGCAATGGTAGGTCCAGCAGGACAGGAGGAAGCCGAAGGTCCAGTAGGACAAGAGGAAGTCGAAGGTCCAGTAGGACAGGAGGAAGCCGATGGACGAGCAACTCTGTTGATCGGGCTAACCAGTGAAAGGCTTAGACCAGCGATGAATTAATCAGAGCTTAGTGTAGCTAATAGTAGACTCACTAAAGCTGTGTGGAGACATTATCAGAGATCATGAAGGCTATTGCAGACTCTGATTGCCATTGATGCTGTAGCATGGAGACTACAGTGAAGCTGTAAATAGGCAGAACTCAGTAAAGAAGAGTTCTGAGAGCAGAACATTACTATCAAACATGCCTTGACAAGAGGGTTGGAACCCTTGGGGTTGGTGCGTCAGAAGTTTGAAGGATTGGTATCTTTGGAGTTGGTGCTCCTATATCCAAGGTTGGTGCCTTGACAAATCAGATCTAGACAGTTTGCAGCAGAGGGTTGGAGCCTCAGAACTGGAAGGATTGGTGTCCTGGGAGTTGGTGCTCCTAAGTCTAAGGTTGGTGCCTTGACAAAACAGAGTTGGTGCTCTGGAGGTTGGAGCCTCACAAAAGTCCAAGTTGGTGCTTGGCAATAGATTGGAATCATAGATATATATATTGTATCTATTTTATTGCAAAGATTATATTAATAAAAACATTATTCTTGTTGTTCATCTTGTGTTCTGAATATAAATGTTTTAACTGGTAAAATAACAATTGAAAAGAAATACTGATTCACCCCCCCTCTCAGTGTTTCCAACACATCAAGCTTCAAAATTAATGCTTGTAGGGTGAAGCAAGCATCTATCAAAGCATTTAATTCACCTTGGCAACTCCATTTTGATCCTAAGATGCAAAATTATGAAAAATGGCATATTGTCAAGAAGAAAATACCCTTGGCTCTCCATTTGCAAAACTCAATGATCAAGAGCTTCAAAAACTACAAGAAAATGTGGACCAATATGTTGAGTTTTGTGAAGATTTGTTGGAGAACATGGATAAAGAATTCATGCTCAGGTTTCATGGGATAACACAAAAACAACTCTACATAATAATGTGTGCCTATGAGAAGGATCCTAGTTGTCTCTTTGAATTTGCTAGCCAAACCTGTGCTTTTAATATTCTGACTGACCTTATCAATGAAAAATATTATAATCAATCGCAAAGCCCCATAGAATGTAATCAAATGTATGATCAAGGTGACTTTGAAGAAAATTCAAATATGGAAGACCATCATGAAAGTGAGGAATATATGGAAGAATGGAATCCATCTAAAGAAGATCACGATGGCCATAATGCCATAGAGGACCTTCAGGATGCAAATTTAAGGATTGAGAATGTGCATGGCATGAGTGAGAACCCCATTGAAGACCATGAGGATGAACACAATGAAGTGGGGACTTTCATTCAAGAAAGGACATTTGAAGATATGAGTATTGTAGCTCGCTATGATGATGACATTTCTGATTTCTTGTGCATTAATGAAGGAAAATGGGATGTGGGCAACCATCATTTTGACTGTGACCCTATTTATGATACTGACATGAAAAATGAGGTTGAAATTGATTCTCCTTTTCTCCAGAACATTACTCATGATGATATGCCTACCCTCACCATCGAAAGGGAGGATCATTGTTTTCCCACGCATGAAGAAGGTTTGTTGGAAAGAGAAGGCTCTATTTATGACATCGATGATGACACTGACAAAGGCCTTGCTTTCCCATGCCTTCTCCAGGATCCCAATAACATAGCTACATTATCCACGAGCCCTTGCCTTGCCCATTCTCACATTATCACCATTATTAACGATCCCTTTTCCCCTCCTAGGTATGATGTTGAGGAAGAACCATCCACTAGATGCATCCCTCCTTCCCCCTCATACCCTCGGGGTTGTGAATACAATCACTCCATTGAGCAACCAATTTGTTGTCCCCTTCCATGTTCCGAGTCCCCTTTTCCTTCCCATCATAACCTTGTGGCATCCATGAGGCATAACATTATGAAGAGGGGTTGTGATAGGGAGTTCTTGAGTTTGATCGTTCATTCTTCCATCCTGTACCTAGAAGAGAAGCTCCACACTTCTAGATTGACTTATTTTCCTTCTTCTAGGACTTCTTATTACGTTGAATGGATATCATATTTTCCCGCCTCCCACCCGCATCATCCTCCATGTGATTGTGTCCACATTCGCTTTGGGATTTGCTACATGAGTAATCATATAAGCAGGCATGTTTATATTGATCTAATGATATGTTGGTTGCACTAGCTTTATGATTACACTTAGCATTAGCTTTGTATCATATGCATGTTAGGGTAGGATGCATTGCATATTGATTTTCGCATTAGAACTAACATCATATGATATTCTCATGCTAGATTAGTTGCATTTAGATTAAAATTGCATTTAGAGTAAATTTTATTTATTTGTTGATTTTTAGTGGCCTAATATAAGCATGTGCAATCATGAGACACCGCGAAAGCATGCTGCCCCATGTGCTTGATTTGTGATATGTGTAGGTGACAGGTCTGTAGTACTAAGAGATTGCTGGTGTTCTCATGACCTCCTTGTTCGAGTACGTTGATGCACTCTTTAGAGAGATCATGTCCCAGTTGGAGCCAGATGTTACCCACCACTTTGTGGGTGATATCCATAGGATAATTTTTTTCTCCTAGATGGTTCTCAACCAGTAGCCAACAGCCCCTTGTAGCCACCAGATAGCTCGATATGCCAACATCTCTGCCACCTAGCTAGCCATGTGGTCCCTCGCCCATCTGTTATGATCGTATGTTTGAAGGTGGGCCTTCCAATCCTAAAGGTATGGATTTTCATTGGTGTAGTTGAGTAATTTGGTTTACTTATCATGGACACTTTTGGGCATGGATTGGTGGGAGGATTTGGCGGAAAGAGTGGGCTAGGTCTGTACTCTTGTCTTCTCTGCCCGATTTAGTGGTTAGCCTTGTATCCTAGTCTCATGGGATCTCCTTTACTGGCCATTAGCTTTAGGGATGACACTACATGGGAAATCTTGATTTTGGTTGCGTGGTCCTGCTTCCCGACATCATATACATCACTCCCCTCCGCTCATTTTAACCCCATTCATCATTTTCCCATCCAGGTCCACATTTGTCCACTGGGTCCACAAAAGGGTTAGCCTTCCCCTCCCCTTGTCCACACTTTGGGTCGGGCCTGGAACGATGCCTCAGAGGTTGATGCAACTAAAAAGAAAAAGCAAAAGCATGATTTGGCCACTCTTAACAGGAAATGCACCACAAAATGCAAAAGATGCTCGAGATATACAAATTTAGCATGTGGGCAAAAGTCGAACATGAGCTCTGCCCCTTATCTATGGCCATCAACCTGGTTCCTATGGGCTTTAAATGATTCCCCTCTACATTAAGGAACCCATGATTGGCCCAACCCTTGGTGGGAAATGAATTGCCACACTTGAAAGGGGTATCCAGTGCTATATCCTGCACATCATGCTCTCATCCCTTGGAGTCTCGAGTAGTTATGAAGAAAAATCATTCAAAGGCAAAAGGCATATGAAGAAAGGTGGAAAAACAAAAGCCGTGATAACTCATGTACCACGATTGCTCCCTTCTACACTCATATACCCAAGTGTGGGCTTCCCCTATTATAGCTACCCTTGTACCATGGCATGTGGCTTGGAGCCTTCCCCTGATCCCCACTCCATTTCATCATTATATCACATGCCACCTACCACTTGATGGATGTACCATGGACATGTCACCCCCTTTAAAGGCTTAAACCACCTAATAAGGTCCTTGGTTAAACCCCTTATTAAGCTTGGAGACACTTGTACATGCCAAAGCCCACTATGGAAGGGCATGCCATTATGAAGTGTCTGCTTGTGTTCCATGATTTGTAAGCTCTTGTACTTGATTACTCTAATGATTCGTTTTATTGGAGGGCAAGGGGACAAATTGAATCTTATGCAAGATTGTAGGTGGGTCTCCATTTTGGGTTTCGTTTCCCTATACGGGGTCTAAGCTCTCTAGAGGGCCACATTGGTACTTGTAAGGTGAGCGTTGAGAGCCATGGGCCTCCACCAGAGTAGAGAGAACTTCATGGATCCCTAACACCATTCAGTGATTGCTCGTGTTCCACCTTTGGATGAGGATGATACACTTGGATTGCCCCACCCGCTTCACACTTGTACCACACACTTGGCAGAGGTTCCAGGTTCCAGATGAGGATTTGTCTTACCACAAGAGACAAAGGGAGGGCTTATGTCATCATCCTAGCCCGTACAAATGGTTTACAGGTATTATCGATCCCCCTGGAGACCCATGAAGATGCCACTGTGCCCTCACATCCACTTGGGGACACCACATGTGACTTGCTTGGATATCAAGGGGCCAACTCCTTATTCACTATGTTTGGAGTCTATTCTCTCACCTTGGCACACTTTGGTCTCCACTAGGCCTTCTCAATGGCCCAATGACTCATTATGTTTACTATTTTGCCCTCTTGAGAGGCTTATCTTTCTATTTTGGAGCTATCTTGGTGGGCTTGTCACCAAGGGATGTTATTGCACATTATTTTATTATTTGGGGCTTAATTAGGCCTAATTAGGCAAATCAAACTCTTTAGAGAGGATATAAATTGATGAGAGGCTCATTCATTCCTCTCATCATCACTTGGATTGGATTAGTATCTCTTGAGAGATTTTCGCACTTGTTGCTAGGATGAAATTTTTGGAGTTTTCTATGATGTTTGGATTTTTGCTATTGTCTTTGGAGCTTCTTTCTAATGCGAAATTGATGAATGGATATACTCTCTCTCTCATGTAAGTGAACTTTAAATGCTATTCTTGTTATCTTACTTGTCTAATGCATGTTATTGTTATCATTATTCTTGTATGGGTTAAAGTAATGCAAAATTCTTTTGGAGACCTTGAATAAGTTATTTAATGCATGCGTTTCTCTTTGAGGGATTGGGTGAATGTTCCTAGAGGCACCTCTTAGGTTGAAAGACCTCTAAAATTTTATTTCCTTTGCAAATTTGAAGTATAAATCCTTAACAACCTAGTTGCTGCACTTGGAAAGGCCAACGAAGGTAAATTAGGGCTCCTTAGCTCACAAAAATCTTTGATCTATGTGTATCTTGACTCCCCACTTGGATCATTGCATTTAAAATTTAAAAGAGAACTTGTCCTTTGATCCTATTCTCCTCCCTAAACTGGTCTAGCCCTTCTAGTGTTGATCAACTCCACATCCTGGACCTAGTTTGGGTCCACTTGGGTTCTTTGTGGTCCCATAACTCTGTAACTCAAATTCCACAAGGGCTACTTAGAATCCATTTCTCCACAAGGATCCTTAAGTTTAGGAAGCCCCATGTCAAGGCGTATCCTCCAAACCTAGGCTCAAGTATCCTCTTAGCCCTTCTTAGAGAGCCTATCAGCGTGCTTCTCAAGCAAGTAAACTAGTTAATTGAGTCTCTCTTGTGAATAGACTTTAGGAATCACCATATCTTGTCATTGATCCATCATTTCTTGTGATTCCTCTCATATCGGAACTCCTCCCATTGGTGAAAGTCCATAAAGGGCAGAGAGCCTTAGCTGAGGTGACAGTGGGCTATCGCTCCATTGTCGCCCCTTTGACCTAGTAGTTGCTCTTTAGGATCCTCTCCTAGGACCCTTGTTAGTTTGAGTGGTAATAGTACTCAACTTGCCTAGGGGGCTGATCCAAGTGCCTGGATCCATTGCATGTAGATGTCCTCCTTGGTAATCATGTCTAGCTCTTGCTTGGTTGGCAGGGAGATGTCTAAGGGCATCTAAAGAACCCTTGAATGGGAGGTGGTCATCCATCAAGACACCAATTAATTATTGTAGATGCATGACATTTGAAAAGTAATAGTAAGCCCATCCAGTGGGGTTGAACAAAGCAATGGCCTTTGATGAACAATATACTAGCTAATGATAATGTCCTTTTCTGTATTCATGTCAATGAAGCTTTGTACACGATACATAAGTTAGACTAGGCTAAAATTGGTTTCAAGATGTAGGACATGAGGGGTGTTTGAGAGGAAACCCAAGGTCTCATTGATGTAATATTTTGAAGTGGTGTGGGTGTTTTCATGTTATTTGTTGCCTCGAGTAGACAGGACAAGAAGGAAGAAATAACTGATCCTCTTGGAGATCTTTGGTAGGGTAGTCCATGCAAGTATTGCAATCTATGCCTGAAAAATTTCCCTCGTGAAGAGAGCTTGGCATCATTAGTTTGTATAACGAAAGAATGTGGAGAAGGAATCCCCCTAACCCTAAATGAGATGTTCCTCATAGATGGTCTCTTATAAGTGGCATAACTAACAAGTCCTATCGGGCCGTGGTGTTAAATTTCCAATACCAATCCAGATTTATTTATGCCTCAACAATTTTTATTCCCAGAAAATTATTAAATAAAATTTTGAATTGCTATGAAAATAAAATCATTGGTATTTGACTTCTGAAATAAAATATTTGCAGTGGAAAAATAAAATTAGAGAGATCCATCACATCACAATAGTAAGTATACAACTATAACAATTTTCCTTCATTAAAATCCTTGAGAAAATATGGGCTTATACCGATAGAGAAAAATACATAGAAAAATGCACAGTTGGAACATATAACTTGGCCCCCACTAGAAAATCGTCCCACTAGATAAATCAACCTCTTGACAACTTGACCTCCTCTGTGCTTCAATAGTTCAGCCTCTTGGAAATATTCCTGAAATTTCCCTACACTTTTCCTCCCTTCTCTTTAGTCTAGTTGAGCCTCTGACTCTAGAGAACACCATTTCCTCTACTTGTACATCTTCACCTCTTCCTTAGGCTTGTTTTATAACTTCATTAAACCAAATGACTAACCCTAATATCCTAAGTGATTGATGGTTGAGATTAGATCTCGCCTCATGTGAGATCAAGGTTTAGATCATAAGTCACTTAAATAATTCTATTATTTATCCTTAGTACTTTGGCTTAATAGTCCACAATAATTAATTGAAATTAATTATTGTACTTTTCCAAAGTTAGACTTAAGAAAGAAGTCATAAATCACCTACTCCCCCAAGAAAGCACCTAAAGAGACAATCAACCATCTTCTAAATGTTGATACACCAAGCTCATGTCGAAGACCTTCTAAAGCTACCAAGAAAGTCAACACTCCCTCCTAGCAATGAAGGGATTCTTCACCACCCTTAGCTTGTCCCTGTAAAACATGAACTACCCTTTCACTAGAGGCTTGGTGAGAATATCTACCACCTGCTCCTTTGTGGAAATGTACTACAATCTCACAACA
This sequence comes from Pinus tabuliformis, assembly GCA_031772625.1. Taxonomy (NCBI): domain Eukaryota; kingdom Viridiplantae; phylum Streptophyta; class Pinopsida; order Pinales; family Pinaceae; genus Pinus; species Pinus tabuliformis. The sequence goes on along the minus strand of CM062817.1, from coordinate 1,679,177,373 downwards.
CCTCTTTGGAACCTATCTATAATCAAGTGATATCTGATCTCTATATGTTTGGACCTGTCATGAAACACTGAATTTTCAGAGAGTTTAATGCAACTCTGTCTATCACAGTGAATCATTGTGGGATCCAACTCAAGACCAAATAACCCTGTGAGTTGTGAAAATTTCATTTATCACAACAACTGGAAACTATTTTCCTAATTGTTAATTTATTTAACAATTTATTTGTTGTTTGCTACGACAAATACCAAATAATTCACATTGTGATTTTCACAAACAAATAATGCGGAAGAAAAATAGTGCTGGAAACTGAGAAACTCTAGCACACACACAAGAATTGTGACACTGTTATGTTTGGACAATTGTCCCTGAAAAATCCAATGTGGGAAAACAGGTGCAACAGTTGAGGGTTTTATTATTTATGCAGCAGTAGAAATTTTGAGTACAATAAAATGACGCCAAACTGGCGTTTCTATCTGAGAAAAATACTAGCAAAAATATCTGAGGGAATTTACCCTCCTCAAGCAATCCCGCAACAAATCAAGCCTCAGAACTGGCTCTGGAACCCTCTGCGTCAGCCTTCTGCACTGACCCTACTTGTATTGCCCAGTAACTGCCTCTGATGTGACGTCTAACCTATTGCTGCCACTAGAAGTGATTCTTCTGGCCTCCTGGAAATTTTCCCAACCTTTGGAAGTTGAATCAACCCTCCTTCTGCCTGAATCAAACTACCAATCTAAAGGCATTGCGCAGTCCCAATCCTGCCTCTTGAGGAATATTTTCGGCCATCTCTTTCGACTCTTTTGGAACTGGAGACTCCTCCCGAAATCTACTACTCTGCCCCTCTGCCACTTGCAACTCGACCTCTGACTCGATTTCTCCTGCTGAATCACCTGCATTGGAAAATCGAACTGTCTAGATCACTGAGTATCTACACTAGTGTGTTCTCCATTTACCCATCGATTTTTTTCTTATAATCCTTTGTTGGAGCATCAACGACCAAGATTAGAACTTAATCAAGGGCCCAAATTAATTCCCTATTGAGACGTGTGAGTTTCTAGAGAATTCTCACCTTGACTTAATTAATTATGATTAATTAACCAGTTTTCCTAAGTTTAGACTTAGGAAACATTAAAAAATAGGTTAATAATCTAATTAAGCCATCTCTAGATGGAATTTCCAGAAACGATTTTTGGGTTATGGAGATCTCATGTATTCTAGCCTCTACACCAAGTTTCATGACTAGAACACATTTGATGTTACAAAAACTAACGCTCCCTCTTAGCGAGGACTGTGTTCTAGTGCTGCACATCCTACTACCACACTCTATCTTTGTATCATCCTTTGTCACCCTGCTGATGTCTGGCCATACTGCCCACCAATCACTGCGCAACTCTAATGTTGCATCCGTGTTGCTGCTGACCTTGCTATACTGCTGCCAACACTGCATCTGCACTGCAACTCCCTCTCATCTATTGCTGCTGCAACTGCAACTACTGCAACTGAGAAGCATCCAAAATAATCTGTCCCTGCTACTAAAACAGGTTCTCCACCATACCCATTTGTTCTATGAAATAGACAAACTTAGCTCTCCCTAGAGCTTTCGTGAGTATATCTGCAACTTGCTCTTCTGTGGGAACATACTGTCGCTGGACTGCTCCACGCTGTACACAATCTTTGATGAAATGACATTGAATATCTATGTGTTTCGACCTGTCATGAAACACTGGATTCTCAGAGAGCTTAATGCAACTCTAATTATCACAGTAGACACTGGTTGCCTCCATCCTTTGCTTGAACAAGCTTACTAGCAGCTTCCAAAGCCATATAACTTTGCACGTAGTTGTGCTTGCTGCCATATACTCTGCTTCTGTAGAGCTCAGTGCCACTGAATTATGCTTCCTGCTACACCAAGAAACCATCCCTGATCCAACGCTGAAGTAGTACCCAAAGGTACTTTTCCTGTCCACTAAACTGCCTGCCCAATCTGCATCTGTGAATCCACATAGTCTGATGTCATCCCCTCAGGTATATCTCAACCTATACTTGACTGTGCTGCGCACATACTTCAAAATATGCCTCGTTGCTGCCCAATGTACCCTCTTCGGTTCTACTATAAACTCACTGAGGGTATTGATTGTGAAGCAAATATCTAGCCTTGTGTTGACAAGATACATGAGAGAACTGATAAGCTGTCTATACAAGGTGGGGTCGACATCCTTGTCATCTGATGCATCTATCTTCTTCCAGTTGGTGATCATGGGCATAGACATGGGTCTACAATCCTGCATTTTGAACCTCTTTAGAATATTTGTAGCATATCTTCCCTGCCCAAGGAAGATCTCCCTATCCTTCTGCCACACTTCCAATCCTAGGAAATAATGCATCAACCCCAAATCCTTCATATCAAACTTTGTTGCTAGGTTCCTCTTGCAGTCCTCTATGAGCCTTGATGATCCTGTCAAGAAGAGATCATCCACATACAATAATAGGATGAGTGGCTCCCCTTCTACCATTAAATAATAAAGGTTGGGATCTGCATCACTCTTGACGAATCCCATTTGCTGCAAGTAGTTGTCAATCTGACCATACCATGCCCTGGGAGCCTGCTTGAGCCCGTATAGAGCTTTCTTCAATCTGCACACATGAGTGCGCCTCTCATGAGTCTCGAAGCCCTCTGGCTATTCAATGTACACCTCTTCCTCTATCACCTCGTTCAAGAATGTTGTCTTGACGTCCATTTGGTGAATTTGCCATCCCATTTGAGCTGCTAGGGATATAAATGACCAAATAAAAGTGTATTTGGCAACTGGAGCAAAGGTCTCCTCATAATCTATCCCTTCTTTCTGTGCATACCCGTTTGCCATGAACTTAGCTTTGTACTTCTCCACGCTGCCATCTGCAGCATACTTGATCTTGTAGATCCATCGATAACCTACAACTGACACGTCCTCAAGCCTCGTCACTACCTCCCAAACATTATTTGTCATGATAGAGCTCTATTCTTCTACCATGGCATCTACCCACGTCTGATGTTGTGTGACTTCTTGAAAGCTACAAGGTTTTACAACTCGAGCTACCAATGTTTGATATCTGTCAGGCTGCCTGCGCTCTTTCTTGTTTGTCCTAGGAGCTCCAACAAACTCCTCGCCATCTCTCAATGTTTGACAAACCTCTCTGCTAGCTCGACCACTAGTAGTGGGAGGTTCTACCTGTTCCTCCTCATCTTGCCCCTGCTACTCCGTTTCCTGAGATCTCACTGGATTCCCTGCTTCTGAGGAAATGTTAGTACTGCTTACTATACTGGATCCCTGTGACTGTCCCACTGGCTGCCCCTATTGTTGGACAAATGGAGTTTCAGCTGGCTGATTCTGATCACTTGCAGGCATCTCACAAGATCTCTTGAAAGCTCGATCTTCCATGAATTTTACATCCCGTCTCACTACAATCTTCCTACTGCTAGGGATGTAGATCCTGTATGCCTTGGAGGTCTCGCTATACCTAATGAGAAACCCCTTCTCTATAGTCTGATCCAATTTGGTGCGCTTCTCATCTAACACGTGGCAATAAGCAACGTTGCCAAAGATTCTGAAGTGACTAACTTTTGGCTTCTTCACTATGAAGACCCCTTCTGGCATTTTCTTCCCCAATGCTCTGAGGAGTCCTGTTCTGAATATACACTACCGTGTTACATGCCTCTACCGATAGAAACTTGGGCAAATCTTGGTCATATAACATTGCTTTTGCGGCCCTAACTATGGTTTTGTTTTTCCGCTCTACTACCCCATTCTGCTGTGGATTATACGGAGTTGTCCATTCTCTTATGATGCCTTCTTTCGCACAAAAATCTATGTAGTCTTTATCAATATATTCTCCAGAGCGAAGCACCTTGATCTTCTTCCCTGTCGCATTCTCCATGAGGGCGTTAAACTCTCTAAAACGATTGAAGACTTCATCTTTGGTCTTTAAGAAGTAGATCCAGGTTTTCTTGGAATGGTCATCAATAAAGTTGACAAAGTATTCGGCACCACTGAGAGCTCTAGTGGACATCGGGCCACAAATATCTGAATGTATAAGTCCTAACACACCATCTGCTTTGCTGTCACTTCTTGGGAATGCTGCCTTAGCATACTTCCCAAGTACGCATCCTCTGCACACATCATCGTGTTTCGTGCCAAGTTCTGGAACCCCTGTTACTGTTTCCCTAAGCATCTTGAGTGCTCCATGGTGTAGATGTCCCATTCTTCTATGCCATAACTCATTTAGTTCCTTCCCACTGCTATTGTCATTGCCTATTAGTGCCATTGGAGAGTCAAGCTGCAACCTGTACAATCTATTGCTTTGAACTCCAATCTGTCTTACCCTCTTCCAGCTTGAGTGTTTGACACACTTTTTTCCCTACGAAGTGGATATCATATCCCTTATCTTGTAACTGGGATATTGAAATCAGGTTCATACCCAATCTTGGCACATGCAATACATCTATAGCACTGGTGCTTGCTCTTGACTCCCTCTGAAAATCTATGGTACCTTTCCCTACTGGAGTACACTTTGTTCTGTTTCCCATCATAATTTGGAAGTCCATCTGCTCCTCATTGTAGCTCAAGAAATATTCTCTAACCCTTCTCATATGAGTCGATGCACCACTATATATATACCAGACACCCTATGAAGCTGATCTTGACAAGCAAGCAATTTCGTCCTCCAACCTGGAAGACAAATTTGAAGCCTCCTGAATGTCAATTCTATCCATGGTCATAGAAAAGACAATTTGTGTGCTATTCCTCTTTTACCTGACGCTGATTCTATTGCTGCAAAACGTTTTGCGTCCAACCAGAAGTCTGCTCAGTGAAAATCTGAGTTGTTGTTGCTCCCTCTGACTGCTGGAATCATTGAATCTGGCAAGTCAATTTTTTCTGCCAACTTGCACTGAAAAATTGAACTCCTGCCCAACAATTCGAACTGCCTGTCTGAGCTTCTCGGTTGATCACTTAAGCTCTAATACCATGTGAAAATTTCATCTATCACAACAACTGGAAATTATTTTCCTAATTGTTAATTTATTTAACAATTTATTTGCAGTTTGCTACGACAAATACCAAATAATTCACACTGTGATTTTCACAAACAAATACTGTGGAAGAAAAATAGCGCTGGAAACCTGAGAAATTCTAGCACACGCACAAGAATTGTGACACTGTTATTTTTGGACAATTGTCCCTGTGCAATAGTTGAGGGTTTATTATTTATGAAGTAGTAGAAATTCTGAGTACAATAAAATGACACCAAACTGGCGTTTCTATCTGAGAAAAATACTGGCAAAAATATCTGAGGGAATTTACCCTCCTCCTCAAGCAATCCCGCAACAAACTGAGCCTCAAAACTGGCTCTGGAAACCTTTGCATCAGCCTTCTGCGCAAGCCTTACTTGTACTGCCCGGAAACTGCGTTTGATGTGATGTCTAGCCTGTTGCTGCGACTGGAAGTGATTTTCTGGCACAGTGGAAATTTTCCCGGTCTCTAGAAGTTGAATCGACCCTTCCTTCTGGCTGAATCGAACTGCCTATCTTGAGGCACTGTGCAGTCCTAGTGCTGCGTTCTGAGGAATATTTTCGGCCTTTTCTTCTGACTCTTTCGGAACTAGAGACTCCTCCGGAAATCTGCTACTCTGCCCCCTTGCCACCTGCAACTCGACGTCTGACTCAATTTCTCCTGCTGAATCACATGCATTGGAAAATTGAACTCTCTATATCACTAAGTATTTGCACTAGTGCATTCTCCATCTACCCATCGACTTCTTCTTATAATCCTCTATTGGAGCACCAACGACCAAGATTAGAACTTAATCAAGGGCCCAGATTAATTCCTTGTCGATTTGTGTGAGTTTCTAGAGAATTCTCACCTGGACTTCAGTAATTCTGATTAATTAACCAGTTTTCCTAAGTTTAGACTTAGGAAACATTAAAAAATAGGTTAATAATCTAATTAAGCCGTCTCTAGATGGAATTTCTAGAAACAATTTATGGGTTATGGAGATCTCATGTATTCTAGCCTCTCGACCAAGTTTTGTCACTAGAACACATCCAATGGTACATGGGACAACAATGGTACATGATGAAGTACAGTGATGGGTACAGTCATGATTAGTGAAGCATGATGAAATGCAGCATAGTGATGATGGGTGCAGCATGGTGCAACACAGTGAGGTGCAACATGATGATGAGGTGCAGCACAATGATAGGTGCAGCATGGTGATGGAGTCACCTTAGAGAATCAGTTGAAGCAAAATGTCTTCAACTGAGTTCAACTACCTCATGTATCATCTTCTTAGAGATGATCTATGCTTCTATTTAGATAAGTCAAAGTGTTGACTTTTGTTGTAAATTTCCTATCTCTCTCTCTCTGCTGAACTATTGAAGAACATATAAGAAGAATTGATCAAGGGTTTCCCCACATTGGGGTTTGTCCTTGGCTAGCGCCACATCTTGTGTCCTCTTGTCTTGGCTTGTCTTCTGCGATTTATGTTTATGTTCTATCTGCAATTTACTATTATGCTGATGTGATTGCTAATCTGGTGTTGACACCTAATCCGAAACGGATGGGTGAACTGGACAGTCATCTAGAAGATGAACTGATCCGTTTTATTTTTGTATATAAACATGAGTTAGTTAATGAATAAGATTATCAGTTCTTTTCTCCCGCTCATCCTGGAGTTACCCTGGCCTGACATGGTATCAGAGCACAGGTCCCAGAAATAGCTGTAACTCCTACCTCTGCCAGGTTTCTGCTGCCTCATGAAACCTCTGTCCTGAGAGACTGCGCATCCGTTTTCTCTGCGCATCTGTGCCTCTGCCCTTGAACGTTAGTGCATTGATTAACTTCTGCGATTGTCCTCTGTCCTCTGCCTCTCCCTGGTCTTGTGCGTTTTCAGTATGACTTCGGTCCTATGACAGATTAAACAAATCTTCCAAATGGCTATAGGATAGTGCGAAGCGAGTTTCAGTGGAGACATCCAATTTCAGAGTGTATTGCTGCGTTGGGTTTATTACTCTACCCCCATCTCATTTGAAATATGACTGTGTATTGCTGCGTTGAAATATGACTGTGGTTTATTACTGCGTATGGTAGAACAGTGTATTGCTGCGTTGAAATATGACTGTGGTTTATTACTGCGTATGGTAGAACAGTGTATTGCTGCGTTGGGTTTATTACTCTACCCCCATCTCACCTGAAATATGACTGTGTATTGCTGCGTTTTTATTGTATCGCTCAGTTTTTAAGAAGAGACCTCAGTTTTATTATTCGCTCAGTGGTATCGCTCAGAGCTCTGATACCAAACTGTGGTATCGCTCAGTTTTTAAGAAGAGACCTCAGTTTTATTATTCGCTCAGTTTTTATTGTAAGAACTGTGGTATCGTTTTTTATTGTAAGAACTGTGGTATCGTTTTTATTGTAAGAACTGTGGTATCGCTGCGTTTTTATTGTAAGAACTGTGGTATCGCTCAGTTTTTAAGAAGAGACCTCAGTTTTATTATTCGCTCGGTTTTATTGTAAGAACTGCTCCTATTGTTGCACGCTCTAACCGCTGCGCCTCTATCCGGTGTAGTAATAAGGAGCCTCAAATTATGGTTTCCGATTATGGTTTGAGATTATTGTAAGTCAAAGTGATATTATTGCAACAGCAAATGGGAATGAAGTTCCAGATTTTTATTATTTGGAATGTTTGAAGTCAAAGTGATGTTATTGCAGCAGTAAATGAAGTTCGATTTTTTCATAAGTCAGCATTATGATATTTAGGGACAAGAAAGAGGATTGCTTGAGATTTTATAAGGCAGAATGATGAAATTTCTGGTTTGTGATTCATATCACGATATCATTTCACCGACAAATAACAACTGTACATTTTGGTTTTACCTCCACTAACCTAGAAGTCTTTTATCAACAGAAGTTTTTTTAGCAGAGATATTTTTTTTACAGAATGCATTCAATCATTTCTATGGTAGGAATAGTTCTCACTGGCAAGGAGAACTATTCAGAATGGTCTCGGATGGTAAAACACACCCTCATCTACAATGAGTTGTGGAAAGGAGTGTGTGTCGGAGAAGAAGACAAAGACCCTGTGCAGCCTACATCAGATAAAGAACTTGCCATTTGGGAAAACAAGAATAGCAAAGCCTATGCATTGATCACAGCATCTGTAAATGAAGAAGTAAGTCGTCATATTTCATCCTATTCCACTGCCTTTGAAGCTTTACAAAAGCTGAAAGAACTCTATGATACACATTCTGCACTTGAAGTTGTTCAGCTCATGATTAAACTCTTCACTCTTGAACTGAAAAATAATGATCCTCTTGCTCTTGCATCTGAAATAAAGTCTATAATGCATGATATTAAATCCACTAAGGTTGAGCTGGATATCTCTCTTATTGCCTTTCTCAAAGCACTCTATCCTACCTACTCCAATTATCTTGAGTCTTTACAAGCAAATGGAAATCTTAAAGATATAACCTTTGACTCTCTTGTGAAAAAGTTTGCTGAAAGAGAGAAAGCCTTTGGAAAGAAAACAGTCCCTGAATCTTCTGAAGAGACTGTTTGCCTTGCTCATAAAGAAAAGCATCCTGCTCAAGATTCTACAAGAGGAAGAGGTGGACGAAGAGGAAGAGGAAGATACTTCAGAGGCAGGGGGGGCAGACATCCTCAAGCAGAAAAAGCAGATCTGCATTGCATTCGCTGCAAACGAAATGGATCACATGATGCTTCTACATGCAAGCTACCATGGGACAAGATTGAGCAGAGAAGAAATCAGCAGAAAGGTAAAACTGATGACACAGACAAAGGTAAAGCACCTGAATCCGCTCACTATATTGAGGCACAATGTAACATTGGAGTAAATGAAGATTTGTTTAATGCTTCACTTGCTTCTTCGAAAAATGACTGGTTGCTTGATTCAGGAGCAACTTGTCATATGACTCATAGGAAAGATTTCTTTGAAGATTTCACTGACAATGTTGATGGAGCAGTATACTTTGCAGATCAGTCAAAAATCAAGCCATTAGGGCTTGGCACGATCAGGCTTAAACTGCCTGGTCTTCCAGACTTTCTTCTGGATCATGTTCTATATCTCCCACAGCTCAAGAGAAACTTGTTGTCCCTGGTCCACATCTGCCAGCAAGGTCACTCCATTCACATGTTTGATGGCAAGCTTGAGATAAGAAAGGCATCTGACCACTCACTTGTCATGAGGGGTATAGAAGAAGAAAGAATTCTTAAACTGCAAGGAACCTCTGCTCATGCACAACATTTCTCATATATTTCTCATCATGAAGAAGGTGCACTTCCATCAAGTTTATTATGGCATGCTAGATTTGGACATTTAAACTATGATAGTCTCCGCTTGTTGAAGAAAAATGGTGTTGCTGGTTTCCCTACAATTCCTAGAAAACATAAGCAATGTGATGCTTGCATTCTAGGAAAGCATAGCAAACAGTCTTTTCATGATTCACATTCAAGAGCACATAGGAAGCTTGAACTCATTCATTCAGATTTATGTGGTCCAATGCCTGTTTCTTCTGCAAATGGAAATAAATATATCATGACATTTATTGATGATTACACCAAAATGTGTTGGGTTTATTTTTTGAAGAACAAATCTGATGCTTTTCAAACATTCAAGAATTTTCATAAATGGATTGAAAATGATGCACAATCTCATATTGGGTCTATTCGCACTGATAATGGAAAAGAATATACATCAAATGAATTTGAACACTATCTTCGCTAACATGGGATTAAACATCAAACAACTGTGCCTTATAATCCTCAACAAAATGGTGTAGCTGAAAGAATGAACAGAACAATTTTGAATATGGTACGATCCATGCTTTTCTTCAAAAATGTAAAGACAATGTTTTGGGCTGATGCTGTTCTATGTGCTGCATATATAAAGAATAGATGTCCATCTAGTGCTATAAGAAACAAGACTCCTTATGAATTGTGGTATGGACATGTTCCTTCGATAAAACATCTCAGGATTTTTGGTTCCACCTGTTATGCTTTAATACCAAAGGTACATAGAAACAAACTTGGTGCTAGAAGTCGTAAGTGTATCTTCCTGGGGTATTCAAACACATCTAAAGCATACCGCCTCTATGATGAAGTAAATAAAAAGTTTGTTTTATCTAGAGATGTCATTTTTCTTGAATCATCCAAATCTGACAGTGTTGTTGAGCGGCAACTTGATCGCTTGGATAGATTCACAAAACCGAAATCATTCCAAGAGTTTGATAATCAGATTCCACATCTTGAAGGGGGGATTCCTATACTAGATCAACATGTGGAATCTCCTTCTGAAGAACAATCTCCCCTGCATGACACTCCAACAACGGATGATGCTTTAAGTGATGTAATTGATAGAATTGGGAGACTTAATCTTGATTCAGTCCCAATTCAATCAACAGAACAGCCTGGACCATCTCAGAAAGGTCCCCCAAAGTGGCTGACAAAGACACTTGAAAGTGTTCATCCTGATGAAATTGGAAAAACAGGAACCAGAAATACAAACCGACAAGATGGAGGTGATGTAGATAACTCTAATTCACCTGTTGATATGGATGTTACTTATGATTGTGAATTGAACTTGTCTACAGATTTTGAACCAACTTCCTTCAAAGAAGCTGCTTCTCATGATGAATGGAAAGAAGCGATGCAGAAGGAGTATGATGCCCTCATAAAGAATGGCACTTGGAAGCTGGTTGATCCTCCATTTGGAACCAAACCAATTGGCTGCAAGTGGGTCTACAAGAACAAGTACAAAGCTGATGGCTCACTTGACAAGCACAAAGCTAGGCTTGTGGCAAAAGGTTTTGCACAGAAGGAAGGGGTCGATTATGAGGAAACTTTTGCTCCCACAGCAAAATGGGCCACTATCCGGACACTCTTTGCACTAGCTGCTCAGAACGGTTGGAAAGTCTATCAAATGGATGTAAAAACTGCATTCTTGAATGGAGACCTAAAAGAGAATGTTTTTATGTCCCAGCTTGAAGGATTTGCTGTGAAAGGACATGAACACAAAGTATGCAAACTTGTGAAGTCCTTGTATGGCCTCAAACAAGCACCACGAGCCTGGTATAAAAAACTAACTGAGCAACTTCTGAAACTCAACTTCAAACATTTTGATCTTGATGATGCAACTTTATTTGTCAAGAAAGTTGGCAAAACAGTTGTATATCTTGTGGTATATGTAGATGATCTTTTAATGACAGGGAACAATGAAAGCTATATTGCATCCATAAAGAAAGAATTAGGAAAATTTTTTGAAATGACTGATTTGGGCTATGTTCATTACTATCTTGGCATTGAAGTAACCCAACATCCAAAGTCCATATTTCTTTCTCAAAAGAAATACATTGGAGATTTGTTAAACAGATTTGGCATGACAGAGTGCAATCCCCTTTGTACTCCAATGGAACAAAACTTGAAGCTCACATCTATTGAAGGAAAGGAATTTGAGGATGCAACAAAGTATAGACAGCTTGTAGGAAGTCTCATCTACCTCACTACTACCAGACCAGACATTTCATTTGCTGTTGGAATCCTCTCCAGGTTCATGCAAAAGCCTTGTGAGGGACATTGGTCTGCTGCAAAAAGAGTTCTAAGGTACTTGAAGGGAACTCAAGACCTTGGAATCAAGTATACACAGGTGGACGACTTCAACTTGATTGGATACTCTGATTCAGACTTTGATGGAGACAAAGAAACTGGGGTATCTACTTCAGGATATGCTATGAGTCTTGGATCAGGAGCTGTCTCCTGGAGATCACGCAAACAATCAGTGCCAGCAGATTCCACAACAGAAGCAGAATATGTGGCAGCAGCTGAAGCAACGAAAGAAATTGTGTGGCTCAGGAAAATTCTTGAAGATTTGCAAGTAAAACAAATACAATCAACTCCACTCATGATTGATAACACATCTGCAATAAAGTTGGCCAAGAACCCAAAGTTCCATGATCGTACTAAGCACATCAATACTAAATATCATCTGATCCGACATCATGTTGAGGCCAAAACAATCCATCTCCATCATTGTTCCACAAACGAGCAAATTGCAGACATCTTCACCAAAGCGCTTGGAAGAGAAAAGCTTGAAAGATTCAGAACGATGCTTGGACTCACCAACATCCCTTCAGATTAAGGGGGGGAATGTTGACACCTAATCCGAAACGGATGGGTGAACTGGACAGTCATCTAGAAGATGAACTGATCCGTTTTATTTTTGTATATAAACATGAGTTAGTTAATGAATAAGATTATCAGTTCTTTTCTCCCGCTCATCCTGGAGTTACCCTGGCCTGACATCTGGAAAAGATATTGAGCTAACTGTGAAAATTGAAATAAATTGCTCTAAGCATAGAACATACCTAAAATTAACATGGTATCAAAGCTGAGTTGAAAGAGCAATCACCGAAGACAATTGGGAAAGGACAAAAGGCTCAATGGATTCCTCATCCCTCTTCAAATTCACCAAGGGTGAAGTCGAAGCAGAGAATATTATCAGAATGGCACAGCGGAAGCTTCTGATGGCCTACCTAAAGATCACTTCAATGGGAAGTCCGGATCTTAGGGTGGAAGGAAAGGAAGATGCCTTACTTACAATAAGTTCGGCCATTATGCGAAGGAGTGTCCGAATGATAGGGACACATCACTTGATGATGATAACAATCATTCCAGGGACATCTTCAATGATCGGAGGAATGACAGGTAATGCAGGTCATCAAGGAAATGGCCGACTCTTCAAAGAAAGCAAGGAACTCTAGGTATGAAGAATCAAATATTGTTTCTGATAAGCAAAAGGAGCATTATCTTATAGTGGCTCTCCCCTCCAGACCCTTTGGGAATCTGGCTTATTGATTGTAGTGCTTCAAGGCACTTCATCGGATAGAAGGGTGCTCTCTCTAAACTGGTAGAGATGGAAACAATTGTGGAATTATACTTGGAGTCAATGCCACCTATCCCGGAAAGAGTGTAGGAAATGTTACCCCTCAATTGAATGAGGGTAACACGATTCATTTAGAAGAATTTCTTTATGTACCTAATCTCAAGAAGAACCTGGTGTCCATTTCGGCAATGGAAGTCAAAGGTTTCAAGGTGGCATTCATTGATGGAAAGGTCTGCTTATTATGGGGCCCTACCCGATGTGAGTCAGATGGTGACAAGGATGCCTGAATTCAAGAAGAGCATGAAGGTACATGTCTGAGATGTACCAAAGGAAAATCTTATAAGGGGACCATTCCCCTCATGTAGCGTGTCCACAGGTTTGGAACAACCCGAGGGGTTTGAGGTTCATGATTAGGAATCTCATGTATGCAGGTTGAAGAAAGCCCTCTATGGCTTGAAGCAAAACACCCCGGGCTTGATATGAGAGAATTGATGGCTCTTTCTGAGTGAGTCGACAGAGAGGTAAGTTTTCCAGATTGAAGTTTGCTAGAGGGCGCAGCGCATAAGCTTCAACGAAGAGGAGGTTTCTGGTGTGACGCGGTTTTCTGCAGCAGTTGTTGGGGCAGAAAAGTGTCAGAAGGAAGTAGAGAGACACAGTTGAGGGAACTCTTCCTCAGAGGACTTCCAACCAAGAAGTCCAAATTCTCATTTGCTGAGCAGTAGCAGGGAGCAACAGATCTACTGACTCCAACAAGGAGTGTGTAGGCCAGCCCAGCAGCAGTGCAGAGGAGAGATGAGGCAGTTCAACACTTCATTGGCAGAGATGGTAGCTAATGGGTTTAGGGTTTAGGGTTTAGGGGAAGGATCTCATGCCTTCTGGATGAGCACGATCTCAAAACTTACGTCGACAGTGTGGTAGTTGTACCCGCGGATCCAGATTCGCTCAAGAAGTACAAGGTCGAGATGGCGAAGGCCAAGAGGTTGATCCTCGACGGAGTGAACTCCATATAGAGGATAGATTGTGTTAGTTTTCATTCATTGAGGAAGACAATCTTCACATATATATAGTGAATCCTGCAACCCATCTACACTGCAATAGAAATCACTGCCTTGATGGATGAGTATTTGGCTACTGGGGCAAAGGTCTATCATAGTCAATCCCTTCCTTTTGAGAAAACCCCTTAGCCACAAATTGGGCTTTAAACTTATCCACACTACCATCTGCAACATGCTTAGTCTTGTAAAACCATCTAGAGCCAACCACAAATTTTCCATGTGGCTGTGGCACAACCTCCCAAACACTATTCTTCATGATCGAAGAGTACTCTTCCACCATAACATTCATCCACAACTAATGATCGAATGCCTATTGAAAGTTGCAAGGCTCGACCTCAATCAAGTTATCAACTCATTCATTAATGCCATATAGCTGGAATATCGTTGTGGTGCCGTGCTCTATCTGACTACATATCTAAGAGTAACCGCATACTCCTCAGCATCTCTCCCTGTGCTGGGAGTTTGAGCTTGAGTGAGAGGAGCCCTCTACCCCTCGTCTGGATCCTCTTGCTTGGCATGCTCATTCAACTCACCACTCTGTGTTACTATATTATGAGGAGCTTGCACTTCTTCTATCTTTTGGTGTCTCCTGCTCCTGAACCTCCATTGTAGTGGGATATGTGCTACAAGACCTCTTGAGAGCCCTTTGCTCCTCAAACTTCACATCCTTTCATAACACTGTTATCTTGAGTGCCAGAATGTAAATCTTGTAGGATTTTGAGGTTTCACTAGACCCCACAAGAATCCCCTCCTCTGCAATAGGTTCTAGCTTTGTCCACTTTTCTGATGGGATGGCAATATACCAAACAACCCAAGATGCGAATGTGTGCCAAATATGGTTTCTTTCTTGTGAAAGCCTCCTCGTGTATCAATCTTCTCAACACCTTATGTGGACTTCTATTCTACAAATAAACAACAATGTTGCAAGCCTCTGCCCATAAAAACATAGACAAATCTTGGTTATGTAGCAGAGCCTTGGCCGTTCGAATAATGGCCCCATTCTTTCATTCCGCAACCCCATTCTGCTAAGTGTTGTATGGAATCGTTAGCTCCTTTTTGATACCGTCACGTGCACAAAAGTCCTTGAAGGCATTCGAGGTGTACTCGCCTCCATTGTCAAACTTGAGTGTCTTGATCTTTCTCCTGGTCTACTTTTGTATGAGGGCTTTGAACTCCTTAAACCAACAGAAAACCTCGTCCTTATTCTTCAAGAAGTATATCCAAATCTTCCTGGAAAATTCATCTATGAAGGTCACATAATAATGGTATCCACTTAGGACACTTCGGGCCAACACAAATCTGAATGAATTAGGTCCAAAATGCCCTTGGCCCTAGTATCGCTGCTCAGAAAGGTGGTCTTGGCATACTTGCCCAATGCGCAACCCTTGCACACGTCATGCTGCTTGACCACGATCTCTGGCAGTCTTGTCACAATCTCCTTGAGCACATTTAGTGCGTCATGGTGCAAATTAGCCATCCTTCTGTGCCATGACTCCCCCAACTCTCGGTTGCAACTCACCAATGTTTGTGTTGGCTCAAAATGAAGCCTGACTAAATCACCCTTTCAGACTCTTATCACCTTTGGTGTCCTGGAATCTTTAGGCTAAATGTACACATTTTCATCGTCAAGGGTCACAATGTAACCCTTGTCTTCCAAGGTTGCAACAGAAATCATATTTTTGGTCATTCTCGGGACATACAACACATCTTCTATGAGCAAGGGTTTACCTGACTCCCTCTGAAACTTGACAGTGCCAATTCCAGCTGTCTTGGCATTGTCCCCAACTTCGATGTAGAAGTCCATTTCTTTCTCCTTCAAGTTTGTGAAATACTCCACTCCTGTCATGTGTCGAGAAGCCCCACTATCAATGTACTACACGTTTATGGCTACTGAACTTGTAAGATAGGCAACGAGTGAAAACTCATTTTCAAATTTGGCTACAAATTCATCCACTTCAGCTGTAGCAGCAACCTTATTCTATTTGCCCCTTTTCTTGTTAGGGCATTGGTTGGCAAAGTGTCCTGGCTGGTGATAAGCAAAACATTTTATTTTGCTAGGGTCTTTCTTCTTCTCTCCCTTAGAAGTCAACCCATCTCTTGGCCCTTTCTTTGTGCTAGGTTTGCCCTTACTGGGTAGGGCAAGATTTTCTTCCTCCTCAAACTTCTTTTTCTGGCCACCATGCTGAGCCCCTTCTCTGATTTCTTGTATGAAATCGTCCCTCATTCTTTCCCAAGTGGGAAGGTGCTCTCAACTCACGATGCATTTCACAAACACATTTGACTGTTTCATGAAGCCATTCAAGGCTATACACAGCAGTTCTGGTTCAGGGATTATCTCCCCTGCAACCGCCATCTCATCCCGTAGTTGAGTGATCCTGGTCAAGTCGGAAGCTACATCCTCACCCTTGGACATTCTTATGCTATGTAGCTGGTCCCTCAGTGAGTCAGTACCTTTTCTCAAGTTTGGTAGTCACTTTGGTAAAACTTGGTGAGTGCATCCCACATTTCTTTAGCTGTCTTCTTCTTGGATAGATGGAATCAAGTGGTCTTTAACCCCATCCAGAATAATCTTGTGCACCCTCGCTTCTTTCACCTCATGCAGGTCTAGGGCTATTGGATTTGAAACTCGTGGAACAACTGTGGTGTTGAAAAAGCTCCACACCTTATTTTCCTTGAGAGTGGCTATAATTCGAACCCTCCACTGAAGAGAGTTCAAGGACCCTTCCAGTCTATCTTCATATCAAATATTGGCAGCCATGGTGGATTAAACCTTAGAATCACTTGTTTTCTGAAGGCTTGAATTCCTTTGAGCTGGTACCTGTATCAAATGCCCTTGGTTTCGTACTTAGAGACTATTGCTCTGATACCATGTTCGTTTTTTTTCGAACCCATGTCAGATTTTAATGGCCAATAAAATACACCCAGAACGAAAATAAATAATTCATTCAGATCTGAATTTTATGACATTAAATACACTGGGTTTCTAACTTAGTATGCACAACAGAAATAAAGCTATCACAAAACCAAGCACATAGAATTATTTGACACAATTTTACCCTGGAAACCCCAATGTGGGGAAAACTAGCAAATTTGGGCTTCTTATTCAGCTCAGAAAATTTGACTATAGCAAGAGTATACTTCGGAAAACTTCAGCAGCAACTCAGCTCTGCGCAGCGTATTTCATCCAGCAAACTCCTTGTACGGCCATTGATAAATTTGGCCCGTATGGCCTTGCAAAATCAGACTGTACGACCTAGCCAAAATGAGCCTGTACGGCCCTATCAATTCAGCCCAGTTAAGCACTATCAAATTGGCCTAGTTTGACCTTGCTAATTCACACCTGTTTGACTTGGCAAATTTGGCTTGTACAGCTGTGAGGAATTTTGACCTGTACATTAAGTAAATTCAGCCTCCTTGCTTGCTTACTCACTGCCCCTGAGACGACCCATTCACTGCCCTCTCTTGTTGTGAGTTCGATATCCTGCTTCACTTGTGCCAATCGATTTCTCTCCAACAGCCTATTTCCCTCTTTATAATTTTCTGACCTAATCTCTAAAGTGATGGAGGGCTGAGATTGCATCTCCACACTTGAGATCTATGGTCATGATACAATCTTCCATTGGCCCTTTTAATTTTATAAAAAATTGGCCAATAAAGTCAAAAAAAGAAATTAATGACTTTATGTGTAAGGTCTACACTTGGGAAATAATTAAATAATTTTTGTGAGAGAACCTTTGGATGATTTACTGCATGTCATGGCACTTGACCAATGCAGAATCACCTTCCAAGGTACAGTTTCAACAGATTGAGGCATTCTCAGATTGTATGCTTCTGTGATTAATGATATAATGAATCTTCCGGAGAAATCACATAGATGACAAAGGGTCCACGCGTTTCGAACCTAGATTTAGGTTTATCGTCAGGGCCACGATGAGGAGCAAGATCAACAAACCAAAAATAACGTTAGGTCAGTAATCTTTTTGGCCACCTTCAATCTTATTCATTCAAAAAGACGAATTTTGATTGCCACATCCCTTCCGTGTAGGGATATAATCTCAGATTGTATGCTTCTGTGATTCATGATATAATGCTCAGATCTTCCGGAGAAATCACATAGATAACAAAGGGTCGACACGTTTCGAACCTAGATCTAGGTTCATCATCAAGACCACGATTAGGAGCAAGATCAATAGACCAAAAATAACGTTAGGTCAGTAATCTTTTTGGCCACCTTCAATCTTATTCGTTCAAAAAGACGAATTTTGATTGCCACATCCTTTCTATGTAGGGATATAATCTCAGATTGTATGCTTCTGTGATTCATGATATAATGCTCAAATCTTCCAGAGAAATCACATAGATAACAAAGGGTCAACGCGTTTTGAACCTAGATCTAGGTTCATCATTAGGACTACGATGAGGAGCAAGATCAACAAACCAAAAATAACGTTAGGTCAGTAATATTTTTGGCCACCTTCAATCTTATTCGTTCAAAAAGACGAATTTTGATTGCCACATCTCTTCCGTGTAGGGATGTAATCTCAGATTGTATGCTTCTGTGATTCATGATATAATGCTTAGATCTTCCGGAGAAATCACATAGATAACAAAGGGTCGACGCGTTTCAAACTAGATCTAGGTTCATCATCAGGACCACGATGAGGAGCAAGATCAACAGACCGAAAATAACGTTAGGTCAATAATCTTTTTGGCCACCTTCAATCTTATTCATTCAAAAGACGAATTTTGATTGCCACATCCCTTCCGTGTAGGGATATAATCTCAGATTGTATGCTGCTGTGATTCATGATATAATGCTCAGATCTTCTGGAGAAATCACTGTAGGATGGTGCACTGTAGGAGGAGAGTTTGGATTCTCTCAATCCTAGCCCAGTGAACTTGAAGCAAACTAAGTCTCCAAACCTCAAAACCATAGAGGACAATGGGTTCCATGGACTAAATATCTTGGAAGTGACTTTAAAAGCGTTGTCTCTCTATAAGGGCAAGGGAGCCATATGGACGAATAACACTACAAGACAAAAACTTACACAACAAAATAAGACTAAGTCATTTCATTTTTACACATGAAATTCTCTAGAGCGCATGCCCTATACTAAAGGATTTACCAAAACACTTGCCTATTTTGTTCTATAGTAGCAATAAACTTTCAGGAACCCTAACTCACAGAATATTACATCACTGTTTTCATGTCAGATGCAGCTTTTTTGGGTCATTTACATCTCAATGCCCAAGGAACAGGATTTGTTATGGAGTTCACATTTGATTTGTTATCAATTAAATAATCTTTTTGGTGCACCTACTGTTTCTCTTGCGAATATTTGAGACCATATCCTTTATGTAAGGCAGACTCTAAAATTTATTCAGAAGAACATTGTACCTTTTAGTGTTTATCGAGGACAGTTTACAATAACATTCAATTAGAATCGTAGCTGTTTGCAGATGTGTTTTTGCATATTAAATTCAAGCTGTAGTCACGGTCTTTCTCTATATTTTACTTCTCAATCCCTATGCAAGTATGATGATCAGCATTTTTCAACCCTCATCATATAGATTCAGTTCCAAATGCAGTTGTGTATGGATTACTATGGATTGTTATCAGGGAAGCAAAATGTACGCCCACTAAAAAGAGTATATAGGATCTACTTTCCTGTGAAATGGTAACTATTTGTTTGCCAGTTCCAAATTGACAATCAATTAAGGATCTGCATATCAGAACCCAATGCAATTTCCTACGATTTAATAATGAACTTCTGAGCATATGGACGTGGCTTAAAGCTTTATTTGGCAGATAATAATGCGTACTCTATATTCTAAGGCAACTAACAGTAACACTGTTATTCAAATAAAATGTAACCTCATACAGAGTCCATTATGATTACTAATAGCATATGTTAATACGAAATAACATGACAATGGATAAACTACCTGAAAATATTCAGACTAGTGTAATTAGGTTCATCGCCCAAGTAATAACCTAATATCAACTCTATGAAGATTAAAAAATAGAAGGAACTATTGAACAATAAGATAAAGATGGAAACCATTTGTGGTGTTGTAAATTAGAGGCGATTTGTACATTAAAGCCTCAATTGCTTATGTAGCAAAGGCATGGGATGTTTAATGGCAGTGATGATGACAAAATGAAGAGGTATCATTTTATCATTCTATATATTAGTTCTTTTTGTGTTCTCTCAAGTGTCATTGCTATGGAATCTGAATGCGTTCATTCAACGTTGTCTCATATAATATCACCTGTGTGTTCTTTCAAGTGTCATCACTATGGAATCTGAATGCGTTCATTCAATGTTGTCTCATATAATATCACCTGTGAAACTGAGGCATTTATAATCTCTTATGTTTACCTAGTTGCTGCATATTTGTAGACATGTCAATAGACAAGTTTGCTAGAATGATGTACATACATTCGTATGTGAATGTTAGGCAGAAGCCTCTATTTGGTAGTAATGGATGTGATTCATAATTTCATCTTAGCTTCCAACAATAGTTTGAGTGGTTATTGAGCTGGTAGCCTTGAACTCTAAACCCTCTTTTCAATATCCGTCATTATCAAAAAGAAACAAATCTGTATGTTATGTCTTGTAGAATAATTTTGGTGATGTTTCATAATTGCTTTCTTCTACTAGACCATATTTAACTTCAGAAGTATCCCAGGTAACCGCTTTTGTCTCGTTTTCCTCCTGTTTGCAAGGATAGCCTGTTTATATTCCATAAATCTCCCTTTTTTCTGATGCCTTAGAAAAATACTTTATTTCTCTAGATCATTGTTTGTATCTGTGCCATTATTTCATAGCATGTTGAAACAAGATAAATAGGAAACAAGTGTACAATAGAGTTTCTTTGAGACGTTCTGCAAGTTATTCTAAATATATCGTTTACTTCTTAGTTGTTGCTTGTGATTGTTTTATGACATTACAAACTGCCACCTGTTTGGCATGGCCAACACAAATAACTTAACTATTTCTGCCAAAGACAAGTTGTGCTCATCAGGTTTTATTTATTTTAATCAGATTTCTTTTGGGAAGGTGTCTCATCATGCCAAAAGTCCTACTTGATTAAATTAATCAGCCATTTGCAGATGTATTTATTCAATCCGGATCATTCAAAGGGTTTCTTATCAAATTATTCGACCATAATTTCTCTAAGGAATTTTTGATTTTTTATGATATGTTAAATTTAGGTATGTTCTATGCTAGAGCAATTTATTTCAATTTTCACAGTTAGCTTAATATCTTTTTCCAGATTAGCAATCACATCAGCATTAAAGTAAACTGCAGATGGGACATAAATGTAAATCGCAGAGGACAAGCTAAGACAAGAGGAGACAAGATATGGCGCTAGCCAGGGACAAACCCCAATGGGGGGAACCCTTTGTCAATTCTTCTTATATGATCTTCAATAGTTCAGCAGAGAGAGAGAGATAATACATATACATCATAAGTCAACATTTTGACTTATTAAAATAAGAGTAGAGATCTTCTCTAAGAATATGTCACATGAGATAGCTGATATGAACTTAGGTGAAGGCAGACTGCTTCAACAGATCCTCTAATGTGACTCCATCACCATATTGCACCTCAGTGTGCTGCACCTCATCATCATGCTGCACCTCATCATCACGCTGCACCTGTCACTGTGTTGCACCCATTCACTGCGCTGCTCTTGTCACTGAGATGCAACCAGTCATGGTTGTACCCATCATGGTGCACTATGCTACACCACTCACAGTTGTACCCATACATGTTGCTGTACACACTGCCTCCACTATGCTGCAATCATTACAGTTGTACCTATACATGCTGCTGTACATACTGTCATCATGCTGCTGCACTAACTGTCCCCTACAGCCAACCAAAACAACTTTTTCCCTTACCTTAAAACTGCCCACATCAAACTTGGCCTAGTTGTAGATCTACGCAGTCACTAAGAAACCCTTGCTATGATGCTATGGCCTATGGCCTAGCACATAGCAACTCTGAAGTAAATGTCCTCAAAACAGTTACATAAACATCATTAACGCAGCAACACTAAGGAGCAGACTTCAACGCTTTCCTTTACTGTATAACTATGGCTTATCAAACAGTCCTTAAGGCATGTCTATATCAGCTTCCTTTATCACACAGTCACCTACAACAAACATGCATCTTAATGTTGTGATAAGACATTTCCTTGTTGCGTTATAGGGCTACCTTTGTTGCTTCATTGACAGTGGATGAATGCTCCCTTAGGACTGTGGATAAGGGCTGCTTCAGGCAGCGTATTAGGGCCTTCATTAACAACATATTAAGGCTCCTTCTGGACTGCGTATAAGTATCTCTTGGATAGCATATTAGGACCTTTCCTAACTGCGGATTAGGGCCTATATTAGCTGTGTATAGAACCTCCTCTTAGCTGCGTATTAGGGCCTAGTTTCTGCGGAATAGGATCAGGCACCTTAGGACAATGTATAAGGGCCTCTTTAACAGTGAATTAGGGCCACCCTTAACTGCGGATACAACTCCCTCCTTGACTGCGTAGAGCCTTCTCTTTTGACTGTGTATAGAACAACAGTTAGGGCATCTCCCTTTAGGTCAGTGTTTAGACTTCGTCTTTCCTCCATGACAGCGTTAAGGTCTCTCTCAGAATGCGGATTAGGGCATGGCATATTCCCTTTGACTGCGTCTAGATGTTCCTCCTTTGACTGCGGCCAGACTGCTGCTAGGGCATCCTCCTTACTGCGGCTAGGGCATCATAAGACTTAGGTCAGTGTATACTCTTAGGATCTCTCCTCCCACCAAAACCCAAAGACAAGTGGAGAGGAAGAGATCACAAGAAGAGTGTGTACAAATGACTTGCAAGCCACCCCTTTTTATACTAAAACGTTGAGCACAACTGGGGTTTATTTGGTTGTTGGTCGACCTTGACGAATTGTCTTATAACACAAATAAATTCATAACTCTATGAATACTTGCTGGAATTGGATTGTCTTTAGATCAATCCTACACCTCTTGATGGGAGGGATCCAAGAAAAATATCAGTTGCCATTAATAATATGACCCACATGGAGTTTGTCCCTAGTTGCCAATTTTAACACTCCCTCTCAACTAGGGAGAACTCCATCCGCTGATCCATCTGTTCGACTATACTATCTCTGCCATCAGTGCCCTGCACTGCTTTTCTCTGCTTTGTTGAACCATGACAAATAAGAATTGATCGAGAATGTCTCATACCATTCTTTACTGATCCGAAGTCAGTTTCATTGAGGAGAGTGTGTCATACCACTCTTACTGACCCGAAGTTGGTTTTATTGATCCCAGATCAATATCACAAGAGAGTGTCTCAAAACCACTCATATTGATCCTAGATCAGTTTCATTGATCCCAGATCAATGGAGGTCATCCTCGCATAGGGAGTACGGTAGATACAACGATGTGTCCATCGATAGTACTACTATGGTCCCTATCCCTATTTCCCTGCTCATTGATCAAATGAGAGGTACTTCCCATGAGTCCCAGACTGCATGGGTAGGATGCCTCGACAAGAGAACTAATCATCTTGTCCACTGGAGAACGAATCATCTTGTCCCACAGTTACCATGGGAGAACTAATCATCTCGACCCACAGGGGAACTAATCACCCTGTTCCACAATTGCCCTGGGGTGTCACAGGGAAGGCTGAGCCATTCACCCTATACACAACGCATCACAAGGGGAGGGTGAGTCGCCCTATGGTCGCGTGTTGCTCCAGTAAGTACCCCAAGCCCCCCAGAGCTCTCAGAGCTCAATGCATGCAATATGTAGGACCCTTATAAGAAGGTCTCTCAACGACTCCAAGTCGTTTGGGAAAGTCACAGATTTGACCTTTCCTTGGGGTTTTGACAAAATGTCTGCGACCTGTACATCAGTCTCAATGCGATGGAGCCTCCTCGCTCATCGAATTAGCATATCCCAGATAAGGTAGTGTCTGATGTCTATCTGCTGGAGCAATCATCGAATACGAGATTCCTAAATAATCGAATCCCCCCTGGTTGTCACAGAGAATCATAGTGGTATTCATCATGTGTACAAACAACTCACTAAAGAGCTTCCACAACTAGGCAACTTCACACGAGATCATACTCGTGGCGGTGCTTATAGCAAACGACTTTTGCTTCCTGCTCATCCATGATATTGAAGCAGAATCCAAAGAGAACCAGCACTCAGAAGTGCTCTTGCGATCCTCCACACTGCCTGCCCAGTTAGCATTCGAATAATCATGCAGCTTCACATTTCCGGCAGTGTATCTCAATCCATGAGAGATTGTGCCCCGAAGATATCTCAGAAGATTCTTGGCACCAATCTAGCGAGGCTCAACCATATATGAGCTCATCATGCTAACTGCAAAACATATGTCTGGACGAAAGTTCACCAAGAACACCAATGCAAATGAGTTTATGAAACTCGGAGGCATTTCCCAAATCTGGTTCAGCATCATCACCATATAAATTTTGAAAGTTAAGATCCTTGAGGTAGTCACGGGCTTGCAGTTTAATCTAGCGAGGTTCAACCATATATGAGCTCATCATGCTAACTGCAAACATATGTCCAGACGAAAGTTCACCAAGAACACCAATGCAAATGAGTTTATGAAACTTAGAGGGCTTTCCCAAATCTGGTCTGGCATCATCACCATATAACTTTTGAAAGTTAAGGTCCTCGAGGTAGTCACGGGCTTGCAGTTTACCATTCCACATCCGGAATACAACTCCCTCTTACTTCTACAAATGAGAGGGTCAACACCTATCAGAAATAGATCGTTCTTAGAAGGTGCCAGTATGAGAGGTCTATCATCCACAACCTTCAAACAATGGTTTGGATCGACTTCACTCTTAGTGAATCTCAGCTTCATTTGACAGCTATCAATCCTCTCATACTATGCTCGGGGTGTTTTGCTTCAAGCCACAGAGGGCTTTCTTCCACCTGTATACATGAGATTCCCGATCATGAATCTCAAACTCCTCGGGTTGTTCCAAACCTGTGGACCTGCTACATGAAGGGAATGGTCCCTTTGTAGGATTTTCCTTCGGTACATCTCATACATGTACCTTCATGCTCTTCTTGAATTTAGGCATCCCTGTCACCATCTGACTCACATCGGGTAGGGCCCCATAAGTAGACCTCTGGTGTTATAGATGAGATATGTCAATTGACATGATCCCCAATGGACCATCCTGTAGCTTGATACAAATTGCCAACCTTGAACCCATGAGAAAAAAACATCTTTTGAAAATTCTATTTTCAAACACATACCTTTCCATCGATGAATGCCACCTTGAAACCTTTGACTTCCATTGCCGAACTGGACATCAAGTTCTTCCTGCTATCAGGTACATAAAAGAGATTCTGTGAATAAACCGAGTTACCCTCATTCAATTGAGGGGTAACACCCTTTCCGGGATAGGTGGCATCGGTTCCAAGTATAATCCCACAAATGTTTCCATCTCTACCAAATTAGAGAGAGAGCACCCTTCTATTCGATGGAGTGCCTTGAAGCACTACAATCAATAAGCCAGATTCCCAAAGAATCTGAAGGAGAGGGCCAATACAAGATAACACTTCTTTATCTTATCAGAAACAACATTTGATTCTTCATACCTGGGGTTCCTTGCTTTCTCTGAAGAGTCGGTCGTTTTCTTGATGACCTGCATTACCTGTCATTCCTCTAATCATTGAATATGTCCTTGGAATGATTGTTATCATCATCAAGTGATGTGTCCCTGCCATTCAGACACTCCTTCGCATAATGGCCGAACAAGTCATCTGTCTTTCTTTCCACCCTTAGATCCGGACTTTCCAATGAAGTGATCTTTAGGTAGGCCATCATAAGCTTCCGCTGCGCCATTCTGATAATGTTCTCTGCTTTGATTTCACCCTTGGTGAATTTGAAGAGGGATGAGGAATCCATTGATCCTTTTGTCCTTTCCCAATTGTCTTTGGTGATTTCTCTTTCACTCTTGCTTGGGCATTGTCTTCACCTCAATTCTGATACCATGTTAAATTTAGGTATGTTCTACGCTAGAGCAATTTATTTCAATTTTCACAGTTAGCTTAATATCTCTTTCCAGATTAGCAATCACATCAACATTAAAGTAAACTGCAGATAGAACATAAATGTAAATCGCAGAAGACAAGCCAAGACAAGAGGACACAAGATGTGGCGCTAGCCAGGGGCAAACCCCAATGTGGGGAAAACCTTCGTAAATTCTTCTTATATGATCTTCAATAGTTCAACAGAGAGAGATAGTACATATACATCAGAAGTCAACATTTTGACTTATCAAAATAAGAGCAGAGATCTTCCTTAAGAAGATGTCACATGAGATAGCTAATCTGACTTAGGTGAAGGCAGACTGCTTCAACGGATCCTCTAAGGTGACTCCATCACCATATTGCACGTCACTGTGCTGCACCTCATCATCATGCTGCACCCGTCACTGTGTTGCACCCATTCACTGAGTTGCTCTTGTGACTGAGATGCAACCAGTCATGGTTGTACCCATCATGGTGCACTATACTGCACCACTCACAGTTTCACCCATACATGTTGCTGTACAAACTGCCTCCACTATGCTGCAATCATTACAGTTGTACGTATACATGCTGTTGTACATACTGTCATCATGCTACTGCACTAACTATTCCCTACAGCCAACCAAAACAACGTTTTCCCTTACCTTAAAACTGCCCACATCAAACTCAGCCTAGCTGTAGCATTTAACAACCCTCCACACAATCACTAAGAAACCCTTGCTATGATGCTATGGCCTATGGCCTAGCACATAGCAACTCTGAAGTAAATGTCCTCAAAACAGTGACATAAACATCGTTAATGCAGCAACACTAAGGAGCAGACTTCAACACATTCCTTTACTGTATAACTATGGCTTATCAAACAGTCCTTAAGGTATGTCTATATCAGCTTCCTTTATCATAGTCACCTACAACAAACATGCATCTTAATGTTGTGATAAGACATTTCCTTGCTGCGTTATAGGACTACCTTTGTTGCTTCATTGACAGTGGACGAATGCTCCCTTAGGACTGTGGATAAGGGCCGCTTCAGGCAACATATTAGGGCCTTCATTAACAGCATATTCAGGCTCCTTCTGGACTGTGTATAAGTATCTCTTGGACAACGTATTAGGACCTTTCCTAACTGCGGATTAGGGCCTATATTAGCTGTGTATAGAACCTCCTCTTAGCTGCATATTAGGGCCCAGTGGTTGCGGAATAGGATCACTGTTTAGCTGTGAATAAGGGCTTAATAGACTGCGGATTAGGGCACCTTAGGAGAACGTATAAGGACCTCTTTAACAGTGAATTAGGGCCACACTTAATTGCGGATGGAGCTCCCTCCTTCACTGCATAGAGCCTTCTCTTTTGACTGTGTATAGAACAACATTTAGGGCATCTCCCTTTAGGTCAGTGTTCAGACGACTTCTTTCCTCCATGACAACATTAAGGTCTCTCTCAGAACGCTGATTAGGGCATGTTATATTCCCTTTGACAGATACAATAGGAACAATACATAGCTGTATTGAAGCGAACAATAACCAATGTAAACTTTGAAATAGGAACTATAAACTCAAAACGGGAACTCTGGCAAAAAAACCCCGAAAAAACATCAAAAACAGTGCTAAAAACGAAAAGTGTGTACACTGGAATGATGGTTTTTTTTTTTGTTTTATAACGGTCAATTTTGAGTATATTTTAAAAATGGCAGTGAAAATGAAATTTTCGTGCAAAAAACACCTTGAAAACGAAAAAGTGATGATACTAGAACGATGATTTTTTTTAGGGTCAATTTTCAACATTTAAAAAAACGCTAGTAAAACCGAATTTTTATGTGCCAAACAAAGTTGTTTATGAGGAAAAAAGCACACTAATGTTTTTGGTAGAATAACATTTTTTTCCCATAAATTCAACATGTTATCAACCATAACATGCTAGATACAAAAGAAATTGAAATTTTTTCAACCATAAAATTATAAAACCATGACATTATGAACAAATTACACGACTAAATGAATTCAAAAGTCATTATTTGTATATTGAATGAAAATACATTATATTTCTAATTTAATGTTGCATTGTAGGTATTCTAAACAATAAAAATTATCATAATTAAGACATATAATCCAACAACATAAAAATGACTCATAACTTCTCATTAAACACCATATGGAAATCAAAAATTTTATTTCAAGATACGATGCAAACATCAATTATATAAACTGTCTTAAACAGTTATTCAAAATCACTCATATTTTTTTGCACACCATCATAATTCACATCTTCAGATGAGTGACTGGATGCCGATGAAGATGTTCCATATTTTTCTCTTTCATCAACTAGTGCCCCATCTGAGTCCACATGCATGCCCACCATTTCAGGTTTCAAAATTCTTCTAGATCTACGACTGGTTTCAACAGACTCCCATCTCAACATTGTTCCTTTTGGTAACAACCTTTTGAGAATCTCTATTGTCTTGAAGCGAAGAGTTCCTTTCTTTGTTAAATTGAAGTCATAAACAAGTATATCAACATCCTCCAATTTTAATATGTCTATGCGGCAGCGATTTATATTTGTACCCTTTTTTTTCTCTTTATGCCATTTTTTTTGTCAACTACCATCTCTGGCTTATACACACCATTGAATGGGTGTGTATTTGTGGCATACCAATGTACTTCAACACCTGTAACATCTTCATTTTCTGTAAAGACCTTTATAACTTTAGCAACCCAGAATGGATAGCCATTGAGATCTCCATCTACTAGCACTGCGATCATGCAACCCTCCTTAATATCCTGTACTGAACCCCTGTAAAGGTCTTCCATAGCTTCACGTTGTGCACGAGATCTTCTGGAACCAATATACATCTCTCTTTCCTCTGCCTGTGAAGGATTAATAATACCTTGAGATTGTTGCTGTTCAACAATGTTTATTTCCTCATGTTCATTCGACACATTTTGTGGCTAAATAAATGGATTTTTCAAAAGTATATCTTCATTTGTTGTTGTTGAAATGATATCACTTTGATTATTGAAAAATGACTCCCACCAAACTGAATTAGCAATGTTAAAGTACTCATATGTATATCTAATACATTTTTTAATTTCTTCTAGGCAATTGGAATAATTTATCTCTATTTTGTCTGTGTGCATTATGAACTTCACCAACTGATTGTAATAACAATATTTTTGATGCAAATATTGGATGATCTGGAATGAACTTAAAAAATTGCAAACCTGATGACGGTGCCAATTCTGCAGTAGTTGAACACTTCTTGCCCCATGTTAGTGTTTTCCCATCAATTTTTTTGATACGAAATTGATGTTGGAAGCTAATGTCATTAAGTTGTTCAATGCATTTCCCCTCACCATATGGTCCCAGAATAAATCTTCGCACGTCATCAGTTTCTTCCAACACATCAAAAGTAGGCTTTGGCATGTATGATTTCTTAACACATTTAATTAATGATGGCAAGCTCCCAACTTCCTTCCTCCTCAATGTGACTGAAAAACAACTGAACATCTGATCAATATGGTCATGAGTGTGCCCAACAAGAAGAAAACTACCCTTTACCTTCTGAAAAATTCTCAATTCAACAAGCATGTTTAGATATCCAAAAACAACCTGATTTTTGTTTTCACGGCAAGCGTTGTCCAATTGTAGATACAAAAACTTCAGGAAGATTACCAGACCAATGAGAAAGAACATCATGAATTATGGTTATGGTTAGATTTGCATCATTATGAATATTTGGAGCTATAAAGTACACCGTTGGCAACATTTTCGCATTGAAGACCATACAACCGACCAAGTGATACTGAATAAAATTTTCCCCCTGTAAATTTTTGGGTGTGCGAACAAAATGTAGTAAAAGTGTTTTCTTCTGGTCCATACCATCAATTA
This sequence comes from Pinus tabuliformis, assembly GCA_031772625.1. Lineage (NCBI taxonomy): Eukaryota > Viridiplantae > Streptophyta > Pinopsida > Pinales > Pinaceae > Pinus > Pinus tabuliformis. The sequence continues at coordinate 1,679,147,417 of CM062817.1, read as the reverse complement.
TCGAACCCAAATATTTATTCGGATTATCATAACACTTCTTTCGATGTTTGTACAACTTTTTCCTTTCATTTGTTTGTTGTTAGCGATGCTCCTGAAGTTCTTTGACAATTGAATCTACACAACATAAAAAAAAGCCATTAAGAAATATGTTTTCATAGTTGATGACTGTACAATTGTAAAAGTTAAAGTTATGAATGCTTACCTCCTTCTGACCCTTCACATTTGTCTCTTTTTGATTTAAGAGAAGCACATGTACTACAAATCCCCATCCTTGTCTTCTTAGGAATACAGACATTGTTGAATTTTTTTTCCATACCTTCACAAAATATTGATATGTAATAAACCGGCCATGTGCCTTAGCACCTTCTGCATATTCTTTGTATAAGTTGTAGATTTCTTGTCTTGAAAAATTATCTGGAATATGTATTGTCTCTCTATTGGCATACACTCTCCATGCTTTGAAAATAAATCTTTCATGCATGACATTGCAATATTTGATAATGGCCCAAACTGTCTTTTATGACGTACTTCTGAATAAAATGTTGGATCTTTTTCCAAATTTTCTTGAATTCTCGAGAGAAGAAAATTCCCAATCGAATGAAACATTTTGAAATCTTTTCTACAGATAAATAAAGTGCTAATATGATAATCATAACCTGACAATGTAGATTGCATGCATCCAACTAAATATGAATTTTGCATGCTTTTATTAATTGACAAATATCTCTTCCAGCTCTCTAATGGAAATTTGAAATCCGTATGTTTTAAGCAATCTTTTTGGCAACGTTCATTTGAAATGAGAGCATTGATAGAACTTCTTCTCATCAGATATTCTGCTCTACCCCTTGCATAACTAGAACATCTTGCATTGATACGAAAAGGTTTGCTCCTACTCCTTGATACAGTATTTCTTGGCAACATCTCCATCATTGGATCATCATTTGTATAAGGATTTTCATCATCATTAAGAGGAATGTTATCCACACTATGATCAACTGTGCTTTTCAAATACTGACTTGGAGGATATTCTTCATCTTCCCCTTCTTCAGTGCTACTATCATAGTCCTTAGAATTTGGATTGAATGGAAAATTTGACTCTATGTTTATTGGATATTCTTCTTCATGTGCATTGTCAGTGTTGCTCTCATAGTCCATAGAATTAAGACTATGTTGAAAATGTGACTGTTTACTTATTGAAAATGCTACATCCTGTCTTTTGTCACTGCTACCTTTATACTCATTAGAATTAGGACTAAGTGCATCATCCTGTCCTTCGTCATTGCTGCTCTCATAGTCCTTAGAATTAGGACTAAGTGAACACAGTGACACCCCATTCTTTTGAAATTCATCATCACGCTCTTCATCACTGTTGTTTTCATAGTCCTTAGAATTAGGACTAAGAGGACACTGTGACACTCCATTTTTTTGAAATTCATCATCACGCTCTTCATCACTGCTGCTCTCATAGTCCTTAGAATTAGGACTAAGTGGACACCGTGACACTCCATTATTTTGAAATTCATCATTACGCTCTTCATCACTGCTGCTCTCATAGTCCTTAGAATTAGGAATAAGTGGACACCATGACAGTCAATTATTTTGAAATTCATCATTACGCTTTTCATCACTGCTGCTCTCATAGTCCTTAGAATTAGGACTAAGTGGACACTGTGACACTCCATAATTTTGAAATTCCTCATAATGTTCTTCATCGCTGCTGCTCTCATTGTCCTTAGAATTAGGACTAAGTGGACAACGTGACGCTCCATTCTTTTAAAATTCGTCATCACACTCTTCAGCATTGCTGCTCTCATAGTCCTTAAAATTAGGACTAAGTAGACACCGTGACATTCCATTCTTTTGAAATTTGTCATCATGCTCTTCAGCACTGTTGCTCTCATAGTCCTTAGAATTAGGACTAAGTGGACACCGTCACATTCCGTTCTTTTGAAATTTGTTATCATGCTCTTCATCACTGCTGGTTTCATAGTCCTTCAAATTAGGACTAAGTGGAATCTGTGACTCTTTATTTATTTGAAATTCTCCATCCCCTCTTTCATCAGTGCTGTTCTCATAGTCTTTAGGATCATGACTAAGCGGAAGAATTGACTTTCTATTCATAGTGGAAGAATTCCCGCTATATTCATCAATATGAATAGAGTTGTTACGTGATGAAGATGTTGATGTTGTACAAATCGAAACTTCACTATTAGGACAATCCATCTCTTTCAAATAGAAGATGTTGAATGATACAAATGGAGAGTGTCCTAAAGATATTATATAGCTTAGAGAATGAAATTTTCCCTCCAAAAAGTTTTACGAAAATATTTCCCTCCAAAAAGTTTGTTAAATTTGTTTCCCTTCATTATTTTATTCTACAATTTATTGAAAAATGTAAACTAATTTTTTTTATGAAATAAATTATTAAAGTTAAAATTGTAAACTACAATTTTTACCTAAATTATTTTAATAGTTAAAGTATATAATATTTACTAAACATTTGAATGTTTTTTTTTTTTAATTTTTATAATACATTCTAAAACAAATTAATCCCACATTCACCCCGTTGTAAAACAATTCCATAATATTCGCTTTATTATATTTTTTTTCGTTGCCATAAAAAAATTAACATGTTAATTTTTTTTGAAAACGAATTAATCCCACATTAACCGTATGGTAAAACATCTCCGTAATTTCATCTATATAATAAATTCTATTATCACTATTACTCACATCACATCAAAGTTTTCTGAGGTTTGTTGAAAAACTTGGAGCGAATTTGTGGAGCAACTACATCGCTATCAATAACATATTCAACAGAGAATTCTCGCAATTGAAAGGTTAGTTAAATTTTTTTCCTTGAAAATCTTAATATTAAATAAGTTTAATAAATTAGAATTTTATTTTATTTATTTATTTATTTTTTAAATTAAAACTTTTTGCGAGCCAAATTAATCAATACGTCCGTCGTGAGCATGGTGGGCTCGGTAAAGCTCACGATGGCCAAATGGGCCTGTAGATTAGGGTCGATGAGCATGGCTGCCCCCCCCCTCTCTGCACCATCCTGGCGACCCGCCCGCCTGCGAGGTGGTGATTCCGGAATCGCCCACCACCCCGCGGGTGGGCAGGCTGCTGGGGTGGCGAATGTAACAATGCCCAAGAATAAATCTGTTACAGTTAATAATGAGAATGTTATGAAGAAGAAAAGTAAAGTTGAAGATTTTGAAGTAGTCATTACCAGCGGTCAAGAACCTAGTGAAACTTCAAAAGAAAGCAGAGAAATCATTACACCAGGAGCTGATTTAGAGGATGACAGTATCAAAACAAAACAAAATGCCATTCGATAAAATTTGACAAAGAGAACTTTAATTGACGATGGTCGTACATTTCAGTGCAATGTGAGACAAACCTATAAGGCAAGTGAAGGACAATGTCAATATCAAGTTAGAAAGCCACATCATTTGCGTGTTCACAACTTGAAAACATTGATGAGGTGCAATTCATATGCTCATGTGGTTAGTTATGTGCTTCTTGTTGATCCAGTTCAAGTTCCCAACAAAGAAGCATTTGATAAGTCAAAATGTTTTGAATACAATTATTATGTGCTTGGGGGGAATCATTCTGTAGAAGCTCAAAAATAATTGATGGAGGAATATCCCAATAACCCACATTTTGAAACAATGAAATGTATCATTTATGTTGGTTTATCAGATACAGGAGCAAAGTTAGTGACATGAGATCATAATTCAGATAATGAATATAGGATGTCTATGACTTTCATCCAAAGGGTTAGATTTATTCATAGTGAATTTGAAGAAAAATGTGGGGGGGATAGGATAAATGTTACTGTAGATTTCCGGAAGGAATGTTGTATGGAAATAGGCTATCCAATTGAAGAGAAAATCAATTCAAAAGGTGGAAAAGACGACAAATTTAGTGATTTATTCAGAGGTGTTGATAACATTTTCCAGTTGGCATTTAGAATTGGAGATATATGGGAGTTGATTAATGAGATTTTTAGCATGTGGGAAAACATTGGCATTAAAAGCCAGAAGGTCAAAAAGTCTAAGCCATTGATATGTAGCAGTAGTAAATCAAGTTCTAAAATGAAACAACTTCCAAAAGATATGACTATCACAGCTTGGAGAGCAATGCAATGAGTGAAAGATGAAAAATTGTCAAAACAATATTATCTCATGTGAGGTCAGGGGAATTATCATTGGAGGAAATGTTTGAAGAATTTCAAAAGTAAGTTTGTTGAATTATTTTTATTTATTTCTAGATTATAATTTTCTTTTAAATAAAACATATTGTTCTTGATAATATTTGTTATACATATCATTATATTAACTTTTTGTTACTTTATCTATGCAGTCACAAAGTTTACATGAAAATTCAAGAACAAATGGTTAAATTGTTGAATGAAGATAGTTGGGATGATGTTGTATGCAACTATCTAGATTCAAGTTCTACATCAACATTAAAAGTTTTTTTTATCTTGCATTTAAAAATGTATCTTGATTTATACATTCATTTTTATTCATCTGTGTACTATTTTTAATTTATAACTTACACATATATTTGTTTATTTTATAAAATATGAAGAAGGATGATAATTGAGCACCAAATAGTTTCAGAACCTTTATTGAAAAAATAAAGATCGAAAGACTGAATAAACAATGTATTAAGAATGTTGAACTTGATCCAACTCTTACTCATTTCATTTGGAATGGTCTAGACACTATTCAATATCAAGTAATACAAGGCGATTGTGAAGACATTGCTAAACTCATACCTAAAATAGTTTATGCCCTAGTTATTGCAGATATCCCCATGGTTTCAATATTCCAAACATTGATGATAGCGACCCTTATACTTATCAAGCTCTTAGTAAACTGGTTGCGGGATTTCTAGAAGTCACGTCATCACCATTATGGAGATATGTGACATTTCATTTAGACACACAATTGGCAATGGTATTGTCAAGCTTCAAGGGGAAAACAAATTCAAGGATGCAGCTTACATGGTAAGACGTTTAAAATGTATATTTGATTAATGTTGAAAAATTCATTTATGTACAAGTTAATTGAACTTCTACTATTTCATGTTACAGTGAAAAGTCAAATCTTCTTAACCGTGAAGATCAACTATTTATAAATGATTGTGAGTTCATTCATATTGATAGTTGGGCAAAAGATGATAGCTATATGTCTATGATTTTTAATCGGGTAGACGGAAAGAGTCATAGCCAAATACTGACTTATGATGCTGTTGTGAGAAAACTAACATATGAAGACACAGAAACAAAAAGAGAGATAATTAACATTTATCAAAAACCACAATTATTGATTAACTATCTTATAGACATATGTTCAAATGAAGGAGATTGAGTTCTGGATTTATTTTCTGGCTCATGTAAGTTTTATTATATGGAATTGAATTTCAATATGTTATTTTTTAATTAATGTCATTGTACTAATTTACTTCATTATTTCTTTTGTGCTTGATAATTAGGCACAACACTAGCATGTTGCCTTCAAACATGAAGAAATAGCATTACAATTAAAAAAGATCCAATACAGTGCAATTTCATTCAGCAAAGAATTAATGCTCTTCAATGTCTTCCAGATGCAATGCAAGAAATTGGGTTGAAGAAATGCGACTTTAGTGAATCACGTGTGGCAAAAAAGGCAAAGGAACCCCAACCACCATTACACAGAATGTTTGGAAAGACACATTGAGAGATTCACAAACATCAAAGATTCACTAGAAGAGGAAAATGAGCAAAATGAAGCAGAAAATATTGTGGAAGAAGACAATGATGAAACTCTAGAGGACAAAGAGTTTGGATTACGTGACATTGTTGATTAAATTTAAGTTATGCTTGGAAATCAAGCTCATTTTTTGTAACTATTAATTAATTATACTTGTAATGTTTTGACTTTGACAGTTTATAAGAAGAATATACACTCAATTAAGGCTGTTATGCGTTCAATATTTGTATTATGTGATTTTCGTATTAATTTTTAAGTTAATCATTATTTTTTGAAAAAAAAAGTGAATATTATTATTTTTTTGACATGAAATTCATAAAAAAAACTATTATTTAACCATTTTTAGTTAAAATTTTCTTATAAAAATTGTGATTTTGACATGTCATTTCTAGCAAAAAATTATCAAAACGTGTAACTTTTTAGTTTTATTTATGTTAAATGGTTATTTTTATGTCAATTGTTAAAAAATATTGTTTTTTAGAAACAAATATTTCATGTGGATTGAAAAATTAATTAACGATGTATAAATATATAGAATATCGAAAATTCAAAATATTGACCTTCTTTTTTAAATATGCAAAATAATAAAAACCTCACTACAAAAAAATTAAAATTAAAATAAAAACAAGAAAATATGAAGAAGAAGACCACTTCAAGAATTATTAAATTTACAAAATAATTATTTACATTTCATACATTAGAAAATAAAAATAAAGTAAAAAAATGTCTTTTAAAAAAAGGGTCTGGTGTAGAATTACCACTTTTTCAAATCAACATCAAAATCACTACCATTCTAAAACACAATGTACACAAATTTTTTTATAGTGCCAAAACCTATGCTCTAAAAAAACATGTGTGTTTTGCGTCACCCCTTTTCAAAATCGGGTCACTTTTTTGCTATCTTTACAAAATAGGTAACAATATGAGTTCCAGTTTCGAAGTTTACATTGTAATACACAACGATGGCAACACACGAAGGTATGGTAGACACCCTAAGGTAATTTGGATTTTTGGTGACAACCATGAACCAGGGTGGAGATAATGGAGGTTGGAAGGCAGAAAGGCGGTCGAATGGGTACAATTGATGCCACAACAGTGGTTAGTGGATTTTGTTCTAGCCGCAACGTGGGTTGAGATCACTGAGGAGCAAGGACACTGGAGAGAGGCCACTGGGAACAATTTTTTTTTTTTTTGCTTGCGGCAGGTAAAGGGAAGAGGTAGTAAATCGCTAGTCCAGGTTTTGGATGACCCAACATTAGGTGGATATGAGGCGTCCGTTTGTGATAGATTTGAAACAGTGGAAATAATTGCAAGGAGAAGGCAGTCTGTATGAGCAATGGACAGCGGTTGAATTGCGATAGCGGCCTTATGCACCAAGGCAAATCTGTCGAGACAACTGGTCGGTCTGTACTGTCGGCGACTGTTGTCTGTTTGTCGAAGGCGGCTATAGCGGATAACGGTGGTAGAATGGGTGTAGCGACGGTCTGTGGCAGGCTCCGACAGCGGTAATGTGGACTGGCTGCGATGACGATCACGCTGCGGTGAGCAACTGTGACTCAACATTCACGGTGAATGATGGTTGTCGTGGTTCTACTGGCTCTTTATTTTGTTTTTGTTTTTGTTTTGTTATTTAATATTAAATTAAATTAAATTTATTTTTATTTTTATTTTTTAATATTCTTTTTCCCCCTTTTTTTAATTATATATATATTATTTTATTTTATGGCCAAAGGCCTAGTAGCAATTGTAGAATGGAGAAGCTCCTCTTTGTTGTGAATGCTTGATTGACGACAACAAGGTTATCGGGAGGTTGATGGCCAAAGGCTTGGTGATCAGCGAAATGTGGCTCCAGGTTCCCTTTTTAGATTAATTACTCCAGAAGACTCGGTATATTAAAATATCCATGAAGATACAAATATTATATATTAAAGGTATGAATGAATGATTATACAATGAGAGTGAGAGACTTGCTTATATACCAAGCAGGTGTCTCTTCATGGAGAGTCATGTCCCACTTAAACATGACTCTTCAACGTAATTACTAATTAACTAATCATTATTTATGATTATTATCATTGACATTATTTTACATTATTTCCTATATATTTATTCATAACATCTGTTGGATCATAATAAATTGATATTCAATGGGCATGATGTAAATGCCATTGAACCATAATGGCTTCACATGGTCCCTCGTATCCTCCATCCTTCATGTGGTCTGTTGTCCTTTGGAGCATGTGATGAGAATGACAAGGCTCGAGTTATAGATCCTCTCCTCTCACACAAGATTGGCTTGAAATAAGATGTGAAGCTTCATTCATGTGTGCAGGGGAATATAATTTCACGACAAATATTAAGCACCATGCAGTAAGCCAATGATTTGACTGTCTTTACATCCTGTCTGTTGGATCATAATAAAGTGATATTCAATGGGCATGATGTGAAAACAATAAACCAATGTTTGGCTTACTGCATGATGTTTAATATTTTCCGTCCTTTCACTAGTAGTGGGCATGAGTGTGATTGCGAGGTTGCTTGCAGGGAGTTAAATCAAGTATCCAACCACACTTCTTGATGTATGGATCCTTCTTGTGCTGACAATTGCATGCATGATGTGTGGTTGATGGGATAGGCATTGGTGGTTGCATGGGAGAGTCTTAGGGAATAGAAAATCTCGTCATGGATTTATTGATCAATAGGGTTCCAGATGCAAGAGAGATCGCATGATTGGCTAGAGAATCTGCCAAGGGATTGAGATGCCCGATCACATGATTGGCTAGAGAATCTGCCAAGGAATTGAGATGCTCGATCACATGTTTTGCCTAGATCTCAGGGATAGAAGATATGTGGGTCAAAATTCTCCTTATTTGAAGAGTTTAGCTTGATGTAAGAAGGAAAAATGCCAAAGATGAGGTGTCTTAAGATATTGTTTGAGTTGCTACTATGGCTAAGGTGTTGGGGAAAAAGAATTAGGCAAAACTATTCCTTGGAGTAGGCAATATAGTTTCCCTAGTTGTTGGAGGTTATACCCAAGTTCCATGTATATGATAATTCAATTTGTCTCTGGGGGCCATATAGTGTCCCACTCCTCCCCCTCCCCCCCCTGCTACCCCTAATTTGTTTGTGTATATTTAATATGAATAGACATGGGAAATTTCTAGCAAGTGCATTTTATGTGAAATGTTTAACCTTAGAAGGGGTCCAAGGTGAATTTCCCATTAATTTCTAAATTCTCATGGTATATTGGAACACATCAAGAAATGGGTAATCCCACATTTAGAGTCTTAGGTAGTGGGGAATGCAGAGGTAGCAACAAAGTGGATAATCAAGAGAAGTAGCTAGAAACGCTGGTAGCAAATAGTAACATGCAATATTAGTTGATTCTAGGTCTTGTAAGGAGCTTCTACTCAGCGTCCTTCCTAAAGGTTTTTATTGAGCTAGTCAAAGTGGTGATTAAAAATGAGAAGAAATTTAAATAAGTTCTAGGAGAAAATGTACATGAAATCACCAATTTGGACCTCATCCTTCAAGGTAACGTTAAACAAGAAGCCCTCAACAAGCATGCTTTCTTCTAAAACTCAAGGTTTTTGATGCAATACAAGGTTGTTTTGTTGTTCGACTAGTTCATTAAGCAAGAAGCCCTCAACAAGCATGTTTTCCTATAAAACTCAATTTTTTATGCAATACAAGGTTGTTTTGTTATTCAACTAGTGCATTAGGATAAAGAAATAATCTCTAACGCGACTTTTTGAAAGCCTTTCCGGTGGGTTTTTCCGGTCGAAATCCGGCAGGAATTTATTGGAATCGCAAGTTTGATAGTTAGTTTCTGCACAATGAAAGCGTCCCAGGGGTTTTCGAGGGTGCTGAATCCAAATATGCAGTTAAAAAACCATTTTAACTGCAACAAATCAAGATTTAACCTCAATTTCTTCCGCCGGATTCCGTCACCGGAATCTCCAAAAAGTCGCATTATAGACAACTCCTTAGGATAAATAGTAATAAGCTTTTTAGTTATGTTGAAAGGACTACTAGAATATCGTAGCATGTATTTTTTTAAAATTTTAAATGTTATCGAATCCCAAAATTTAGACTCATTTTTTATTTGTGTTAATTCATGTATGGTGCAATCACAACTTTCCTTTATTATAATCACTATTCCTTTTAGGTAAGCAACAAGACAACAAGATACAAATATATATTTTGATATATCCCCTCTTCTTTTCTTGTCATCTCGTTTAACGAATTTCTAACAATTTTTATTGGAACCTATTTGATCTCTATCCTTGAGGTCTTCATGGTATAAGGAAATTTTGATAAGAAAATAAACATCATGACCTTATTTTACCAATTAAATATATGCCACTAGTTTACATTAGTTCAAATATATGAATAATATCTTATATAAAAATATAAATAATTAAAAATCTTATATATTATCTTAATTAAGGTCATAAAAAAGCATCAATGTTCTATCTTAGATAAGCACTAATGTCTAAGTATAAGCTTAATTCATGAAGTACTAAATGACATGGAATACTCTATGTATACCTAGTAAGCCTTTTATATTATATGATAACGATAACAAGTATTCTGATCATAACATTAGTAAGTATTCTAATTTAAGGTATTTTAATCCAATATTGTAATTGTAATTTGAAAAATAAAGAATCATTGAATTTATTAATTAAATAATTAACCATAATTCTTTCTAAATTAATCTCATTACTTTATATCTTTAAAGGATTTATTTTAATGTATCTCAATTTCAGATTTATCTAAACTTTTAGATAGTCCAAAGTTACAATATTAAATGGTACAAAATTGATATATCTAGGTAATTAACAAGAATCTTTTAATAGGTGGGGATGTTTTCAAATGACCAACTTAGTTTGTATGGTCAAATTGTTATATGTATGTAGGTGGTCATATAAATAGTTGCATATTATGTGTACGCATTTTGTCATATGTACTTCCTTGTTCCTTTTATTGAACTTGTCTTCATCTTTACATAAACCCATATCTACGTTTTTTTGTTGTTTTAGATTTTTCAAATATAATTTTCATATTTACTCTTGGTAAATATTTACTCTTGGTAAAGATTTACTATAGAATATGCGTTAGAATAGATTATCAAATTTAAATAATTATTTTTAGAATTTCATAAATAACCACTATTATAAATAATATTTAAAAAAATTAAAAATAAAACTTAAGAAAATTAAATGCAAGTATAGTATTCTTATTCCCACATTTTCTTAGCTTAATGTATATTTATGAGATTGTAATATGTTTCTATTCACCTTGAATACATTCTTTAATTAATAAAAAAATATTCACGAGAATAAATTATTTTTACCTTAATAATATAATACACATTATGTCAGCTCTTAAGGTTAGCTTAATTGCTCGAGTTTTCGTTGCTAAAGGACTTCCCTAATGGGAGGTCACAAGGTCAATTCTCTTCAACACCTTCGGGGTTAGGCTCTGCTAATAAGCTAACAAGAAGTGATCTCTTCAGGTAAATTTGTTTAGATATTTCTTCAAGAGAAAAAATAATACACACTATTTCATTTTAATAATCATCTAAATTATTTTCCTAAAAACTTAAAATTCATATAATATTGATAATACTCAATAAATAAATAAATATATTTGTAACTTTTTATGTTTATTTTTTTATAAGTTCTGTGTAGTTCATCATGCATGGTATACAAATATTTAATAATATAACATATGAATTATAACTTAATTTAATAATGATTAAAAATGTAATATTATTCTTTTTAATAATCACTATAATCTTAATGTTAAAGATAGTTGTGGGCTTCCATCCCTAACTTGTATTTCTTTGTTTATGATTTTATTATTTTGTGTTGGAAACATTATTTGAAGTGTAGTATTATTACTCAAATTAGTGTTATTTGAAGTGTAGTGTTAGAGAGAAAAGTCTTAGTCTCAATAAGAAATGTAAATATACCAAAGTATGAATTATATTCTCATTCTCATTCACCATTCAACAATGTAAGATAAATATGACTAATGAAATCAAGAAATAATATCAACCAACTTTATGGTGCAAAATTTATGGAACTTAAGTGGTAACATATAGCCATTGACTTGAAAAGAATCCAGTATAAAATACAACATTCACTATATCATTTTAATCGTGTCAACAAAGCAAGAATGGCACCAAATTTTAGAAGACTTATCATAAAACATCACCCACTTAAACAGGTTCCATGCATATCCATTGGTGAGTTCAGGTTCTAATTATTTGGTGGAATTTGAGTCAAACTTACTATTGTTTTTATATGAGATTTAGGACATCAATGATTAATTTGCCTTAGATCAGAGTTCAGTCATCAATTCCGGTGAAATATGGATGCATATTTCAAAGCATTTAAAAATGTATTTAACTATCATAAGATCTACATTTATGTGAAAGAGGGCCCATTTAATAGATAATTTAGGCATGAAAGTGAAAGTAGACTAGCAAGTATGGAATGGTTAGGAGCCTAACTAGAGAATTAGCAATATGTTTGGAAAGGAGCCTAACTGGAGTAGTAAAGCATTCAAGCATGAATGAGCCACTTATGGTGTTTAGCATAGTCTAACAAATTGTTCTTGAGATTAGTTGTTGTAAACCTTGTGTATCAATAGTGAAAGAGAGACATCAGGCTTAAATGTGTGAAAAACATGTATTAAAGAACTAATTTAATAGGCTTATTTTCATGCACATGTCCATTAATAATGTAGGATTAATGCCATAATGCATTGTATACTTGCATTGAAAAAAATTAACCAACCATTAACCCTTTTAAAAAATACATTTCCAACCATTAAAGGGCCAAATTGTATGAGATGTTTAACCATTAAACTTTTCAAACAATAGATTTCCAACCATGAAAGGGCCCAATCATATAAGATTTCTAGGCCCCTATACTACTAGTGTAACCCCTTATTGTTATTAGTATTACCAATTTATTATATTGATGTAGCCATGTAGTGCCCATATTCTTACTATTGTGCCCCATAGAAGCCCACTATTGTTATTATTGTGCCCTTACATTATTATTGTTATGTAAGCTCTGATTATGTTATGACCCCTTAGACTCCTATATATAGAAAGGAGGTCTTTTCATTTGTATCATCCAAGAATTGTTCATTTATGTAATGTAAAGGAGGTTGCCCCCTCGAAGAGGCTGAATTCTAAGGCGTTGATCTATCTTTTCTATCTTTTCTTGAGCTGGTTTCATAACATTTGGTATCAGAGCTTTGGATTCTAGGGTTTCGCTGCTCCAAACAGGTCATCGTGGCATTTTCGATATAACTTTTTTTCTGCGACGTTTCAGAAGTTTAAAAAAAAATCCATTTGAGAAGAAATCGCGCTGAACCTCGGGTCCGAATTTCAGAGCTTTTCGCGCTATATTTGCAGAGATATGATCTGAGGAAGTTGGTCTTTTTGCAGACTCATGAATTACATTCCAAACAGGTGACCTGGGGAAAATCGTCATAACCTTCTCTCTGAACATCGGATTGAAATTTCGTAAGAAGGTATAGAAAGAGGACGAACTTTAGTTTCTTGTAGATATTTTTCAGAACCAAAGGTCGAAACAGTGACACGTGGCACTTCATACAAGTTCGCTCTTCTAGAAAGGTCTATAATCAGGTCATCTTGGGAGATTGTGCATAACTCTTTCTTGGAGAATCCAATTTGGATCAGACTGGTGGCATTGGAAAGAGGACACAGAGGGCTACTACAGGTTGCAATTTCAAAACTTAAAGATCAGAAAGTACAGAGTTACAGTCGTTTCAAGATCAAGCTCCTAAAATTAAGAAAAAGCAAGATGAGGAAGTTTGATGGTAAGGATCCAGTAAATTGGATACTTCAGATGGAGAAATATTTTGATCTACATGGTGTACCACTGTTAAAAAAGGTATGTATTGCGTCTTCATATTTACAACCGGATCAATTTTTATGGTATAAAGGGTTTTGTTCTCGTAAACAACTTGTTAGGTGGTCAATTTTCACGGAGGAAATGATAGCACATTATGAGGATACAAAGAGCAACACCTTCTTTAGAGCGACACCACAACAATTGGAAAGAGTAAAAGGGATTTGTGACATAGTGGAAAGCAAAATTATGGAAACCAGGAAGCATACCCCTCACAACTATAAAGATGGAAGTGTTGTTTCTCCTAGCCTTCCACAACCTACAAGGGTTACACCACAACAATTGGAAGAAAAAAGAGAAAAAGGGCTTTGTTACAATTGTGATAGCAAATGCATTAAAGGTCATAAGTGTGCTGAGAAGAAATTATTTTACATAGAATATGAAGAGGAGGAAGAAAAGGATCAAGAACCATCGAAAGAAGAAGATATACGCCAGGACCCCACCCTAGAGAAAGAAGAAATGAATCAGACCATATCTTGTAAAGCATTGGCAAGAATTACCACTCCTCAAACTCTCAAGATAGAAGGACATATCAAGAAGAAAAAGGTGCAAGAAGTGGAAGATCACATCGAGAAAGAAGAAATGAATCCAACCATATCTTGTAATTCATTGGTTGAAATTACCAGTCCTCAAACTATCAAGATAGAAGGACATATCAAGAAGAAAAATGTTCAAGAAGTGAAAGATCACATTGAGCATCAAGAAATGAATCCAACCATATCTTGTAAAGGATTGGAAGAAATTATCACTCCTCAAACTCTAGAGATAGAAGGAAATATCAAGAAGAAAAAGGTTCAAGCAGTGAAAGATCACATCGAGCATCAACAACAAGTTTTCCAAATTTTAAAGGATAACGCCACTTCGGTGCAAAATCAAACGAAACAACAGGTAGATCAACATCGTAGTGAAAAATGTTTTGCTGTAGGTGATTGGGTATTTTTACAGCTACATCTCAAGCAAGCTATTTATGAGAAGGAAATGTTGGCAATACTACATGCACTTAAAAAATGGCGACCTTACCGAATGGGAAGACTCTTCAAGGATAGGATGTAGAAGAATTTTTTGTGCTATTTATATTATCCAACTAGATTGGATAAACAAAGCAAGGGATGAATGGAAGAAGGACGAAGAAGTATGGCCACTTATTCAAAAGTTGCAAAAGATCCCAATTCAAACAATATTGCCAGAAATTGAAGAGGAAGGAAAAATCATATTGGAACCTGGAGCAGTCACAGAAACAAGAACCCGACAGCTACGAAATCGATCAATTTCAGAGTATCTCATCAAGTGGAAGAACTTACCCGCTGAATATTCCACATGGGAGGACAAGAATTTTATACAGAAGCATCAAGAACTACTCAAGCGTTGAGGACAATGCTTTTTGAAGGAGAGGGGCATGTTAGGCCCCTATACTACTAGTGTAACCCCTTATTGTTATTAGTATAACCCACTTATTATATTGATGTACCCATGTAGTGCCCATATTCTTACTATTGCGCCCCATAGAAGCCCACTATTGTTATTATTGTGCCCTTACATTATTATTGTTATATCGGCTCTGATTATGTTATGACCCCTTAGACTCCTATATATAGAAATGAGGTCTTTTCATTTGTATCATCCAAGAATTTTTCATTTATATAATGTAAAGGAGGTTGCCGCCTCGAAGAGGCTGAATTCTAAGGCATTGATCTATCTTTTCTATCTTTTCTTGAGCTGGTTTCATAACAAAGATATATAGATTCATGAGTAGGTTTTTTTACCAGAAGTTCCATCGATTCATTAGACTGGTTGGTTATGATCATTGAAATCTCAAGAATTTACTTAAATTTCAATTGTTGGACCAAATTATTAGGCCCCTATGTCAATGTGTGAGTGCAAGAAAATTTTCTTGGAACCCTTGGGTCCCAAATGGATTATTTTTAGTATTTTCTAGCATCAAAATTAGATGATATAAACTCAAAATAAGATAAGTTTTCTAGCACACTAGAGTTCGTTTACCATGAGAGTTTGATCCATCTATGAAGATATTCAAATTCAACAAACATATAATGTTTATTTAGCTAGCTATACACTTAAGCATAAATTGGCAAAAAATCCAAGCAAATCCTTAGTGGATCTATTCCTTGGAAAACATTATTTAGCATAAAGCACTCAATCCTTAGCTAGATTTTGAAGGATTAGTCACAAATTTTGGGTCTAACAATCTAGATCTAAATAAAACAACTTGAAATCCCCTATATTGCAAATAAATAAAAAAAGAAGAAAAAATGAAATGATTTTTAAGTTTTTTGGTTGTAGATATCAAACAAGAAGACATATACCTATCATTGGACTACGGGGTCACTAAATCCACTCATTGTGTGATTCTTTTGTCCTTAAGTGTCAATGTTAAAGGTCCCAAGGAGGATTACCTTGTAAGTTTTGATTAGATAAGTTTAAACCCTTAAATATGGATGGAGTGGGTAGTCCCTTTAAAATCCACCCCCAAATACTACAAGATGAACTCTAAGTTTAACCAAATGCAAGAAGGTATACCCAAGGTTGTCCACACTCAATGCAAAAGAAATGAAAGCAATTGATGACAACAATTTGGGAAATAAATACTATACCTTAATTGCCTTGTCATTAGAGCGTGGTGCCCTTCTCTAGCCTTGTGGTAGCGCCTTCCTCCAACGTATCTAAAAGTAACAAATGCCTTATAATATACCTTTGTACACAACTGAGAGAATATCGATACACAATAGAAGCAAGAAAAGATAAGTCTCTTTCAATATTCTCCAACAAATATCCAATGATAAGGAATCATCCTTATATAGATAAAGAGTTGTTGACCTCACATCGTTTGGGATAGGAGCCCCATCTGGGAAATAGGTGTGACTATCATTATAATGATCTTAAAGATTTGCCTTGGCTGCAATTTACAACATAATAGAGCATGCATATACTTTTGAGATAAGCAAGTTAACTTTGTGAAACACACAATTGCAATGTGTATAAGGTACTTTCACGAATAGGAAAAGAAAGAGTGAGCCTTTAGAAGAAAATTAATATTACCATCCAAATAAAGACACACACACATACATCGTAAGACACGTTAATTAATCTACAAAATAGTTTGCAAAGTAATAACGATAATGAAAGCAAGGGCACACAATTCAATTAAGATGTATAGAAAAGCCAACGAAATAGTTCATTTTCTTTAGTACATATGAATACCAACATACATCGCAAACATGAAAAAAAGAGTTTTACAACATTCACGATACATTCATGAAAGTACGTTGGCTTTGGGAGATTTTAAAACATTAAGTGAAAATTCTAAGATACACAATTACAATGATGCATCACTAGCCCCAATAGTGGAACATGAAGCCACCACTTACTTCTCAAAAGAATGATGTTCTCTCCTATGCTAAGCTTGAGAAGTTAAGGCTAAAATAACCTTGCTTGAGTTATGAGGGCTTATTTGTAACAAATGAGGTGACCTTTCAAATTCCATGTGTGACCCTTGGGCTTCCACACATTTTACATTTTCTAATTTTGGAAATTACAAAATTACATTCCACCAAAATTGTGGTGAGAATACATGGAACAAAATAACACTCGTGTTCACATTTTGAGAAGCTACAATTTGGTGATTGTGACATGAGACTTCATTGTAATGTGTCAATGCCAAGTTCTTTTCTTTGCTGCTATGTCTTCAACTCTTCATGATAGATCTGGAATGTACTTCATCTTCACCCTCAAAAAGGTCTAGATATAATACTGGGGCCTTCTAAGTCATCTTGTGTTGCTGTCTATCTGTCGTAGTTCAGAATTCCTTTATCTCCTGCATTATGGTCTCTTTGTGTCTAAGCTCGACAAGTGTCTTCTTGGAATCTCTCCTCGATGAATTCTTTGAACATCATCTGCCATGTTAGGATGATAATACCTACAAATGAAATCCACTCATGGAAAGATAATATTAGTCCTAAAATCACCTATTCTACCTTGTTTTCTCATGTAAGATGTTTGCTGTGATGGGATAGTGCACTAGGATTGAGAGAGAAGTTTTCTTGTGCATAGGGCACAGGTTCATGAGGTAAGAGGTAGAGGTCTGGGCACTGGGAGTGTGCACTGCGCTAGGGAAAGAGAGAGGAATAAGCTTAGGCGTAGAGCATAGGTCCTGGAGACAGAGGCTATAGGCTTGAAGACTAAGGATGCATAGTGCACTATGACTGAGAAGTAGAGTCTAGGTTGAGCACAGGTTGCAACTGCAAGGGCCAAAGGGTGGCCTTACTGTCCACTGGGAGTGCGCAATGCGCTCCATAAGGCAGGGTTGTCAAGGTTTGGTGTCGAGTGCAGGTGCA
This sequence comes from Pinus tabuliformis, assembly GCA_031772625.1. Classification (NCBI taxonomy): domain Eukaryota; kingdom Viridiplantae; phylum Streptophyta; class Pinopsida; order Pinales; family Pinaceae; genus Pinus; species Pinus tabuliformis. Next base: position 1,679,129,333 of record CM062817.1, on the reverse strand, counting down.
AGCAATAAGAGGTTGGATGACCGTGCTTTGGAGATGCGTAATGCGATTATGAAGGGAGATGACCTTAGGATGGGTGCAGGGCATAGGTGTAAGCTTCAAGAGATTGATGTCTAGGTCCTAGGGGTGCATAATACGCTCATGACTTGAGCTGAAGGGTAAGCATGTTCATGATATGGTGCAATATATGAGGATAAAGAAACAACCCAAAATTGACTAAGTGTGAGATCAATTGAGTGAAGAAGAGAGAAAGAAAATGCATGACATGATCACACACATACATACACAATCAAACTCATGACAATAATATGCACAATACTTGAAACCAACATTTATACATTGAAACAACAACAAAACTACACTAGTCTCTAAGTGGGATAGTTAAAGTGCAAGTCTTTGCGATTGAAGTGTCCACTGTAAATAGGAAGTGTGCTATTACTTAGATACCTTTTGAAAATGAACCTGACCATCTTGAGACACCAAAAATTTCATGCTAGCACTGAAGTGACACATGCAAAAGCCAAAATAAGCAAAAGCGACACATGCAAATGAAAAGCTTGCAAAAGCGACAATTGAGAAACTCACTCGAATGATGGTACACTCGCAACCAAGAGAGGTAAAACTCCTTGTGCTCCAAAAGTGTGTAGAGCTCAAAAGAAAAATATGATTGTGAAATGAGCTATGGGTTGGTCTCTTTATAGAGGGAGAGCACATGCACTTATTGTTAGTGTTTTATGGAAAGTTCTCTTATGCAAACAAAACTGAATCCCCTAAATCTACTGGATGATCTATAAACAACAAAGACCAAAAAGGACAACGTTTTCCTCAGATAAATTAATAAATGGAACAAAGGCCTACCTGGAACCCAATGCTAGTCCTCCTCTTTTCTTGGCTTGTAGACTTTAGGTGCAACTCCAATTACTATAAATGGAACCTGCAAGACAATCATAACAAACAAGAGAACGACAAGACATCCATAGCAAAAACTAATATCTCTATTCAATGAGTCAAGTGGGCATTGAAATACATATGCATTAAATATACACAAAGCATAGGAAAACAAAGCTTCTTGTATTAATGAAATATAGGAGAATATTGCAACCCTAAGTTTGTAGTTCTTGACAATGTAGAATATCCCACCAAACTTGTCCTTCCTTAGCCACAAGGCAAGCCTTTAATCACAACTCAAGGATGATAATTGATCCTTATGTAAAAGCAACAACATTAGGGCATAACTGAGAGTCTCCAAAAGGCAACCTAGACTCTATGGGAGGTAGTGAATTTATAGGGTAAAAGTGGTAGTTTAGGATTTACCAATATAGGTTTGAGATCCAAATATGAAAGAGGATATGCTCTAGGGATAAAATAAAAGACCTCTAAGATAGGATAAGATAAGAATTCAATATATTAATAAATATTAAATGGTTAAAACTACTTTAGAAGTTTATGAAAGAAGAAGTTTCGTAAATATTTTTTATTTTTCCTGAAAATACAAAACCAATGCACTTGCAAAAGAGAGAAACTTGCGTTGGTCAGTGCAGGTGCTTAGTTATGCAACATGAAACCATCGCATGTGGACTGAAAGGTAGGATTCACTGAGGCCAAAAATGAGTTTTTAAGCTGATAAACCCAAGATTCTTGGACTTTTTGGAGAATCAATTCTTGAGGCTTTGCAAAGGGATAATGACAAGGTGTCAAGGATGTTGATTGATCCAGTTTCAAGGCCATTTGAATGAATGCGACAAACTGAACTGTAACATATTGCCCCATAAAGTACAAATTCAGAAGCAGTGATTGAGACTTTGAAGCGGTGATTGAGGACTGAAGTGCTTTACCTTGTGAAAAGTCCGGATGAAGCAATGGTTGGTCGAGATCATCTGTTACAATACATAATCATCATGATATCATCGCTGAGATAGGTATACCCATACTCAGCCTATAAGCCAATATTACATGTACAATAATCAAAGTCACTTTCACTAATGGTAGAACTATGGACCCATTCTTGTATGAATTTTTGAAACAATCATAGCCATCATCCTTTGTGATTTGGTATGAATCTTGAAATCGCAGTCCGGATGGATGAAACAAGATCTGGGGTCTTGTATCTCATTCAATATATAGTACGAGTCTAACCATGTAAATAAATGAGTTGGAGTCAAACATGGTAGACACCACCTGATTACAGGCCAATGATGTAGGCCATTAACAAATACGAGAGAAACTAACGATAATAATAATGGCTCTCAAGGTACTACAATACAATCTATGCAGTGTGAATGAATGAGATCAAGTCGAACACCACACAAAATCTTTCAGTCAAAGGCCAATGATGAGGACTCGTCGCCGTAAGAGAGGAAACTTTCCATTGAGATATGCAAGTTCTAAGGCACTGAAGGAAGTTTTTAAGTCAACTTGTTGGATAATCTACTGATGTCGACAGGAAATGACCCATCACAAGAGGGCCTTGATGCATCGCCCATCAACGACATAAAATTGTTAATAAGATTTTGAGACAGATTATAGTGATGCAAAGCTACTTCAAGAGCAACATACATGAAATAAGGCTCAAGGGTATTGTAGCAGATGTCAATTGAGGGTGGACTTTCATTTGAACATATCAACGACACTAAATGGAATTGTCAACATTGACTCAAAGACCCATGATGAAGGTGTAATCAACAATGAGGTAAGAAAATTCCCCAACCCAAAGCAGTCACAAAGATCAAGTGAAAGAGTGTCATGTTCAAGTGCGATTTGCTGCCATTAATAGGTAAAAGTCCTTGTTTTCCAAATTTCCCAACCATTTATGGCCAATACCTCTTTATTTTTGACAAGCTTGAGGAGGGTAACATATGTTTGATCTATAAGTTAATCCTTTGGATGAATCCTTCTGAGTAGTTTTAATGAACCCTGAGAAGGAGTGGTTCGATCTTGTCATGTTCGATGAGTCCAACACTGTTTGATAATTTTACGAGTCCAACGAAGGTGTAACTCAACTTATCTTTCATGTTTAGAGAGTTTGAAAATGAGGTGAAAAATAAAATTTGAAAGGTTCCTTTTCATAAATTTAGTCTCTTGAGTTCGAAAAGGAATTAAATGATAATTGGGAGAACCTTTTAGTCATGTTCAATTAAAGTATTCCTTTTTTGTAAATAGTCTATCCCAGTCCAGAAAAGGGTTAAAATTATACTAGGTATACGTCTTTTCATTTACTTTAACGAGTTCGACAGGACAAGTGCTCGACAATCTTTTCATATTTTGGGAGTCTGAAAAGAGATGAAAGAGGATTCTAGGGGGTTCCTTTTTTGTAGGTTTATAGAGCTCGAAAAAGCAATAGAAGTGTGCTCTTTCGTCAATATGATCTGTATTCAACTTAAAATTTGCATTATACTCTTCAATTAACTATTAACCTGCCCATAACACCACAAAAGGATTAAAAATATATGACATATGGTAAAAATTAAATCAAAATATTGAAAATATATTAAAGTAGTAACTAATTGAACATAAATAGTGAAAAGTAATAACATTTCTTTACCATTTTCATTTTTACCTCTTATGAGTGAGCTCTGAGTGCATTCTACCTTCAAACTTCAGCAAGTGATTGCAGCCAATCCGATGGACATTTTCTAGTTCTGTTAGTTCTAGATAGAAGATCTATCCTTTCTCTCTTTTTTCATAGTTTTTATTTCTCATTTGATGCAAATTCTTGAGAGTTCTCAGTGTTTTAGGGTCTAAAATTTTTCCCTAGGCCCATCGCACTATCTCTGTATCAAAAGGTGCATTGGGTCTACCTGATCTACATTGGAAATAGTGGATCAATGCACCTATTGGGAAGGCAAAGTGCACTTGGTTGCTTTTTCCACTAAAAGGCAGGTGTGATGGGCGCAGTTTGAGAAAAAAATTTATGATTTCGAGTTAGATTTCTCTCAGAGTTTTTCACAAGACTGAATCTAAGTGTTTTTCTTGTGATTTTGTAGCTATTCACCGGAGAAAAAAGGGTTTTAAGATGGAGAGAAAGAGAACATGGATCTCAAGTTTTGGATGCTGCAAATGACTGAACAACAATACGAGCCTTAAGGAACTGTGGGCTCCTTAAGTTCTTCTAGATTCTAGGAATGAGAACTGATCCAAGTGGATATTGGTGGCCACCCGCCAATTCCACTTAGACCCCCACCATTGCTTCTTTCAGTTTTTCAGTTTCCTTAATTGTAGCACAATTTACTATTTTTAGCAGTTTTTCGGGTCCTAAACTTTCGGAGCCATTTTGAGGCCATAAACCACGTTTTTTTGGAAATCTACCACAAGCAATTTTTTTGTTGAAAATCATATTTTCCATCATAGTCCTTGGAGAAATATTTCCAACGGGTTATCATGCATGTCAAACGGAGATAATATGACCAAGTCGCGACCCCGGGAAGTTGGCTGTCCAACTCACCCCAACGGGGTCCATAAACTCTTGGTGTTACATATCCTCGGGTTAGGGTTTTGGTTGTTCACTGTTTTCTCTTATCTTTCAATAATAAAAAGGCCCTTGAGCCTCATTGTAAGGTAGTTCAGAGGCATGTAGCCGCCACATCTCTTCTCAGAGATAAGCTACCATTGCCCTAGCTGGTTTATTTCCATTTCTGTTTGTAAGCATATTTCAGTATTTTACATTAATGAAATGAAGTATTATTTTCATTACATCTTTGTGTTTATGGTTATCTCTGTAATTTTTTGCGTTCCTGTTTAAATCCGGATCAAGAACCCAACTTGATTTACTGGAATATTTGGTCAGGACATGGGATATTCAGGGACCATTTTTTAGGATCGGAGCACATGCTGTCACAATAGAGGTGGAGGATATCTATTTATTGATAGGGTTATCTTGAAGAGGAGCTCCTATCTCACTATCTAACATGAGAAGGAGTGGTGAAACTTTGAAGGACTATGGTCATTGTAGGCCTCGTTCTCAAGCAACAAAGGATGGGAATATAGATATCAAAGATGTCATTCAACTTCCTCTCAGGACGATCCTCTTCATTATTACTTGATTGGATGTAGTTCCGCTTTGCATTTGGATACCAAGTCCCAAATGCAATATGCATTAGAGTGCATAAAACCTACTGTCTTCAACTGGAGTGAAGGGGTATTGACTAACCTGAAGGAACAAATCAACATAGCAAAGGATGGGTGCTTGAAGAACTTTGGGTATGGTTCTATTTGATTTATTTTACTTTGGAGAGGATACCATTACTCTGTCCTCAACGGATTTCTTGCGAGCTTCTAGGACCTAGGGTTCCATAGATGAGGCAATGGGTAGATCTCATGTCTCATCATGGGGGTGCACCTATGATGAGATTTACCCCTACTTTCTTTCGATGGTTGTGGGTACAAATTATCATGATCGAGGACTATCCATATGTCAGAGTTGATTTCCGAGGAGACCCAGAGCTCATTTTACCTAAAGGTGAGCAATGGGGTGATATAGGTAAAACAATGTCATTTTGAATGTTTTTTTTGGTTTTTTGGATTTTACCATTTTTTATGTTTTTAATGTATCATAGACTAACTATTGGTTTCACATGAAAATATTAGACCTGTAAGACTAGTAGTCTCATCATATCTTCAATGATAGTGATCTCAAATGGGGAAGTAAAGGCTTCTTGTCATGATTACAAGAACCTCTCCCACTCCAAAGCTTATATATTCCCAAGATCTAGCTTATGACTGATAATTTGCGGAATTAAAAGAACTGGAAATAGGTGTATGCTTGTGTTTGCCTTTAACTGACCAAATTCCTTAAGTTTATTTGCTTAAAACTGATATGTAGCATATAACAGTGAAACAGTGCAGCAAATAAACATCATACAGATAGCAACAAGATGCAGCAAGTAAACAAACCATAAGACATCAAGCTTAAAATGGAGTTCACCCTGATATCTTGGGCTACGTCTCCTTGAGCTCTAATCAACTCAACTAGGCTCTTTGGGATTATGGTAATGTCTCTTTTACAAGTTCCACACTCAACTCCATAGGTTTACAATTGTACCTATGGTCTTAGAATATCATCTTATCCCGCTGGCTGTCCTTTAGCTGCAGACAGATCTAGGCTTCTCTAGACTTGACTCCTTTAGTCAGTGCTCTGAGCTTCTAGCCTCTCTAACTCCCTTAGAATTCGGTATTGTCTCTGGAATCCTTCTTATGTCTTCAACACACATCAGACACCAGCAACAGCTTGATCATTTCGATCTCTTTGCTGTTCTGAACTTCATTGCAGCTTCATGGCTCTTTAGAAGTCCATTTGAGCTCTCTGGCTCTACAACTTTGCCTCCAACCTCTGGCGGCTTTTGCCTCTGCTCTCGGCTCTGGCTCTTGGCTCTGGCTCTTGGCTCTTTGGCTCTTGGTTCTGTTTCTAGCTCTCGGCTCTGGCTCTCACAAGCTTCTTGTTTCACTTGACCTCCAAGCACCCCTCTGCTTCTGGGTCACCCCAACTCCACAGATTGCCTCCTCTGGGCTTACACTCAACATTCAAGCATCTCTGAGCCTCTTGGGCTTCTCTGCGCTTCTCGTGAGCATAACTTTGCCTCTCTGTGTTATCATTGGTTCGCTCGACCTCCAAGCGAATCTCAACAACATTCAGCAGCCCTGTTAATGAGCTCCCTGTGCTTTTTGTAATACATCAGTTACAGTTACCTCCATGATTGAAGACTGACTATTTCATTACAAGAATCCGTTTAGAATTGGAAAGGAACCAGCGGGCATGGCCACCTGATTTTTTTGCCTTCCTTTGGCTGAAATAGCCAAATAACGGAAATACATAAGAAAATGCATGCAAAACACATCATGGGCCTTTTAGCCGGACTTCAAATAATATGCAATCACCCCTATAAGCCTTTCGGGTCTGTCCTTTCATCGCATATCGCAATCGCTTTGCATAGGCCAAAAACCCAAATACATGGAAAATACAAAGAAAATCCACAAATCTAGATTTCAAATATTATGAAATCGCGTCCATAACCTTATCGGGTCCGCGCTCTTTATCGCATATCGCAATCGAATGTGCATTGTCCCTTTGTCTTAGGGATTCATTGGTCGCCGATCGCATCGGCGTATCGCTATCGGCCCAATCGCATGTCGCATATGTCAACGACCCTTTGTATTGTGCGATCCGATCGTCGATTGCTGATATCGGCGCATCGCATATCGCTATTGCAATGGCCTGCGGGTTCGTTCCATATACCATGGAACATTGCGATGCGATTTCACATCGACGATGCCGATCCGCCGATCCAATCATCGCAATCACAAATCGCATGTCGCATGGCTCTTAGTGCCATCTCCTTCGATCACCAATCGCCGATGCCGATCGCCGACTCGATCATCGCAATCGCAAGTCGCTTGCCTAGGGTTCCGATATTGCATGAAGGCCTTCCTCTGATGCGATATATCGGAGATCAATATCGGGGAGTCCTTCCATCTCCGCTTAAGTCCTCTCTTTAACCTCTTTTGATGCGATTTCCCTTAAAGAGCCCTTTAGTTCAGTTTTATAAAAAAATTGCCTCGTTTTCTAGGGATAATGGGCAATCTTCTTTTTGCAATAACTCCTTCGTCCAGAGTCTGTTTTTTCCCATTCAAATTGCGTTATATTCATAATGAAGAGATCTCTGCAATGAGACTATTTTCAAAATCATCCTTTGACTTTCATTTTTCCTCTGTGAGGAAAATTCATAGACTTAGAAGTCTATGTTAGATCCATTTTGGATCAGATAGGGACAACCACAACTTGCATAGATTGGAGTTGCTGCATGGGCAAATGGGGAGATGGAGGAGGCCAACATAGCTGAGACTCTTGCCGAGTTTTAATGTCATGTTGAGGGTTTGACCCTTAGCATGTCAGAGACTAGGATCAATGAGATCCCTATGCGATTGCAATGGTACACTATTGGAGTACCAGAGTGCATCAGTCGACTGATGTGCAAAGTTTCTCACGCCGTCGTGTGTTATTGCGATAAAAATCAAGATTTTTCGACTAAGAGGCCTTTGAGCCATATTTTGTCTACATTAATTTTGATATTATAGGCCGTGTGGCCATATGTGTCTCAGAAAAATTGTTTTTGTAAAACAAAACTCTATATATAGTTATCTATTTATGTTTCCTATTTGGTCTAATCTCTTGTTCAATGTGTAACGTTGATTGGATTATTTACATGTTTTGCAAGTGTCTGTAGAAAACATATTTGGATAATGCATCAGTTAGTGTGTTTATACTTCTTGGAATATGCTGATATTGAATGTAATCAAAACATCATTCTAGAAGGAGAACCCTTTAAAACATGCATAATAAAGTTTGACTTTTATCGACTGAATACATGCTATTTAAATGTTGACTACAAGACGTAAGTCAATTATGACAACTAAATAACGAATATCACACATAATTCGATCACTGCGCTACACTCATCAATATTATTAGTTGAGCAACGAATAAAAATTACTTGTAGATTTACTAACTTGTCATCGGGAGCATAGATTTCCCAGACTGTGGAATAAAGGTTTTAAATACTACGACTAGTGCCATCAACATAACCAACATATGGCTAAGGGAATACCGACATCTACAAATCAAATGTAATTGAAGATTAACAGAGACAATAGGAAATTCGAAGAAAATACATTGCAAACACACTTAACATACCTATACAATATGTACACAGTGACTATGCAAAGGTAAACTAGGCATGGTATTTTTCAAGTACAATCCATTTTTGGGCTGCGCCAAATGGATTCCATCAAAGTTAGCCAGTTCATAGGCCCCTTTTGATATTACACATTTGACTATGTACAGACCTAACCATAATGGTTCGGGATTCCCAGCTCCTAATTTGTCGACTTCCTAGTCGTGTAAAAGTACTAGGTCACCTTTTGAGAAGGCATGAGGTTTAACATTCTAGTCAAAGTGTGCTTTGATACATTTTTTGTGAGCCTCGTTGGCCATTGTAGCGACGCATTAGGTCTCATCTAGGTGAACCAGATGAAAAGAGTGATATTCTTTTGAAAAGTTGTGGGAAGAAGCTTGATGACTAAATTTAATGATGGAATCTCACACTCAATTGGGATAACTGCTTCTAGAACATACAACAATTGAAAGGATGTGAATCCAGTCGCTATTCAGATAGATTTTCGGTATGCCCATAAGGTGGAAAAAAGAATGGTTGGCCAATTCGTATTATGAATCCTTACCATGCATTGTAGCATCATTTTCAAAACCTTATTAATGACTTTTACCTTCCCATTATCTTGTGGATAAAAGGTAGTTGAGTTATCATGCTGAAGGCCCAACTTGGCAGTAAGTTCAGACATCATGTAATTTCAAAAATGTTTACCATGGTTTGTAACGATAGCTTGAGGCACACCAAATCTAGAAATGACATGGTTAAAAAGAAATAATGCAACAATTTTACTGGTGTTATCATATTTAGAAATCGCTTCGACCCATTTGGTAAAGTAGTCTACAACAACAATAATGTAGCCATGCCCCCCAGCCAAACGAGGGTTACAGGTCATAAAGTCAATGCCCCATTTGGAAAACGGTCCAACGACAATAATTGGATGCATGGGAGCATGGGATTTCTTATTATAAATTTGACATACGTGACATTTATGGATTTTTAGAATACAATCTCGAAACATGGTCGGCTAGAAATAACCAACACGTAAAATATTTTGGGCAGCTGCATAGCCAAACATGTGTTCGTCGCATGCTCCAACATGAAAGTCATTCAAGGATTTCTCAGCCTCCTCATGAGTAAGACAATGTCAAAAGATTGAATCAACACCATGGAGGTACAAAGTGTCACCAATTATGATGTATTGGAAAGCCTTGTATTGGATTTAACACTGTTCAAATTGAGTAGTATCAGGCCAGAAAGTTTGGGTTTGGAGATAAATGATAATATCTCCATACCAAGGATTAGAAGAATCAATCAGAAACAACGTTTCATCTGGAATAGAATCATCAGTGGTCAATTCTGATTCAGATGAGGGAAGGTCGCAAATCAGTTCAACGAAGACTAGAGATTTCTTTGATTTGGACTTGATGAATTCCAAATCAAACTCTTGAAGGATGAAAATCCATTTTGAGTACTTGCCCCCCAATAATTGACATGACAAAATGTAAGTAATTGGGTTGCAATTAGAAAATATAGTAGTATTCTGAAGCAGTATGTAGTGGTGAAACCTTTGGACAACTTGGACAACTACCAAAGCTAAATTTTCGATGTGCGAATACTTGGCTTTAGTGTTGGTCAAGTTTTGGATCAAGGAATAGATGGGGTGTTCGTCTCCTATATCATCTTCTTGTACCATAACCATTGCAATTGTGGTAACTACCACAAATAAATAGATGAAATAGTCTTGTTGATTGTCAAGGGGATAGAGAAAAGATTCCCTAGTTAACACATCTTTCAAAGTGTCAAAAGATTTTTGGACAGTGTGATCCCAATGGAAGGGAACCCGCTTTTTCAGTAGGCGAGTAAATCCTTTCATAAGTTCTGCGTAGTTAGGGACGAATCTCTATAGAAAGTTAGCCTTCCCTTGAAGGCATTGTAACTGAACAAGTGAAGAGGGAGTAGGAAAATCAATGATTTCCTGGACTTTCATAGGATCGATGCAGATCTCGTTCTTGGACACTACAAACCCTAACAATTGACCAAATTGAACACAAAACACACGCTTCTGCAGATTCAATCATATTTTATAATGCCTAAAACGTAGTAAGATAGCTTTGATATGTAATGGATGATCCTTGCGATGTTTTGAATGGGCATGAAAATCATCAAAATAGGGTGGAACTATATCCTTAATATCACGGAGAGCATTATTCATTTCCATTTGAAATGTTGCACCAACATTCTTTAGACCAAAAGGAAGTTTGTAGTAGGAAAACATACCCCACAGACAAATGAAGGTGGTCTTATGCTGGTTTGACGATAGAATGTTGATATGATTGTAACTGGAAAAACCATCCATAAATGAAAATATTTCACTTCCGTAGCATTTGTCAATGATTTGGTTTATGAAAGGGGTCAAATAGTTTTCCTTCAGACAAGTTCTATTGATATCCCTATAATCAACACATACTCTAATTGTACCCTACTTGTTCATAACGGGAACGATACTCGAAACCCAATCAGTCAGAGGAACAAGATAGATAAAACCAACATGCAAAAGATTTTCAACTCCTGCTTTTATGGAAACAAATTTCTTCGGGTGAACCAAATGTAAACATTGATGAAAAGGCTTAGCATCCAAATAAGTTTTAATCTCGTGTACAAAAATGGCTGGATCTATGTCCGACATCTCTTCATATGTACAAGTGAAAACATCACGAGATTCTTGAAAAAGGTCCTTATAAATCTTGATCTCATTGGGAGAACAAGATGCACCAATGTGGAAATTTTCAACAACTCCAGGTTTGATAGAAATATCGAGGGGTATAGTCTCAATATTAGCTAAATTCTTCTCAGAATTCACCTCATGAACATAGATAGAACCCTAAAATGACTCAGTAACGTTGGGCAAATAATAATCTTCAATATTATTCTCAATAAATTCAGGTAATGAGGACCGATTATGATGATCGTCCCTTGGAGATTCATCTCACATCATGATATCCACATTAGGGGATTTTTGAGGTCTAAAATGGGCCTCTTAAGAAAAATATACAATGAAAATAAACTTTATAAGAACCAATAGGATTCAATACGATGATGTCAACCATGGGGGATGATTCACCAATTTTGGAGTAAAAAAGCAAAAAGATTAAAAAATAATAAAACTACTTTTTCAACTCGTATTTTCAACTTATCTACCTAAGATTTTACTCAAATTTCGAATAGGAGTACTTGTCAGATGCAAAATTTAATTCGTCATCCAAGAACTACCCATGTTGCATACTTTCGATGGACCCTACTATATAAAAAATGAGAAATACATGGAAAAACGTGATTGAAATCACGTTTTCCATGTATATCTCTTTTTTGTGTGTAGTAGGTTCCATCGAAAGTATGCAACATGGGTACTCCTTGGATGAGGAATCAAATTTTGCATCCAACGAGTGTTTCCGCTCAAAATTTGAGTAAACCCATAGGGAGATAAGTTGAAAATACAAGTTGAAAAATGGTTTTTTCTTTTTCCCTCTAAAATTTGATGATGTAATCTAATATTATTTTATTATTTCCACTATTATTTTATAATTTCCTTAGGAGGCCCATTTTAGACCTCAAAATTCCCCTAATGTAATGTTTTTGTTGGTAGAAAATGTATCATTGAAAGGGTCAAAACCTAAATCTTGGGAATTATCAACCCAATTTACTAAGGTATTAGTATCAAGATTTTCCGAACAGGCAGAGTAAATGACTTCATACTCTAGCTCAATGGGACTGAGTGACATACGATCGCTAAACGATTTGATGTTAGAGTTGTTAGGTACTATCCAAGGATCAAATGGAATAGTAGAAGACGAAATCATATTAATAGAGGCAACTATATTTGGAATGTTAGGAGGAGGGAGTGTAAAATTTCCCATCAAGGATGAATCTTTAAGTAATCCTATCTGACATGTTGATAAGGTTGTAGGGATTCAACTACAAGTGGAATACTCTTAGTGACTTGGGAATCAATGGAAAGAAGGCAAGCTGATTGATGGCTATGATGCCCCCTAGTGAGGGAAAGCAGTCATCCTAAAATAGGTTGAGATCATGACTGCGATGGCATAAAATAATGTTTGTCCTAGTAAGATGTTATAATCTAAAGGTTCATCGATGACTTAGACCTCTACTGAGACTGTTTTGGTATCAGATTCTACTTGTAATGAATTCAGGATCCCATAAGGTTTAAATCATCCCTATTCAAAAGCTTTAAGGGTGGATGGTGACTGATTAATTTGTGGAGAATCAATGGATTTCCAACATGAAAGTGACATGATGCAAGTTGAAGCACCTTCATCTATGATCATGCAGTGAATAGTTTTATTTATAACGACAACTTGAATCATGAAAGCGAAATGGGGTAGGAATCTAGGAGTATGGTTCTCATGATTAAATACAACAATATTTGAATCTCAATGATCCACTCCTCCAATCGATGCTAGTAAAGAATTCTTTTGGGCAAGACAAATCTGCAACACCATGAGTGCTGACATAGTCGAAGGAGTTTGAGCTAAATCCTCAACTATGTTGTAATTTTGTGCAACTCTCGCTCGAGGATTAAATGGTGACTTATGAATCATCCCTTTAGGCGGTTTGATAGTCAATTCAACAGTTGGCTTCTCTGGTTTCTCTATATGGAGAGGACTAGAAGTAGGTTGAGTAGAGTTGGAAGGTTGATCATCAAAATTTCTAGTTGAAGGATTCAGATTTCCATAATCCTTATTCCTTGTAGCTATCATGACACCATTCTTATTGCTAACAATAGATAACATCATTTCCTGGGAAGAAGAAGATTGGTTTTGAGAAATTGTATTTGTCTCCTGGGTTGGAAATGTGTTTGTCAAAACGAGAAGGGAAGTAGATGCAACTTTCAAAAATTCATTGATCTCTGCACGATGTGGACAATCCTTTGTGAAATGTTCATCATTACAGATGTTAGGGTCCTATAAATTATAGGATCTCAAGGTGGTTGAGTATTCTTTATTTGTGATTTCATATTGTATATAAATTTAAATATTCAAATGATTTCCAAAAAAAATAGAAAAATAGAAAATGAAGAGAGGGTATGTTAAAAAAAGAAGAAGCATGAACCCCACAATAGAAAAAATAGAAAATAAGACTGAAAGTGCTGCAAGTCCAAGTGCTACTGTTGATAAGTTAGATCTTTTATTGCATTTTAAAACAAGGATTGTGTGCAAATTGTTCTTGAATGCCACAATGATTGAAATTCTATTCTGGTCATACTATTTAGTCATCACTGAACTCATTTAAATTTTTGTTAAATGGATTAGTGAATGAAGGTTTACCAAACAGTTTAAACTTGGTAAATCAGTAGCTAGGTAGAAATAAAATTGACTCAACAATTTAATCTGAGTCAATGGAGAAATACGTGATAGGATAAGGTAGACGTACATAAAAGAAAAATGATTTGGGTATGCTAGCTTAAGTGCACCCTACAAAGCGTGAAGATAAAATGTTAGCTTAGAAAAAGAATGGAATGCAAAAGGGTAGGTAGAAGCACTATGGCGGTTAGAGGAAAAACATGAAGATTTTATCCTAAAGTCAAATATCAACTATTATTTTCTTGTGCAGAAGAAAAGACAAAGGATTTAAGTTGTACTCTAAAGAGTAATATATAAATTAATTTTAGTGTATTAATCTCCCATTCCTAAGTTTTAAAACCCCAAAGTCGCCCCTCCGTTCATATTTTGGTCCACCCACCTATTCCTAAGTTTATTACCCCGCCATATACTCCAAATATTCCCCACTATGCATTAAATTATTTTCTCACGACCCCACCGAGCAACTCGTCACCTCACATTAACACTCTGCCACCTCTCACCTCATCTCCGCCCACCTCCTAAGATCTAACGGCCCATACATCATTTCGCCCCCCCCTCACCATCCGAACTTTACCATCGGGGGGGGGGGGTCCGAAATGGGTGGTATTTGAAACGCACCCACCACTATGTGTCAACACTATAGCATTTCGGACCCCCCTCAGGTGAAACCGTTAACCACTCCCCCCCTGAAAAGCGATTACTCCGCCTCCCGATACCACTCTTCTACCTATTTCGCTCCCTCTAATAACCTTCCACCACGTCTTTTTCCCGTTTATTCCACCAATCACATCCACTCCCTCCAAAACTAAGCCATTAAATAATTAAATGGTTTAGTCGTTAATCCAATAGACCCGCGCCACCTTCAATGGAAAAACTAGACTATTATATAATTCTCCCTTTCACTCATTAACTGGTTACTAAATTCATACTTTGCCACTATTATTGCTCTGTTACAGGTTTTCTAGACCAAACTCCGACATTTTCACCTGCCAGTGACACAGTCCGCTCACTCGTTTTAAGCCTATTACCTCTATTCTTGTCCACAAATCCTAAGTCCTCTCTGTGTATTTAAGGCTGTGATCCAATTTTCACTACTGTCCTTAGCCTTATCCGAAGATGCCTCCAAAGGACAAGGGACCAAAAGAACCTTTCAATCCTCTAATCTATCCTCCCATTGATTTTCACGAAATCCCTTTGGCTGACAAAGACCATAAAATCCATGAAACTCTCTACAAATTTGACCTTTTGGAGATGTATTTCTGGCTCGAGGACAAATACATAGAAAAATCCGATGACATTCAACTGTGGGAATCCAATTTGCCCCACTATATTTTCCCCATACCCACAACACCCTAGAATTTATTAGGATGTGTCATGCATGTTATTTGCCAAGCCAAAGAGCCATCATTGCCCCCACTAGAGAAATTCTGTTTGCTATCACTCGTCAAGCCATAGACCAGATGATGCAAACCGCTACAATAGAGAATGCCACCCCCTTTTCCTATGAAGCACTTGTTGAATTGTACCAGAAATTGGACTTTGCCAAGAGGGCCAAAACCCTTGAACTTTTCTTAACAAAAGATGCCCCATTTCCAAAGAAAAATCCTCCCTATCCCTCCTCTATTTTCCCTGAGAGAGCCAAGCAAATTATCATAGTTATCTCTTACCTCCTTGGCTACTACTCAAATCAGTGGGTAGATGAAGCCATTATAGGATTTCTGTCCATTTTATCTGCAGATTCTACGCCCTTCATTATGTTTAACTTTAGCCAATTTTTTGCAGATTTAATTCATGAGCAATTTATCAAATTCTAGACCGAGGAGGTGTTCAAGTATGCTTCTTTTTAGTTTATGTGTTCTTATATTTTCAGGGAGAAAACATCAAGCTTTATTTACAAAATCTAGATGAAAAAGGGAACCAACATTCAGTCATCTTTTGGACTACTCTTGTGATGAAGGAACAAAAGGAATACACATACAAACAGTTCATAGAGATGTTTATACATCTAGCAATCAATCTCTTAGGCAACAAAACAGAACTGAGGATCAATGAGGAAATTAGGAAGGTGTTGCAACTATCAGACCAAGTTCAGACAAGGGATTGGTACGTCTATTAGAATTATACATAATTGAGAATATTTGGGTGTGAGTTTGCCCCTTACAAGCTGCCTAAATTCCCCCCAATGAGGATTTTTGCTCTAGAGTACATAAGGCAGATGCTTAATATGGATGAGATCCACTTTGTAGCTGCCAAGAAGAAGTCCCAATTCAAAATTAAAACATAGATAGGACCTTTCATTTGCAATAGCAGGGCAGCCAGGGAAGATGCAGATAAGCTACTAAAAGAAATGCAGTTCATCCTTAGTATCACCTAGTCATATGATCCATTAGGGTTCATTTCTAAATCAAGAGTGTAAAACAAATCCACTGCCTATTTTCACACAGCCAGACGAGAGATAGAGAAGTACAAAAACCCACTAGAATGGGCCGAGAACACCATACAAGAAGCATAAGAGCAGTTGGTATCATCCTCCACAGTACAAACTCCAACCATGTAGGACAAAACAACTAAGAGAAGTAGAGAAGAAGAGTCCCCTTCAGGGACTGAAAATTTCAGTGAAGGATTCAAAATTATGTATAGGCAGGAGGCCAAGCTTAGTTCCAAACTAAGACTTTTCAAGGATTCAGAGCAGGAGAACATTATCACCAGTAATGAGCCACTTGTTTCCTCATTAGTGGTGATCAGACCACATTTTGTCCCACTACCTCCAAGACATCACAAGATTAGTTGGCAAATGCAGTGTAGAACATGTTTCTCCAGACTGAAGAGATGAAAATATTGTAGGCTCAAGTCAATCTTCTACAAGATCATCAAACAAAGACTGAGAATTTTCATGCAGCAGAGCTACAGAGAGCTCAAAATCAGATAGAGGTATGGAAGAAGTCAGAAGCTGAGTCCTCTATTGGCTACACACTGGCCCATGTTAAAGAAATCATATGGAACAATATCATTGAATAAATAGATGAAATCTGGCCATGTATCTAGATTATATTTGAGCAGAAGGAATTGATGCATAAATCCAAGCAAACCATTTCCACTATCAATGTTGAATTGGGAGAAATTCCTGCTACAACCAACAACATCATAAAGTTCTGTTTGCTTGATGCAGCCTGACCTAGGTTCAAAGTTATTTAGCCAAACAAATCCCTGTACTACTGGCCCTTTCGGCAACAACCCGTGGAGTGCAGACTGAGGTCTCACCTGAAGCAGTATGGGGGGATGCTGGAACCAAGTTTCCGCACCCTTGAGATGTCTAAGGGGTTGATTTAGTCCAACTGTGAATATCTTTGCGCAGGTCACTTCGCGCACTTTCCTAACCTGCGAGGCCTTCGCGCCCTGTTATACTCGACTTCGCGCAGCCCTAACCAGGGGATGAGGAGCTTTGGCGTTGCTAAAGTAGCAATCTGCGTTATTTCCAAGTCACAACGCGGATCTTACTTATCTTCTTATAAAAGTTAGTTGTCTTCGCGTAAACATATACTTTATATTATATTCACTTATTCAACACATTCATATAAGTTCATGCAACAAATAAACAGTAAACTTGCAATTCATACCCAATATACTTCAATTCATAAAACAAGAAAAAGTACACAAAAATATTGTAAAACTTCTCTTTATTAATGCTTCAATCGGTTACAGAATCAACCTGCCCTGCACACTTAGCTGCAGGGGTTTGCGCACTCAGTTGCAGACTACTAGCCCTCTGCGCACTTAGCTGCATAGCCTTCTCCTACTCTACTACCCAAAGACATGACTCTACACTTAGACTCAATGCTTCATCATTTCTTCTACTCTTCTATGGATCGATTGATTCCTTTTACACTTAGAGCCTCACTCTATTTATACGATCCCATGGTCCGCGGACCATGGGTAGAACTCTCAAGTCGACACTACATTACAAAAGTAAGGGTGACAACCCTATGACTTAATTACAACTTCGCTCTCCACACCCATAAATTGCGGAGTCTTTGCATCAGACTCAGTCAAAACTTGGGATTTAAGCCCCAAAAATTGCCTTGGGGTGATCCCGCACCCAACAGGCCCCCAACACGAACATCGTGACTCGCCCTCGAGTCACTCTGTTGGTGTGAAGATCTTCGAGCGGAGACCTCCCAACTCTGCTCGGACTGTTGTAAGGTCGACAGCGCACTAAGCGACTACCTGCTGTATCTCCTGGACGTGCTATTTAGAGACCACGGTATCTGAACTGCTTCCTTGTATCTGCTCCTGCGTCCCCTGCATCTGTACGAGCTTGCCTTCAATTGTTGCTGTGATTACCAAGGCCTCATCGATCCAAGGCTGGACACGCGCCTTCAAAACCACTTCTATGTGTCACGTTGCGTTTACTTGCTCCCTAACCACTTTTGCCTATTGCATTCGCGCGAGCCTCTTTGTGAGGGCCACCGTCTGCACGGTCGCCTTGACGTTGTCATACTATTGATGTAGATCACATGCCTCTGTTTCTAAGTGCTATATGTTCGGGTCCTCCTGTAGAGTGGTGAGGACCTCGAACGATTCTTCCAACATTTTGGTGCAGTCCCTCACTGCACTGCTGATCTCCTCCATCCCCGATGTAATGGCGCTGATGCGCGGTTCCCTTACTTCTGGAGGAGTTGAAGGCTGCTCCTTCAACTGCACTATCTGAAGGTTCAGCTCTAGCTGAACCTTGGCCATTTCTTCTCGTGCCTCGCGCACTCTTGCTGCTAACCTCTGGATGCGTGCCTCTGCTGGGATGGCCAACTCAGGGACCATCTGGTAGGCCTCCTCAACCACTTGCACCATCTGTCGGTTTTATGCCACTACCTCATCACACTGTAGGCTTAGTTTCTCCATGTTGATTCTTTGTTCACTCAACACCTGTAGCATGCGACCCTCCCTAGCCTGTAGTTTTGCAGTCACTCCGTCCTGCAGGACATAGAGCGTCTCCCAAGGGAGTGCAGCCATGTTGATTCCTACCCCTTTCAATGCACTGACCATAGGCCTGTCGGCCTCGTTTTCTGTAACCAGTTCCCCCTTTAGCAGCACTATTGTGTTGGTCATGCGGGCGCATAACATTTCCTACTGTGAGGCTGGTCGAGAGAGTACTAGCCTGGGGCGTGCGCACCTACAACTCTTGAATCTCTGTCCGGAGTGCCCCCAACATAATTTGATTCTCCTCCGCCAACTGCTGGAGGGCCTTCGCGGTGACTTCACGCACCGTCTCCCCTATATTGTGCAGATCTCCCTTAGTGAGGGTGATCGGGTCGAAAGAAGTCTTAGATGCTTTTGACTTCTTTCGCAACCCCACCTACTCTCTCGGGCGTTGGTGCTTTAACTGTGTTGTCACTATTTGTAGGTCCGCGCCACCCTCCTCTATCTCTATCTCCATTTCTTGTTCCTGCTCGAGCGAAGGCAACTTCCGTCCCTCGCGCTCCTTCTTTGCTGCCTTCTGTGCTTCTATTGCAACCTATTTTCCTCTCTTTTTAGACAACTACGCCATTCGCAGTTTTGTCTCTTTCTTTCATTGTGAAGCATAATTTTCCGGTTCCGTCAAGGAGCTAGCTAGAGCATGCCACTTCGGCAGCCATGCCTCAAGTACATCGAAGATAACATCATTCGTGGCCATGCACAGGATCTGATTCCACTTCTTCGTAGGGTCCTTGCACGCCCTAATGTAGACGTGGTGGAAGTCCGCGTTGAACTCCGCAAAGCTTTGTAAGTTGTTATAGACAGTGGGCAATAAATGTGGCTTGCGGTTAATCGCCATTCTGATGTTCATCTCCATGAACACCCAAAATATTTTATTGTCTCGGATTCAGTGCACATATTTAGTGGCCCACAATGAAGTGTACTTCGTAGCCTACGGGAGATCCCTCGCAATTGTGGGGAATTGGTTGTCCTCAGGCAATTCCCCAACCACCAGCACTATGGAAAATAGAAGCCATGCATAGTGGAAGGTTTTCCCCTGTACGTGTGCCTCGCGGCAATTCTCCAAGAAATCCTTGCATAAGAATTCGGACCAGTTAAACTGGACCCCCTTTACACATTGCTCGGCAAGTACAACCACCGGCGCTAGCACCTCATCCGCATGACACTTCCGCATGACATTACCCACCAATATCTGAGTCGCAACTCTGACTACCTTGTTGTTGATACTGGAGAATGCATAGCCCCTCTTTTTCTTCTCCAGCGTGTATTTCTTTTTCATGGCCTCCACGATGGCCAAATCACTGCTTTTACCCTTCGAAATGTTTGCTGGGTCTTCCCCTTTACAAGGGAGTCGGGTAATTCTATGGATTAGGTGGTCCATGATGGGGATGGGCTCCTCCAGCCACAAACACCCACCATGCACCAGGCAGAGCAGCTGCCTGATGACGAAGATAGTCGCTGGGGCGCAATGGTAATGTGACACCTAGAGCAGGTTCAACAACCTTGCCTTTTCAACTCCGTGTAACCACTTGTGCGACTCCAACTCTATGACTCCCGCCATGGTGTTTTGCTTCGGCTTCATGAGCTGTGCAGTTGCCAAGTGAGGGAATTTCTCGTGGTCGGCGAGATCCCAATCTTTGAACTTCAAACTCGGCACTCGTCCCAGGTGCGCTCCTTCAAAAATGATATCGTCAGGTAGCAGCAGAGTCTACAGAGAGCTCTTGCTCTCATCGAGGTCCTTGGGCACCTTTGCCTTCCCCTTCCGCGGAGGAACATACATGGGTAGCTTGGTTGGAGGGTCTGCACCCTCGGTTTCTTCCTCCATGTCTTCGTCCTCGTCCTCTTCTATCAGGATGTCCTCAAGGTCTTCCTCCTCCTCATCGGTTTCCAAATTAACCGCTTTCCCTTTTTCCTCCATGGTCAATTTAGTTCTCAGCGGGTTTCGAGGGGACATGCATACCAGAATCATAGGCTGCTTATCTTTCTTGGGCCTCAGCGTGCATGGTGATTTAGGGATTTCTGCAACTATCCCGGCGCTCTCAGGGGCATCCTCTACTGTCATGGCCTGCACGGCCTCTTCGGCGGTCATTTCTCCGATTTCCCTGGCTTCTTCAGACGCTGCCATTTTGTTTGTCTAGAAATCTCTCAACTGCTCCACCAGGTGCTCAAACAACGCTCTCAACAGGTTAAACAGGTCTCGGTTCAAAATACTCTGGGTGCACGATAGCTCAATTCGCGAATGACCAAGTGTTGTTTGCGAGGCAACCCTTTGCAATTTATAGCGCCTTTTGAATTCAAATTCGACCGTTCCCCCCAAATTCGGTCCATTAATGCTCTCTTGGTGGTATATTTTCTCAGATCTTGCCCATAAAGCACGCCTTAAATGCCTGCCACCCTCTCCATTGGTCTCAAACCAAGCATCACATCGTGAATAGTGACTACAATGGTCACTTTCCAGCTAACCCGCGCAGCAACAAAACTACCATTGCGCTATTGCGGACCTCGTGACACTTCACTCCTCCGCGCAACCCTGATATCGCATAGCTCTCGAGCATAGTAGTTTATAATCCTGTGCCTCCTTTCAACTGCTTGGAGCTCTAAGACTGTACTTCCCACGGCTAGTCAGGTGGCCAGGCCACCTGTATACGACTTCAACCGACTATCAATCACTTTTCCTGGAAAAAATATGCCTTTTAACTTTACTGTCTGCGTCGCGCACTTCATCATTTGCATCGCACGACCATCGGTGATCCCTCTAGTAATAGACGGTCCAATCCAAGGTGTTAGGTTCCTTTACCAATAGGAGTCATAATTTTGAATGACTAAGGTTAAGCCTTGTAATATTGTACATACATTTGCTTTCTGCAAATGTTTTCCGTATTAAAAGATTAAAAAACGTAAAGAGGATACGTCATAAAAGAAAAATAAAAGGACAAAAAAGAATAAGAGAAGGTCAAAAAATGAAAATATATGAACCCCAAAAACAAAAATAAACCATGGAAGTGTGCAAGTCTAAATGCCACTACTATTTACTCTATGCATAATAATGATTGTGTGCAGCTTGGTATTCATGCCACAATCCATGGTAATCAAACTGTTTAATCTTGATTATATCATGCTTTGAATTTTATGTTTATAGTTAGAGAATAAAATCTGACCAAATAGTTTAATCTTGGCAGATCATTAGATAGGTAGAGAAAATAAAAGGATCTCATCAGTTTAATCTAAGCCCTTGGATGATATAAGGTTAGAAATAGATAGTTTGTTTTATTAACAAAAGGATAGAATAAGGGTTTGCTAGCCTAAATGCACCCAAAGAAATGAAGAAAACATGTTAGGGTAAGAAATGGGTAAGTAGAAGAAAGGTTGTTGAAGTATAAAGTTAATTGGATCAAAATACATGCATCATGCTTAGACTCATATTTCAATATGTATGATCAATTATGGAAGCAAAAACAAAGGTTTGCAAGTTAATGTGATTAACTCCCCGTCATTCATTTTTCCCCTTACTTACTAACTTCCTATCCACAAATATGCACTAGCCCTTTAAATTCTTCAAGTCAGAGAGGCTCAGAGCATTTCTCTGACTTTTGGTGGGACCAGACCCTCGGCTTAATGACTTAAGGACATCAAGTTCTAGAATCCCCTTCATAAAATCCATTCCCCCCTCATTTCCCTAATAAAACCCCTTTTCCTAAGGTTAAACTTCATTTTGCTTAGAAAAAGTGAAAACCCTTATGTAAATCCTATTTCACTCAAAAAACCCACTAAAGGCATCTTATCCTAAGTATTAAGTGTATGTAAATAAAGTGTGAAAACATTACATTTACATTTATACTTAAGGGTATATTCACTCCACCAACTTCATATTAATTTTTAACTTTATTATATAATTCCCCAATAAAACTTTTTCCCCATATATTAAATAAATCCATTAAATAAATATCCCAACCCTTAGTTTTGGTAAAAACTATACAGTTTACCCCTTATCTCGAAAAAATAAATAAATCCCCTCATTAACCTTAAATAATTCCAATCTCCCTTGATTAAAGACTCGAGTGCCCCCTAAAACTCAGTTCATTTCATCCGCACACTTTCCTCGCTCGACTGTCATCCGATCACTATTCCCCTCATCTGATGGTCCATAGCCATATCAGCCGCGCCCGATGGCCGATCGTTACCCACACGATAAAGTGGTTTTCCCCTGAACCCCAAATGCTACTTGTCATACGTGGAGGTAGATCGGGTGAACCCTCCCAAATACCACCTACGCCACAAAAGTGGTGCGATGGCTTGGAAAACTGCCTCCCTGCATAATACAAGACCATCACTGTTCCCTTAACTAATCCTGCGCCAAATTTAAAAAGATGCCCGTTAAAAACCTGAAAACCCTCGTTTTCATTCCTTTTTCTCCGTTTCACAGTAAAACCTATCTAACCCTTATGGTGCCACCCTGAACCTTTGAAACACAATTCGACCTTCAATCACTTTCAAAACATTGCCACGACTCCTTCCCCAGACATCCCTGTGCAATAAAGCGATCAATTGCCTTTCCTGCCAACCTGTGTTTTATTAACCGATTGTTGTATTTTGCACGTAAATAGCAGAAGACCAGAGTTTGGATAAATAGTTTTGATACTAGTCCCAAAACTTGTTTACTCCAAGACTCGAAAAGAAATTTATTCAAAAGCCTATATTAAGAAGAAGAAATCATCCACACAAAGACATTGACTGTCAAAACAGAGGAACCAGACATAGTATACAGTTAGAAGACAAACAATTAAAACATACAGAAAGTTGATCAATATCCATTACCATATGCTGATACATATAAAAAACTAAATGATTTACTATTGAAATACATAGTAAAAAGTTAAAATGTACAGTAAAAGTAAAAACACAGTAAAGGATATTGACAGGTCATCAAAGTAAAAGTGTATCAGATTGAAAAATCAAAGTGAAGATATATGAAAAATAGAGCAGTCAAGGTAAACAATAAAAGTAAACATGGAGGTAGTAAGGGTTAAACAAATATGAATACACTTTCACCAGCAACAATGAAATTTATCCAAAGTAAAGGTAAAAATAGTTAAAAGAAAATTAAGGTTAAAAGATGAAATCAGAGCAGAAATGGTACATTTTCCAGAAATTTTCTGTTTAAGCCATAATTTTGCAGAAACTACGGTGGAAAATCCAAGATGAATTTTCAGAAACTAGAGGACTTTTGTGTTCCTAAAAGGTCAATCTACAAAAACCTATCTCACTTTTTACACAGGTATTACAAAAAGGGAGATAAATTCATATTGTTAGAGCCTATTTTTCAGACTGTGCAAAGTCCTGTTTTTGACATCTTTTTGCAGAGAATATTGTGAATAGGTGGAGCTGATTTTTGGGAAACTGAAAGAGTTTTATCTCAATAACATGCTTATCTACAATAACCTATTTCACATTTTACATATCTATCTCGGATTGAGATATAAAAAGGTATCACTGGACCCTAATTTTGCAGAATTTCTAGGGTAGAATGCACAAAGGAAGGAGGCAGTTAGTGACTTGGAAGCCTCATCATCAATTAAGAGTTGCTATCAAATTTGAATTTCTCTTATTTTTCACCATCAATCCATAAATGTAGTGTCAAATAGATTCATTAGTTTTAAGTGTCCTTTATTTAATTTTTATTAATGTAAAACAGTTTGAGATATTTGTAAAACCAATCTTGATATTTTTTCAAGATATTTTAGTTTAGAATTTGTATAAATACTTCTTCATTTGAAGTATTTTGGGGTGGATTCTTAGACATTTCTATAGACTTCTTGATCAAAAGACTGTAAAGCTATTGTATCACTGACTGGACCAACAAGCTGGATTGATGAATAAAGACAAGATATTTCACAGGATTCATGTGTAAAGCAAAGTGCAGACAAGTATTTTCTCATGTTATTGTTATCTTCCTTAAAGTTTTTCCATAATATTTAATTCATTTCCATATCTGAATGCTATAACATGGAACGATATCTCAAAATTTGTTTAAATACACTCTGTTTTAACTGTTATGCATTTAAATGTTTTCTACTGATATCTAAGTTAAGGAATTCTTAATTGCTCCTTAGTTTAGGTTGTCTCTTTATAATCTATAGCAAAGGATTCTTAATTGCCCTTTGTTTCCAATTACCCTCTATTCCTCATTTAAATCTCGGTCTTAGAATTCTTAATTTCTCTCTCACCCTGATTTAAACCATTTCATCTTCCTGTTCCAAAGACCTGCACTTTACTCTACTAGCTTGCCCTTTGAACACTCCCTTTAGTGAGTCGATCCAGTTCTGCTGCCCTTCTATTGACTCCATAGCCCAATGGTCTAAAGACATCACTCTATCCATCTATTTTAAGGATTCCACCATCCAATCTTCAATACAAATCAAAAACCCCCTTGAACATTCATAACTAGCCTGAAATCCCAGCAATCAAAGCTAAATCATATAGAGAGAGCCCTCTCTAAGCCATAGGTTGGCTAAAGCCTATGCTCCAAAGTTGGTTTGTGTTTACCTCGGTGATTTCTTCATTTAACCTTGAGAATTTACTGAGTGATAACACAAGGCATCAAGCTGATCAACTCTCGGTGGTAGTCCCAAAATTTATCAACGTAATTGTGCGCATCCTGTTTGATTACCACAATTTTATTATCGAGAAAATCCTTCTTTATTCCTTCCTCAAGCTTCTTGGCTCCCACTTCCATCAGAGCACTTTTTTCCCTTAACTTATATCTTTCATTCATGAGTTCTTGGAGCCTAAGATTACCCTGTTGGATCTCTTCATCAGGTCCCAAGCATTCTTCTTCGTTCAGCTGCGCGATCCCTTCTTCCAAGGCTCCGTGAACCATCATATCCACGGGCGCTGCTATGCGCAAACTAGGCTTAATATACTCCATTGGTAATACAATGTTCTCTCCATAGGCTAGCCTGGAAGGCGTCTGTCCTGTTAGTTTCTTTCACGTTGTCCTATAATCCCACAAAACTGCTGGTACGCGCAGGTCCCAATCACTTCGCTACGCATTATATACCCTGTTCAGTGCTTCACACACTTCATTAAATGCTTCTGCGTGGGTAACCTTCTGTGCACTCGTTCTTTCCACCCTTTGTCATTCCAACTCAAGGGATCATTCACACAATTGCCTCCCCAACACATGCTTATTGACCGTGTTCCCCAACATGAAGTCCATGTGCATCCGTGCAGGTTGTTTACCATATGCCTGTACCCACCTGGACAGATGCACGCGCGGACCATCCCATACATTGTATTTATCTGTTAGTCACATCTGAGGCTTCCCAAAACGCATGCGCATCATTCTCCTGCATTCGTGCCAATCCTCAAAGCTTCCTTGGTGCGTACCCCACCACCTCGTGGGCATAGCGCGCAGTACCCACTTCAAAGCCTCGAAACGTTACTGTTCCGACACCTCCCTTTCAAATCTGTTCAAGAAAGCATCTACCTCACTTAACCCATCATAAGTAGGAAAATCTCTCACTTTTGTCGATATGCAGTGCAACGATATTGTCATCATGTTACAGTTCAACATGGTCACCTCGTGCAACCAGTTTTGCCATCGCTCTATCTCCTCATCAGAATCCGATGTACAAGAGCTTTCGCACTCCCATGAGATTCGTCCATCTATGGTGGGATTTACCCAGTCTTTCTCTCGCGCGGTTATCTTGTAGATGCAGTCCAAATTGTTGTTGCTTTCATAGTCGCACATCGACTCTGTGTAGAACGATCCTTTCGCGGGGTCCAAAGGTACGACTACACACAGAGACTTTTTCTCAAAAATCATCTTGCGCTTCTTCAGATTAATCACCTCGTTCATGTCAGTGGCCCAATCGATTCCTAAGAGCGCGGGGTAGGGATTGCTATCATCAACAATCTCGATCACTTCAAAGTATGCTAGTGCGCTTGCCCCTTTAATATCCACAGTGATTCCCTGTAATCTCCCCATAGGTTTTATCTTTCGCTGGTTCGCCATTCGCAGCTGGATAGGAGACCATTGTAGCTAGGCCTTCCCATGCGCTCCCATGTCTGCTTCAGCAGAATGTTCGCATCTGATCCTAAATCCAGAATTACCTGGTCCATCTCATATTCTCCAATCTGCGCAGTCAACCTCATTTCTCTTCCCGTCCTCGTTGCATGCTTTCCAATCTTTCATACTACGCGCAGCTCTCTTGGCGTGGTCCCAACGCATCTATTAATGAGTTCCTACAATTCATTTACAGCCTTACTATCACATAGTAGCTTCATGCATGTTTCTAGGAACATCGTAAGCATAAATGGGTCCATTTTCGGCTCCAATCTATCCTTGCTTCCTGAAGTGGAGGCATCAACAAAGCTCTTCGTAGATTCCATGAAGGTTTTCTTAGTGCGCTCCAAATCAAACTTTGGTTCTTTTGTCAGAGCCTTGTGAACCCAAGTACTATCTTCAGGCTGTTTGCCTTTATCATCTCCCATCGTAATTCCACTTCAGAGCACAATGTTCACATTTGGATCTTCCTCGTGCGGCTCAGACCTCATCATTTGGAGGTTATGAATCGGGGGAGGTTGGAGCGCTCCCTTGTCGCGCAGCCTAGCTATTAGCGTAAGATAGTCCTCCGTATCATGGTCAAATAAGGTACAATACAGAGATGATGGATGCATTGGATTCATACAATCACGGGCATAATGTCCTAGACCTCCGCAATTATAGCATATCAGCTGTCCGCGACCTCTTCTAGGCCCTCCTCCACCTCAGCCTCGTCTGCACCCCTGAAATCCGGTTCGCACCACTCCCGTGTTATGGTCAAGGGTTCATATTTCGGCATGAACTCTGTAGGTGGGAGTCCCATCCATCATTAACTCATAAATTCTACAGGTGCGTTCATTGTGTCCAATCGATCTACAAAAATTACAGAACAACTGTTGCAAACTCTGTGTGTACTTCTGTAACAAATGGCAGTTGTCCGTAGCATTCTTTCCTCCTATTTGATAAATTGTGCACCACAAGGCAAGTGCCACGCCAGGTCCTGCTTGTGCCTTCGGTCCTAACGGCATCAACCCTCCTCCTACGAGGTAATTCTCAAACACAGGGGAATGGTCCTTATCATGATTCTGACCCTTGCATTTTAAGCACCATACTTCTTCGCGCACTTCCAGGTAAGCTGTCCTATCCTGTTTTAGACTCTGCATCTCAAGGCATAAGTTTGTCAACTGCACGTGGATCTGTTGAACTCCTAGGTTAGGGTCTTGTATCGGGGTCTCATGCAGCCTCATCACGATATCCAAGGCCTCTGCCTGGGTTGTTAACCTCTGTTGTGACACGGCGTTCCTCAAATGCGGCGTCAGCGATGCTACAAACCATTCGCAGTGCTATCCATCCATCAAAGTCATATTAGCTTCGCGAATTGTGCACTTCAGTCTCTGGTCCAACTCCCACAAAGTCTCGCTTGGTAGCATTGTGATCTCTTTGAATCTAATGATCGATCGCGCCTCTGACTTTGGTCTACTAAATTCTTTGTTCAACACAATTTGGATATCCGCGATCCCCACATTTGGATTGTCATTAGAATGCTTAATATACCAGGTCACCGCGCGATCCTGCAGAGCACTGACCAATGTCGCTTTCTTTATATTATTGTCTGTAACTCCCTGCGCTTCCCATACAACTCTTATCACAAACCAAAACTGGTCCGAATCTTCATTTACTACTCCCTTGAACACAGGCAACTTTATCGCACTTTCCATATTGACTCGTGGTGGTGGCGCAGGTGGTATGGGAGAATATGGGGTTGAAGGTGGTGAAGCTGGTGGTGGTGTGGGTGGGGGTGGTATGCATGGAATCCTCTATCTTATCAAATTGATTGCGCTTCTCAGTGAGACCTTTGCGAGATCTTCTTCGTCCCCTCGTGGAGGTGAAATCAAAGGGCTATTCTCTGGTCCATTACTTCCTTTGTTTCGGTAGGTTTTTCCACTTTACATGGCTCCGGACATCAAGGTAATCGCATAACCCTCTTTTCACACAATAACATTTTAATCCAAGTATTCAGAGACTTTACGTACTTACCTCGCAGTCCTTTGAGAAAGCGTCGCTCTGCCTCGCTATAGCTGACTGAAGTATCTACCACGAACTCAGTAATGAATCATCCTATAATTCGATCGAGCCAGTGGTCAACAATGCACGCGATCTTATCCTCCAATGCTTCCAATCTGCGCACCAAATTTGGGGTCCACATAATAGGATTGTCGAGCTTCCACCTTCCTTGGCTATCTGCTAGCTTCGTAATCCACTCGTATAGCTCAATAGGGAAAGATGCGAAGAAAATTTCATGGATTTCTGAGTACAGGTAGCAGTCTAACCACTCTTCTTTTGATAGTTGCGGATTCCTTTTCTCTCACGCCGCGAACTTGTGAATTCACCTGTCCAAACACCATTCAATTTCTTTCTTAGTTGGATTCCAATGATACAATATCAGACATCTCTATGCAGATTCCGGTCCCGGCAATGGAACCATTTGTTGGATTGATGGGGCCTGACCCAGGTTTAGAGTTATTTAGCTAAAAAAATCCCTGTACTACTATCCCTTTCAGCAACAACCTGCGGAAAGTGGACTGAGGTCTCACCCGAAGTAGTATGGGGGGATGCTGGAACCAAGTTTCCACACCCTTGAGATGTCTGAGGGGTCGATTTAGTCCAACTGTGAATATCTTCGCGCAGGTCACTTCGCGCACTTTCCTGACCTACGAGGCCTTTGCGCCCTATTATACTCGACTTTGCGTAGCCCTAACCAGGGGCTGAGGAGCTTTCGTGCTGCTAAAGCAGCAATCTACGCTATTTCCCCAAGTCACAACGCGGATCTTACTTATCTTCTTATAATAGTTATTTATCTTTGTGTAAACAGATACTTTATATTATATTCACTTATTCAGCACATTCATATAAGTTCACGCAGTAAATAAACAGTGAACTTACAATTCATACCCAATATACTTCAATGCATAAAATAGGAAAAGATACATAGAAATATTGTAAAACTTCTCTTTATTAATGCTTCAATCGGTTACAGAATCAACCTGCCCTGTACGCTCAGCTGTAGGGGTCCGCGCACTCAGCTGCGGACTACTAGGCCTCTGTGCACTTAGTTGCACAACCTTCTCCTACTCTACTACCCAAAGACACGACTCTACACTTAGACTCAATGCTTCATCATTTCTTCTACTCTTCTATGGATCGATTGATTCCTTTTACACTTAGAGCCTCACTCTATTTATACAATCCCATGGTTCGCCGACCATGGGTAGAACTGTCAAGCCGACACTACATTACAAAAGTAAGGGAAGACATCCCTATGACTTAATTACAACTTCGCGCTCCGCGCCCATAAATTGTGGAGTCTTTACATCGGAATTAGTCAAAACTTGGGCTTTAAGCCCCAAAACTTGACTTGGGGGGATCCCGCGCCCAACAAGTCTCAATTCCAAAAACATATATGAGATGGATGATTTAGGAGTAGACGACAGAACAGAAACCATCTTGGAAGTAGAGAAAGTTTTAACAAAGAAGAACTTGGTTGTACAACTGACAGAGAAATGTCACACTCTGGAGGTAGCAGTTAACAGGTTTTTCACTAGAATAGATGCATTGAACAAGAAAGGTCTGCCTTCTTTATTTGTGATCAATGACAAATTGATGACCAGGGAAGATTACAAGAAGAAGCTTCAAGACATTGCAAAGGATACAACTAAGTCTTCCCACATCAAAGGTACTATGACAGGGAGAGATTTTTATGAAGCTATCAGCAACATAAGTTTTATCCAACATGAGATAAAACACATTTTTGCAGTAAAACCCACTTTTGCTCAGTATACTGAGGTAGATGAGATCTACCGCAAGGTAACAAAGATTTCTATTCCAGATGAAGAGTGGTGGGATAAGTTGTGTGAATTCCAAGATTAAAAAGACAGGTCAACTTCACCAGCACAACACCCGAATAGTGGCCACTCAACAACTGTTCTCCTCCAAAGCAGTGCCAGATGTCTAGATCACTTCACCAGATTCATTCCTTTTGATCACATTATTTCATTTCTGTTAGTTTGAAGTCAATAATATAATGCCGTGTCACTGAGGCATTAATTGTAATATTTTTGTAAATTTTGTTTAAATACTTTATTTTGTCGAAGTATTGGGGGTTGTTCCCTGAGCATTGTAATTCTTTCTTTCAAGCATTATACCCTTTTCATGTTGTTGGAGGACCATTAATGAAAATACTTTTCATAGGATACTTGTGTTATGAAATACTGGTGATGTTTTTCCTACTGTAATTGTGTTTTCATTGTTATTCATCTAAAACCTAATTGTAAAATAGGAGATGTGAAAAATAGGATATGTTTTTGAACACCTTATTTGGACTGTGTTTATGATCTGCATGTTTTCTTTTGAAAGTCTGATTGAGAAATTCTTAAATGCTTCTTAATCCCTGCTGAATCACACCTTTTCTCCATTCCATATATTTAATTTAAAGATCCAGTAAATCTAGCTAGCTTGCCCTGTGATTACTCCTTTGAACTTTTGGTGCAACATTCCAGTTTTATTTGACTCCATAGCCCAATGGAAAGAAAGTAATTTGATCAGATCAACCAACCAATAAATTAAACTCAAACAAACAACCAAACATAATCATAACTAGCCTAAAATCAACCTAAAATCCAAGTTAAATCATAAAGAGAGAGCCCTCTCTAAAGCTGGCAGGGCTAGATTTGAGCTTCAAAAGATGGTTTGATGTTGTCCAATGCATTTACTCCCACCACCTCAAAAATACAAAACGATAACATAGTGGTGACCATACTGGGGAAGAATACATTTTAATCCAAAACATTATTATTCCTTGGTTTAAAAATCAGTATTTCAGTAAGTAATTTTTGTATCAATATGAAATACATGATCTGAGGTTTCTTTTGTAGATATCTGTTAGATTATAGATCCTGATTTTGATTTTTGTGTGATGATTTTTCATAACCCTGGCTCCCAGAAGAATTTATACTAGATCTCATCCTGATCCCAACCCTGCTAAAATTGTAGATGACCCTGA
The DNA here is from genome assembly GCA_031772625.1 of Pinus tabuliformis. Classification (NCBI taxonomy): domain Eukaryota; kingdom Viridiplantae; phylum Streptophyta; class Pinopsida; order Pinales; family Pinaceae; genus Pinus; species Pinus tabuliformis. The sequence continues at coordinate 1,679,097,224 of CM062817.1, read as the reverse complement.
GAAACTGGTGAGAAAAAGAAGCTTTACCGAGAGTCAAGGTAGTAATAGTCCCCTATCTAGATTCAATTCTCCTCTGGAAAATACCCCTTTGTCAAGATCAAATTCTCTTCCAGAGAAGTTTGAAACTTTACAAGACATAGAATTTGATTTTCCTTTTCAGCAAAGTTTGTTTAGATCCAAGTCTGAGGCTTTCATAGATCAAACTGTCATAGATAAAGCCATACTGCAACCGTATATCTCCCAAGCCCAAGACCTTGAATCAGAACCTGATCTTGAACCTTTACAACAATTTTCCAAATTACAAGGTCTTGTTTCAGTGTTGGACCAAGCTATAGAAGAAGCTTTCATTCAACAATCTGTTGAATTTTCTGCTTTGACTGTTGCAACAACCTCTTTATCTAGCCAGTCCTCTTAGTTTGTACATTTACAGCCTCCCAGTCCTACTCATTCTGTAGTTTCAACTTCCCTACCTCTGGTTTCTCAAAATACTATACCTACTATCCTTGTAGTCATCCAGCCTACACCTCCACAAGGTCCATCCTCTACTCAATCTACCAAGACAATTATGGCAGGAAGGTATGCACCTTTGGTGTTACCATTCCAACTAAATTTTATGCCTGCAGATTATCCATCCAGAATTGTAACTTTTGACAATACTGGTTCTTATACCGCCCAACAACATGTAGATAGGATGAATGATGTGTTTGACCTCCAAGAAGTGGATGAGGTCGATGTTAAAATGAGATTATTTTCCTAGAGCTTAGGAGGTGATGTGAAGAAGTGGTTTAGGGGTTTACCTGTAGGAAGCATAGCCAATATTGTTGCTTTCCATCAAGTTTTTTTAGCTAGATGGGAGATCAAGAAGAACCCACTACAACTCCTAAATGAATATAAAAGGTTAAAAAGAAAACCCAATGAAACTGTGGAAGAGTATTGTGAAAGATTCAATATTGTTTACAATGCCATCCCACAAGACATCAAGCCCTCCCCTGGCCTAGCCTTGATTGATTTTCCAGATGGCTTTGATGTAGATATGGAGTATCAACTTAGGGAAAGAGACCCGACAACTTTGGAAGAAATGCAAGCAAATGCAATTAAAGTTGAAGCCAATATCCTAGCCAAAAAAGCCAAATTGAAGTCTGAACACAGAGTAACCATAAAAGAAGAACCTTCTACTTCTGCTGTTGACCATAAGATTGATAACCTAGTCAGAGTAGTGAATCAAATGATGCAAAGAGTGAACCTAAATGAACAAAATCAAACAAGTCAAAACCAAAATGTTCAACAAACCAGAAACTAGAATTTTAGAAGAAATACTCCCCAAATCAAACAAAGAGAGCAAAAGGGACCAAATCAGTAGATTCGGCCTCCTTTTCAGGAAAATTACACAGATGATGAGGGGAATATTGTGGAAGATTTGGATGATAACCAAATTAATTTGTTAGGGGTAAATGAAGATGAAACAATGTTCCTCACTCAAGAGGAACAAGAACTTTTTCTTATAGCCCAAATTGAAATGGATTCTAAAGAGTTAAAGGAATACAAACAAGGGTTTGAAAATGATATAATGGAAGTACATAGGAATTATAATGTTATAAATAAGAAAAATAAAGATACTGCAACTAAAAAGAATGATGAAAATCCTGTTAAAAATCTCTCTGATTCTGATCCAAAGAAAAAGACAAAAAATCCCCCCCAAGAAAACCACAAAAAATCTTGGAAAGAAGCCTGTATAACATGCAATAAAAGGGGTAATTGATACTTCTTCTAGAAATACTCAAACTGATTTACCGTCTACTAGCCAAAAAATTGAACCGGCCACAAAATTAGTTGCTAATAAGTTTGATTCTTCAAATCTGCTTAAAAATCAAACATTGTTCAATATAGAAAATGAACTTTCAAAGTTGAAAATTTCTATCCCCTTAACTGAATTAGTCAACAAGAATGTATACAGGACTCAGGTCCTGAAGGCATTAAACATTGGGGAGAAAACTGATGATGTAAATTTGAGTGATGATCAACCTGAGCTCCTATTTGGGCCCAAGGTAGAAGGAAAACCACAAGAAGGAGGAGTCCCTCCATTTTATGTCAGTTTGAATATTCATGATAAAATACTTCATAATGCTATGCTAGATTCAGGTGCATCTCATAATCTAATGCCCAAAGTAGTCATGGAGAAACTAGGACTAGATATCACTAGACAATACAAAGATTTGTATTCCTTTGACTCTAGCAAAGTCAGGTGCCTAGGTCTTATCAAAGACCTGTGTGTCACTTTAGCCCAAATCCCTGCTAAAATTCTAGTGATGGATATAGTGGTTGCAGACATTCCCCCAAAGTATGGCATGCTCTTGTCACGCTCATGGGGAGAAAAATTACAAGGAACCCTGCAAATGGACATGACTTATGCCACTATACCAGTGTTTGGTCAACAAAGAAGACTGTATAGGGAAACCTTAATGAAGTACATGGTCAACAGTCAAGATAAACCACATAACTACCCTCTCTACTATGTTCATTCTAACCTGGACTCCTTCATTCTTTACAATGATGAGGGCATTGATGCACAGGTCACCTAGGAAGAAAATGATATTGATGAAAAACAAGAAAATCAGACTCTAATTGTGCAACAAAGCACTGAAACTGAACCTTTTTGGAACATGAGCTTTGATGGCTCTTGTAGCAAAGTAGGTTCAGGGGTAGGTGTTTGGGTGTCCAATCTAGGAGACAATCATGTAGAAGGTCATTCCTATAAACTCAATTTTCATTGCACCAATAATATAGCAGAATATGAGGCACTTCTCTTAGGATTGAAACTATTGAAGAAGTTAGGTGCTAAAAGAATTGTTGTTCAGGGAGATTCTAAATTAATTATTAAACAGATCAAGGGAGAATATGCTGCAAAACATCCTAGGTTGAGAAACTACAGGAATGTTGTCCTTGAATTTTTAAGAACTTTTGAAGAATATGACCTTTCTGTCATTCCAAGGAATCAGAATGTATTGGCTAATGGTTTAGCTTTTTCAGCTAGCACATGCCAAATGCCTCATCCAAACAAACAATATACAGTGGAGGTTAAACACCGTCCTGCTGTACCTGATAATATGAGACATTGGCAGGTATTTGGAAGTGATAAGCAGATTGAATTTTTTTTGCAATCCAAGGAGGAGTATGAAGACAATAGCATAGATTCAGACTGTGAAGAGGAAGATCAGATTATTGAATTTCCAGACTCTAAAGTAGGGAATCAGATTGTTGAATATGTTAGTGTAGATAAACAACTTGATGATTCAGATGTAAATATTTCAGTCAGTAAAAATGTACATAAATTAGAATTACATGAAATTGATCCAGAAAAAGAAGAATTTGAAGTACTTCAACTTAAAGATAATGTTCTGCCAAGGGGTCTAGCTCCTTTAGAAGAACTTTTTGATTTTAATGATGTAGCAAAAAAGCCAAAAATGGAACCCATAGGGGTAGACATAGAAGAATGCAATATAGGTAGTGAACAAAATCCCAAAATGATAAAACTCTCAAAATCACTGCCTATTATCACAAAACAACGATATATAGCTCTTTTTAAAGAATTCACAGATGTCTTTGCCTGGAGCTATGAGGATCTGAAAGCATATGACACCAGTATCATACAACACAAAATCCCAATCAAAGAAGATCAAAAACCATTCAAGCAAAAACTTCATAGGATCAATCCTGTCTTAATGCCTTTGGTTGAGAAAGAAGTAAAAAGGATGTATGATGCAAAAATTATACTTCCTATTAGATACTCTAAATGGGTGTCTAACATTGTGCCTACTAGAAAGAAAATTGGAGAAATTAGACTATGTATTGATTTCAGAAATCTAAATAAGGTATCCCTTAAAGACAACTACCCATTACCTAAAATGGATCATATATTGCAAAAGGTAGTAGGGTCTAGTAGGATTTCCTTATTAGATGGTTTCTCAGGTTATAACCAAGTCTTAGTGCACCCTGATGATCAGGATAAAACTACCTTCACTACACCATGGGGCACTTTCATGTATGTGAAAATGCCCTTTGGGTTAATGAATGTTGGAGCCACTTTCCAAAGAGCAATGGATATTGCCTTTGTTGATGAAATTGGCCATTTTATTGTGATTTATCTAGATGACATTACAGTCTATTAAAAAACTGATGAGGAACATTTAGCACATTTGAGAAGAGTGTTTGAAAAATGTAGAAGGTTTGGCATCTCACTCAATCCTAAAAAGACACTATTTGGCCTTGAGGAAGGAAAACTTCTTGGTCACATTATTTCCAAGGATGGAATTAGGATTGATCCTAGTAGGATTGAAGCAATTTTAAAAATTAGTCATCCAAGAAACATCAGAGAGCTTCAATCTTTTATTGGTAAAATCAATTTCCTAAGGAGATTCATTCCTAACCTGGCAGAACTTCTTAGAAACATAACAAACATGCTTAAAAAGGACTTTGAAATCAAGTGGAGTATTGAGGCTAAACAATCCTTTGAGTTAGTTAAACAGGCATTGACCAAAGCACCAGTGTTGATCAACCCAGATTTTACCAAAGATTTCATAATCTTCTCTTTTGCTTCCGAACACACCATTGCAGCAGTTTTACTGCAGAAAAATAGTGAAGGCTTTGAACAACCTATTGCATTCTTTAGCAAAGCTTTAAGAGATGCATCTTTGAAATACAATATTATGGAAAAACAGGCCTTTGCATTAGTTAAAGCATTAAAATATTTTAGAGTATATATTTTGCATTCCCATATTATTTCTTATGTACCTAATGCAGTGGTTAAGGACATTTTGACACAGAATGGACCTGATGGAAAGTGAGGAAAATGGATTGCTGTCATTCTGGAATACAAATTAAAAATCAATCCCACCAAGTCAATTAAAGCTTAGGGACTAGCCAAATTTATGGTTGAGTCAAATTTCCATGCATTAGACATTAAATTGATTGATTCATTAGATAATCAAGAGGAACATGCGATAATCAAGAGGAACATGCGACTCCACAAATTGATGAGGCATTTCTGAACTCACCCTGGTATGCAGACTTGCTTTATGTTTTATTTAATTTAAATGCTCCTCCTGGTTTGACAAAAACAAAGGAAAGATTTCTTAAGTTAAAAGTAGTTAAATTTTTCATTATAGACAATGTCTTGTATTGGAAAGATGTTGGGGGTATTTTACTTAAATGCTTGTTGAAAGATGATGCAGATAAAGTTATGCAGGAATTCCATGAAGGTGATTGTGGTGGACATCTTTATTGGAAAACCACTGCCAATAAAATCCTTAGAGCTGGTTTCTACTAGCCCACCCTTTTCCTTGACATTCACAAACAAGTCACCTCATGTCATAAATGCCAGATTTTTGAAGGAAAGAGAAAACTGTTTCCCCTACCCTTAAAGCCTATCTCTTTTGAAAGCCCTTTCCAGCAATGGGGATTGGATTTTATTGGTGAAATTCATCCCTCTTCCTCTACCCAACACAAGTGGATTTTTACAACCATTGACTACTTTACCAAGTGGATAGAGGCCACCCCTTCCAGAAATGCCACTGACGCTGTCATTATTAAATACCTTGAGACCAATATCCTCTCCAAATTTGGCTATCCTAGAAAAATCATCATTGCAAATGCTGCAACCTTCAAATCTAAAAAGATGGTTGAATTTTGCCATAAATACCACATCACTTTGGGACATTCCACAACTTATTAACCTCAGGGTAATGGGTTGGCTGAGTCCTCAAACAAAAGTTTGGTAAATATCATAAAAAAACTATTAGAGGACAACAAAAAGTCTTGGCACAACAAGATGGTAAATGCACTTTGGGCTGATAGGATTACTACTAAAAAATAAATTGGCATGTCACCATACCAATTTGTCTATGGGATGGATGCAGCTTTTCCATCCTCCTTAGGAATTCCAGTCATGAAGATAATTCAAGAAGTGCGAGCTGAACCCAATGACGTACAAAGAAGGATTAATAAAACTATCCAATTGCAGTAGTCCAAGGAGGAAGTATACCACATGACCCAAGTTACTCAATAAAATGTTAAAAATATTTTTGATAGGAGAACAAAAGCCGATGAATTTAAAATTGGGGACCAAGTTTTGAGATGGGATTTAAGGAGAGAAGACAAGGGCAAACATGGAAAGTTTAATACTATTTGGAATGGGCCATATGTTGTTAATTATTTCAGGGGAAATAATGCATTCTACCTTAAAGACCTAGATGGAGCAGACATACCTGGAGGTCTTATTAATGGTAGGATGCTAAGGCGCTACATTTCCTAGCCTATATATTTTTCTTTCATCATTGTAAATATCGTAGTATTTACAGTTTTGATTGGGTAACTTATTAACAAAGGTTGAAGCCTGCAGCGAAGGCCCTAAGCCTGGATTGACGAGCTACGAATAGTATCCTAAACAACAAAGAAATCAGATGAAGACATTGCAGAGAAAAGAAGTACTCAAGGCTACCGATCTTATGTTCTTGACACTTCACTTGGAGAAGTGCCATCCCCAGCTGGAGCCATTGTTAGGGTCCTATAAATTATAAGATCTCAAGGTGATTGAGTATTCTTTATTGGTGATTTCATATTGTATATAAATTTCAATATTCAAATGATGTCAAAAAAAAGAAAAAGAAAAAAAGAAAATGAAAAGAGGGTATGTTAAAAAAAGAAAAATAAAAAAGAAAACATGAACCCCACAAAAGGAAAAATAGAAAATAAGACTGAAAGTGCTGCAAGTCCAAGTGCCACTACTGATAAGTTAGATCTTTTATTCCATTTTCAAATAAGGATTGTGTGCAAATTGTTCTTGAATGCCACAATGATTGAAATTCTGTTAAGGTCATACAGTTTAATCATGACTAAACTCATTTAAATTTATGTTAAATAGATTAGTGAATGAAGGTTTACCAAACAGTTTAAACTTGGTAAATCAGTAGCTAGGTAGAAATAAAATTGACTCAACAGTTTAATCTGAGTCAATGGCAAAATAAGTGATAGGATAAGGTAGATGTACATAAAAGAAAAATGATTTGGGTCTACTAGCTTAAGTGCACCCTGCAAAGCATGAAGAGGAAACAATTTAAACTTGGTAAATCAGTAGCTAGGTAGAAATAAAATTGACTCAACAGTTTAATCTGATTCAATGGTGAAATAAGTGATAGGATAAGGTAGATATACATAAAAGAAAAATGATTTGGGTTTGCTAGCTTAAGTGCACCCTACAAAGCATGAAGAGGAAATGTTAGCTTAGAAAAAGAATAGAATGCAAAAGGGTAGGTGGAAGCACTATAGTGGTTAGAGAAAAAACATGAAGATTTTATCCTGAAGTCAAATATCAAGTATTATTTTCATGTGCAGAAGAAAAGACAAAGGATTGAAGTTGTACTCTAAAGAGTAATATATCAATTAATTTTGGTTTATTAATCCCATATTCCTAAGTTTTAAAACCCTAAAGCCACCCCCTGCTCATATTTTGGTCCACCCACCTATTCTAAGTTTATTACCCCACCATATACTCAAAACTAATCCCCACTATGCATTAAAATATTTTCTCATGACCCCACCGAGCAACCCGTCACCTCACATTAACACTCTGCCAACTCTCGCCTCATCTACGCCTACCTCCCAAGATTCGACGACCCATACAACATTTTGGCCCCCCCTCACCATCTGAACTTTACCATTGGGGGGGGGGGGGGGGTTTGGTCTGAAATGAGTGATATTTAAAATTGCGCCTGCCACTACGTGTCAACATTATAGCATTTCGGACCCCCCTCGGGTGAAACCGTTAACCGCCTCCCCCCCCACCCCCCCCCCCCTCCGAAAAGCAGTTTCTCCGCCTCCCGATACCACTCTTCTACCCGTTGCGCTCCTGCCACTCACCTTCCGCCACGTCATTTGCCCGTTGATTTCGCCAATCACATCCGCTCCCTCCAAAACTAAGCCGTTAAATAATTAAATGGTTTAGCCATTAATCCAATGGACCTGCGCCACCTTCAACAGAAAAACCAAACTGTTATATAATTCTCCCTTTCACTCATTAACCGGTTATTGAATTCGTACTCCGCCCCTGTTATTGATCTGTTATAGGTTTGCTGGACCAAACTCTGACATTTTCACCCGCCAACAAAACTGTCCAGTCACTCATTTTTAGCAAAATACCTATGTTCTTGTCCACAAATCCTAAGTCCTCTTTGTGTATTGAAGCCTGTGATCCAGTTTTCACTACTGTCCTTAGCCTTATCTGAAGATGCCTCCAAAGGTCAAGGGACCAAAAGAACCTGTCAATCCTCTGATCTGTCCTCCCATTGATTTTCACCACATCCCTTTGGATAGAAGAGACCATAAAATCCATGAAACTCTCTGCAAATTCACCTTTTTGAGATGTATTTCTGGCTCGAGGAAAAATACATAGACAAATCTGATGACATTCAACTGTGGGAATCCAATTTGCCCCACTATATTTTTCCCCGTACCCACAACACCCCAGAATTTGTTAGGAAGTGTCATGCATGTTATTTGCCAAGCCAAAGAGCCATCATTGCCCCCACTGGAGAAATTTTGTTTACTATCACTCCTCAAGCCATAGACCAGATGATGCAAGCCCCTACAGTAGAGAATGCCACCCCCTTTTCCTATGAAGCACTTGTTGAATTGTACTAGAAATTGGACTTTGCCAAGAGGGCCAAAACCCTTGAACTTTTCTTGACAGAAGATGCCCCATTTCCAAAGAAAAATCCTCCCTATCCCTCCTCTATTTTCCCTGAGAGAGCCAAGCAAATTATCACAGTCATCTCTTACCTCCTTGGCTACTACTCAGATCAGTGGGTAGATGAGGCCATTATAGGATTTCTGTCCATTTTCTCTGTAGATTCTAAGCCCTCCATTATGTTTAACTTTAGCCAATTTCTTGCAGATTCAATTCATGAGAAGTTTAGAAAATTCCAGACTGAGGAGGTGTTCAAGTATGATTCTATGTTAGTTTATATGTTCTTATATTTTCAGGGAGACAACATCAAGCTTTATTTACAAAAGTTGGATGAAAAATGGAATTAGCAGTCAGTCATCTTTTGGACTACTCTGGTGATGAAGGAAGAAAATGAATACACATACAAACAATTCATAGAGATGTTTGTACATCCAGAAATCAGTCTCTTAGGTAGCAGAATAGAACCGATGATCAATGAGGAAATTAGGATGGTGTTGCAGCTATTAGACCAAGTTCAGACAGGGGATTGGTACCTCTATCAAAATTATACAGAATTAAGAATATTTGGGTGTGAGATTGCCACTTACAAGCTGCTTAAAATCCTCCCAGTGAGGGTTTTTACTCTAGAGTACATAAGACATATGCTTAATATGGATGAGATCCACTTTGTAGCTGCCAAGAAGAAGTCCCAATTCAAAAATAAAACACAGATAAGGCCTTTCATTTGTAACAACAGGGCAACAAGGGAATATGCAGATAAGATTGTTTCCTCATTAGTGGGTTATCAGACCACACTGTCTTCGACTACCTCCACGACTTCACAAGATCAGTTGGAAAATGCAGTGCAGAACATGTTTCTCCAGACTGAAGAGATCAAAATATTGTAGGCTCAAGTCAATCTTCTACAAGATCATCAAACAAAGACTGAGACTTTTCATGTAGGAGAGCTACAGAGAGCTCAAAATCAGATAGAGGTATGGAAGAAGTTAGCAACTGAGTCTTCTATTGGCTACACACTAGCCCATGTTAAAGAAATCATATGGAACAATATCATTGAAGAAATAGATGAAATCTGGCCATGTATCTAGATTATATTCGAGTAGAAGGAATTGATGGAGAAAGCCAAGCAAACCATTTCCACTATCAATGCTGAATTAGGAGAAATTCTTGCTACAGCCAATAACATCATAAAGTTCCTCAATTCCAAAAAATATATGAGATGGATGATCTAGGAGTAGATGACATAATAGAAACCATCCTGGAAGTAAATAATTTTTTAACAAAGAAGAACTTGGTTGTACAACTGACAGAGAAATGTCACACTTTGGAGATAGCAATTAATAGGTTTTTCACTAGAATAGACGCATTGAACAAGAAAGGTTTGTGTTCTTTATTTGTGATCAATGACAAATTGATTACCATGGAAGATTACAAGAAGACACTTCAAGACATTGAAAAGGATACAACTAAGTCTTCCCACATCAAAGGTACTATGACATGGAGATCTTTTTATGAAGCTATCAACAACATTAGTTTTATCCAACATGAGATAAAACACATCTTTGCAGTAAAACTCACTTTTTCTCGGTATACTGAGGTGGATGAGATCTACCACAAGGTAACAAATATTTTTATTCCAGATGAAGAGCGATGGGATAAGTTGTGTGAATTCCAGGATTAAAAAGACAGGTCAGCTTCACCAGTGCAACACCCAAATAGTAGCCACTCAACAATTGTTCTCCTCCAAAGCAGTGCTTGATGTCCAGCTCGCTTCACCAGATTCATTCTTTTGATCGCATTATTTAATTTCTGTTAGTTCAAAGTCAATAATAGAATGTTGTGTCACTGAGGAATTAATTGTAAAATTTTTGTAAATTTTGTTTAAATACTTCATCTTGTCGAAGTATTGAGGGTTGGTCCTTGAGCATTGTAATTCTTTCTATTAAGCATTGTACCTTTTTCATGTTGCTGGAGCACCATTAATGAAAATAATTTTCATAGGATACTTGTGTTATGAAATATTGGTGATGTTTTTCCTACTGTAATTGTGTTTTCATTGTTATTCTTCTTATGCTATTCATCTAAAATCTAATTGTAAAATAGGAGATGTGAAAAATAGGATATGTTTTTGAAAACCTTATTTGGACCACGTTTACAATCTGCATGTTTTCTTATGAAATTCCGATTGAGAAATTATTAAATGCTTCTCAATCCCTGCTATATCACACCTTTTCTCCATTCCATATATTTAATTTAAAGATCCAGTAAATCTAGCTAGCTTTCCCTATGATTACTCCTTTGAACTTTTGGTGCAACATTCTAGTTTTATTTGACTCCATAGCCCAATGGAAAGAAAGTATTTTGATCAGATCAACTAAAATAAAACAAAAAATCAAACATAATCATAACTAGCCTAAAATCAACCTAAAAACCAAGTTAAATCATAAAGAGAGAGCCCTCTCTGAAGTTGGCAGGGCTAGATCCTAGCTTGAAAAGATGGTTTTATGTTTTCCAATGTGTTTACTCCCATAAAATTAAAAATAAAGAACGATAACAATAGATAAGACATGGGTAACGAGGCTTTCGCTTCTCGCCAAGAGACTGATTATTCTGCTTTTCTTGTGGAAGGTTCTGTTGCTTTTTCTTTCTTTTATGTTTTTTCTTACTTAAAGGTTGTTGAGATTTGCCTTCATTAGATTGAACAACATTTATCTCAGAAGTACTCACAGGAGAAGGATTGGAAAGGTTTTGATTTTTCATAGCTAGAGAATATTTTGAAATAGATGGATTAGAATATTTTCTCACCAATTGTTGGAAAATGGAACTAATCAAGCCATCAGTAGCGTGTGAGTCCTTTAAAGGAGAGCAAGTGGAATAGTATGCTGGGGTCTTGGAGCATTGGGTATCTTGTCATAAAGCGTGCCAGATTGAGTATAGTACAAATCTAAATATTGAGCATGAGTAATGACCTGTTGTTTATTAATGACTATGCCTTTGGAAACTTTTTTAGTTATAGATGGAAAGAGGGATTTGAAAAACCACTCGACCAATAACTGATCCAGAATGTAAAATTTTACCAATCGACGTCAGCACCTCCACTTATGTATATAACCATATATGTGAGTGGAATCTAACTATTTCAATGAGGTCAAAGGCTGAGTTCTAGTTTTATAAGGGATGGGTAATTGGAAATGGGTTGGAAATGTGGTTGCTAAGGCGTTAAAGTTGTTAAAATAAGTTTGTGACAATTCAACATACCACTTAGCTGTCATACTAGTAAGAGTTCTCTGGAAAATCCATAAATAGATGGAATCATCATTGAAGGAGTTGGATGAACACTATAAATGGCGAGTCATAATGTGAGTGGGTGAGTTTTCTCTAGAATTTTGGTTGAATTTCGAAATTCCACTCAAAAATTTAGTAGGAATGGCCGACCACTAAGGAAAATGACAAATATGATCATTCGTGAGACATGATAAATATGGTAACTCAAGTTTTGTGAAAAATGAAAATTGTCTATTAAAATCCATTTGGGAAGGTTGAACATGTAGGTAAAGGTTAACCTATGGTGGAGGGTATCCTGGGTATGACAGAATGGTTTGAGCAACCGATATTTGCATTCCAGGATAAGGAGAATTTTGATAACTAGGATAACCATAACCAAGTTTCCTAGTTCTATGAAAACGTTGATAAGGTTGGAATGGATGAGTTTGTATCTATTGGTCTTGATAAGACATTTTTGGAATAGTATATTGACCAACAAGTGTTTGTGGAATGCCTTGAAATGGTTTCCCAGATGGATTTTGCATCATTCCAATATTGGGTTGACTAGTTGGTACCTGTGTCATGCCATGTACAGGTTGGTGTACTTGCATAGAGGTATAGAATGACCAAGAGGTGGAGTTTGTAATGCTCCCTCAAGAGGCTAGGTAGATGGAATTTGAGAAATTCGAGATACCGATGGAGTAGGTTGTACTTGAGATACAACCTGAATAGGTTGACTCATTTGAGGTGTAACTTGGGCAGGTTGAGGTATAGATTGAACAAATTGACAAGTAGGAACCTGGGGTGTAGTCGAAATAGGTTGAGAATTTGGTGTTTTATTTAAAACCAAACTAGGTTGAACATGAAACATAGAATGCCAAGGGTTAGCAAGCATTCTTGGAAATGGAGGACCTGTAGGAAGAGGACTTGAATAGGACAGAGCACCAACTTGTAGTGTTTTATCAACATAACGAAAACATTCCAGAAACATGTTTCCCCCCTGCTAAAGGATAAGGAGTGTATGGAGGCAACTGCCCCCCCAAAGGAGGGTACCTAGTATAGGATTGAGTAGGTTGTTGTAAATGTCCTAATCTGCTAAGAAATGCACCATACTGCTGCTCCAAAGGAGATTGGGGCGAAATAGGTGGAATAGATAATTGGGTGTTCGTCAAAGAGGGTACAAACAATATTCTTGATGAAGCTGATAAAGGAGAAGTCCATGGACTAGTTGATGCACTAGAAAAGGTTCCAAACAATGTATGGTAGCTAGGTGGTGCTGATGGAACACCATAAAAATGGGTTTCTGGTGAAGTCACAAACATAGAAGAGGCTGCAAATTTAGTTGAATCATTCATGATAGCAGACACAGGTTGAGAGACTGTCGTTGACTCATTCATGGTTGAAATTCTCAAATGAGTTTGTCGTGGGAGGTCCAAAGGTTAATTGAAATGAGGAGTGCGATAATAAGGAGTCTGTGTTTGAGAAGGAAGAGTAGGAAAAGGATGGTATTGATAAGGCGACGTCCCTCTTAAATGTACAAGAGTTGAAGGTCGAGACTCTTCTTCAGAAATTTCCTCAATATCACAAAGACCAGGTGGAAGTTGTTCTCCATAAGGACCAAAATATACGTGTTGTGGTTAAGACAAAGGCAGAGGAAGAGAATAATAAACTCCTAAACTAGTTGGTGAAGTTATCTGAGGTTCCTCAGGTTGTATTACCTCAGGTCATAAAGTATTTGAATCTAGAAATTCAAGTCAATGTCCTTAGGTTCTAATGTTTTAGGGCCTTCAATGTCGATTGCGTTGGACTCACCAACTAGTAAGGATGTAATTTTAGGTTTAATACTTATGGGAAGTGACAATTTTGGTTGGTTAATTTCAGACGTAGTGCCAAAAGGTGTAGCTTCTGAAGTACCAGTTTTGATAGTTTTTATTTTATTATTCTTATGACGACCAGGTGCTGCCCCTAGAGGTACAGGAGGAAATATTTTCATTCTATGCAAATGACGAGGTTGTTGAGGGTGTTCTTCAACGATGGATTAATCAATTTTAGAAATTAACAACACAAATAAAACAAAACATGGGTAACTAGGAAAAAGGGTTTACCAAGTAACTATGAACTGCAATATACTGTTTCTAGTACGTGCATGAAATCTCCTCGAATGTTGTGTTCAGTGTATCAAAATAAGGAAGGTGGTTGACTTGGTTACCTATGGCATGATAGTATCCTATAGGGGACTTCCAAAATATACCCTACAGTACGTGGAAGCACAATCTGTGGTAGTATTTTCTAATGTGTCTTGTACGATAGGAAGTATTATGATATACTTTTCATACGGGGAACGCCATTCGATATACCTGAAGGTATGTGGAGAACGATCCAATATACTTACATATGTGGAATACCAACTACCCTCAAAATGTAACACAAACAAATAATGACAACTCCTACATTTTACAATGCTGGAACACGTCTCTAGCCTAGACCTCTATATGTTTCGTTAATGTTACAAATGATCCTTAGGTTATTTTTTTTCTTTAAAGTTGATCTTTAATTAAGTTCCAATTTCAAGGCTCATAGTGTGGATTCACCTGAACTTCCTAGGATGCAACTAATATGATGAAAAGAACTATTTCATTTCAATGAAGCTCTATCAACAGGAAGGTAGAAAAAAACAATAATGCAATCAAAGACGCAAAAAATGAAAACTTCCTAATTAGATCTTTAGATATACTATTCCAATGCAATTTTAAAAACCCTATATGCAATTCAAAAATGAGATTTTTCTTTTCTTTTATTTTCAATTTCCAAATGCAATGAAAATGAAAATGAAGCTAGATCATTGACCAAAAGAACCCACATAGATTGCAACTATAATATGAAAATTCTTTTCATTCAATCAAAAATCAAGCTAAGTGTTTACAAACCCTAATTGATAAGAAGGAAGAAAAACCAAACAAATCCTTATCAAAAGGCAATCAACACAAATGTAAACACACTGATTGATTTTACAAAGACAATGATTATTACAGAGGCTCAAAAAAAATTAGTGGACAAAATCAAAACTAAGAGAAAGGCATAGAAATTATTTTTTTGCATCCTATAGGAACCATCCTAGGCTAGACACAAACACCTTACATTGAATCACACTTATAGAGAGAGACAAGTGCGCTGGGTTGCTCTGTCTCAGACCAAAAAGTGTGTTGGGGCTACTTTTGTTCAAAAAGAGAAACAAAAACCCTACCAATTTTACCCTAATGATTTCCCAAGACTAATTACTCGTTAAACAAGTAAATTTAAGTCAGATTGAAAGGTCTAAAATGGATAAACTAAGGAAGCCACTAAAGGAACATCTCGTTCCCCAGTGGAGTCTCCAAGTTGTTTTATGGAAAATTCTCTTCTGTGGACCTAAGTGAATCCCCTGGATCTAGTGGTTGACCGAGAAACAACATAAACCAAAAAAGACAATGTTTCATTAAAGAAATTAATAAATGGAGGAAAAACCTACTTGGAATCCAACACTAGTGCTCCTTTTCTCTTGGCTTATAGACTTTAAGTCCAACTCCAATTACTATAAATGAAACCTGCAAGACAATCACAACAAATAAGAGAGCTACAAGAAAACCATAACATAAACTAATATCTCTATTCAATGAGTTAAGTGGGCACTGAAATACATATGCATAAAATAGACACAAATCATAAGAAAACAAATCTTCTTGTATTAATGAAATGTAGGAGAGGGTTACAACCCTTTTCCCAGTTCTTGACAATGTAGAATCTCCCACCAAACTTGTCCTTCCTTAGCCACAAGGCAAGAATTCAATCACAACTCAAGGATGTTCATAGTTTTAGTATCATATTTGGTGTTTCTCTACTGCCAACAGGCCTATTCAGTACCCCGATGGAGTCACTTCAAAGAATCACAATCATTGCTTCGCTGCTAGAAGACCTATTTAATACCTTGACAAAGTGGCTTGCCTCACCTCTCTGTGCAGGAAACCTTTCTCTTCTTTCATCCTTTATTTATTTTATCATATTATGCACATTGACATCTTATGGGATTTTATTTCACCAAGGGAAGAAGAGGGATCCCTATTTATATTATGAGCAAGAGAGGTTGTTCCTTGTTTTGTAGAGGATTTTTATATATACCTATGAAATTAGTTTGCTTGCTTAATTTTTTTTCCTTTCCCTTCTCTACTCGACAGAGTTGACATGTTACAACTAGTCAATATAAATGGACGATTCAAGGAATGAATATCCTATGGTGGATATGGGCATCATAGATCAACTAAATATTTCGTTAGGAGTGAGTTGTATTTTCCGTGGGATCATCATAGACTTTTAAAGATATATTCAGGCCCAAATAAAGAAGGAGGCCAAAAGTTAGCCAAGAATTAGATGTCACAATCGTGTTTTAAATTTTTTTCCACATCGCATCAGAGCCAAACGAGATAAATTTCAGGGAAAATATTTATTCAATACAAACTTGTAAAAGAGATGCGAAAAACAAAACTCAAATGAAAAGGAAAATGTAGAATACAAGGAATAAATGCAGGGTGCAAAATAAAGGAAAAAAATGCAACTGCAGTTGGAAAGCCCATGCAAACAATGCAAAAAAGGAAAACTATTAAAATAATCAAAAGAACAACTAAATCTAAATCCTAATCTATCGAGGGTGAGGATTAAGTAAAATCAAATTTCAGGTGCAACCACAAGTGTTATTCCCGATTTGCAAGTATAAATATATCAATGATCAAAACCAAGACAAAACAATGTTACAAATGAAAAATAATCTACCTATGTTGCTTGAAGGTCTTATCTACTAGCAGAAAAGTGCACCATAGAATCTTGCTCTATCCGGACTGCAATACTACCTCGATGAACAAAATGATGAACATAATAATACTACAAAATTCTCTTAAATGTACATTCATTCAAATTTTCATTCATAGCAAGCACAAGGTAAGATAAAAAATTTTAATTAGTAACAAATAGCACTAGATAAGACTCTTTTAGCCAATGAGTGATTGGATCATGGTATCCAAAATAACTAGCTTGAAAACCTTGAAATTATTGAAAAGATGACCTTTCAATCAACACATTAAAATTATGGATCGAATATTTGCGGGAAATATATAACTTGATCTTGTTTAAAAACCTTGTCAAGGTCGTGAAGTCCTAACATAACCATTAGTAGAACCTAAAGTTCCTCAACTGCTTGGCAAGTATCTGGATGGTAAGATGGTGAATCTTAAAAACTTATGTGCTTGATGAGATTAATAGATGCGAGCGAGAAACCATCATCCGATATACTAGTGGGAAGTTGACATAGAGGAATTTGAAAGAGGGAAGAGAGATGGAATGTGTCTTCATCCTTATGGTCCTTTACTTGTGAAATGTAACCACCTTGTACTTGATCACCACTTGAAACAACAAATTGAGAATCAAGAATATTGAAAGCCACTGCAGGTGGAGTGGATTGATCAAATGAATCGAGGTATAGGGTGCCATGAGGTATAAATTATAGACGATGAAAGGCATCCTTGAATAAATGGTGCTATCAATCAATTTAGATTCATGGTTTAAATCATGCTCATTAATGTCATCTCGAGGAATCAAGGGATCAATCTTCACCTCAGGCTCCATGAATTTATTGGAACATTCAAAGTTATCCTAGAAAAAATCTTGATCATGGAAAGAAAATGAAGGTGGAAGAAGCATATTAACACTTATTTTTCCGAATTTAGGCTTCTGTGATCCATAATTATGATTTTTAGGACATCTTTTGGTATTAATCACATCACATCAGAGTTTTTTTCGGTATTAATCACATCACATTTTATTTCTTGCCTCATGTAGATTATTATTTATGCTTGATTTCAATTGATTTTGCTTCCAAGTTTATGTAAAAACTGATTTTAAGTCTTTGTGTTAAGGTTTGTTCAAGCTTGACATAATTCTATGTTCTTAGGCATAATATGGTCATTACATTCTCAGATTCATAGTTCAATTAGGACAACAGGGACCATTGTCTTTGTCTACAATTTAATTCCATTGTAGTACACTCAACATTGTTTGCAAACGTTATAGGATGAAACTATAAGTTCATTGGCAGTTTCTTAATTTTTCAAGTCTTGTCATGAAGTTTGAAGAACAATCAGTAGTTGAGGAGAAAAGTTTAGTTTTATTAAGTAAATCTGAGTCCGACCCCAACCTTGGTGGGACCTAGTCAGAGTTGTGTAGCACTTGTGTTAAATACAAGTTAGAGTAGTGGGGTTCCGACCTATAGTTTGAACCCCTTTTTTTTAATGTATTGCACCATTAAATCCCAACCATAGACTAATGATGAACAAGTCGACCTTGACCTATAGTTGGGTCTATTTCATTTTGGGATATTTGTGAAACCAATCCAACTAAGTTGACCCTAGTCGACCCACTCTTGCAAATTTGTAGAACAAATCGGCCCTTTTGTCACATATTTAATAAAAAGTGGGTTTTATAAGGATTTTATTAATTTTTTTAAAAATAGAGTTTGCATATAATTGTGATTTGGAAGCAAATAATTAAGCTTGGAATTAGGAAGGACTAGCTCAACATCAATTGTGGTATAAAAGCATTTTTTTTAAAGGAAGAAAGGTGGATAATCAAGGAGCAGCTCGAGGGAGCCTTGTAGTAAATGTGACCTTGCAAGCTGAAATAACAAGACTTTGAAAGAGATTAACAACTATGGAGACAAAACAAAGGATAGAAACTGATGCAGGAGATGTCTATGATGTTGGAGAATATTCTTCTAGTGATGAAGAGCTAGAAGAATCAGAAGATGTAAGGATGATGAATTTGTTTTCTAAGATAACTGCCAAGCCAAAGATGGAGATTTCACATATGAAGGTAATATAAATGATGATGAATTAATGGTTTGGATAAGGAATCTTGATATATATTTTGAATATGAGGATGTCGAAGATAATAATCGAGTCGAATATGTAGTAACCAGATTAAAAGTCCATGCTGCACTCTGGTGGGATGAAGTACAAGTTGAGTGAAAGAGGAAAGGAAAAGATAAAATCAAAGATTGGGATAGAATAGTGGCAAAAATTAAAGGTAAATTTTTACCCAAAGAATATCAAATTAATATTTTCAGGAAGATACAAAATATTAAATAGAAATACATGTCAATTAAAGAGTATGTAGAGGAATTTTATAAATTGAATATCAGAGTTGGTTTTGTAGAAAATCATGCTGAGAAGGTTTCTAGATATATTAGTGCCTTGAGGTTTGATATTCAAGATGAAATCAACTTATTATTTTTAAAGACTATTGAAGATTCATATCAGGCTACCTTGAAGGACGAAGAAAATCTTGCAAGAAAACAAAGTCAGAGAAGTCGAGGAAGTAATCCTGCAATTGGTAAAGGACAACAGGTTGGAAGATGATCAATTTAGTTTGAAAAAAGAGAATATGAAGGGAGTTCCAATAGTCAATCATCAAGGGGAGGTGATTTGAGAGGGAGAAGATCATTCTAAAAACGTAGAGGTCAGTGGAAGAGACTATCAGCGTAGATATTTCATATGTGGGAAACTCAAGCATATGTCATGGGACTGTCGTGAAAATGCACCAGTAGGTCAGAGAGGTGTGCATGTTGCTGAAGGAGTGGAAGAAAATGAGGATACATCGATTATTGAAAAGGTTCATGAAGAAGGAGAATATTTATTAATGAAAAGAGTGTTGATTAAAGTTGAAAAGGAACCCAAAGAACTATATCAGAGAAGAAGTTTGTTTTGAACCATGTATAAGTCAAAGGGTAAGTGCTGCAAACTTATTATTGATAGCGGGAGTATTGATAATTTTGTTTATGTGGAAATGGTAGAGAAGTTAAATTTAAAAAGAGTCACACACCCTCATCCTTATAAAGTCTCTTGATTACAAAAGGGACATCAAGTGTTGGTTAATGAATAATGTAAATTATATTTTCAGATTGGAAAATATAAGGATGAAGTTATTTGTGATATAATGTTGATGGATGTTTTCCATGTGTTATTAGGGAGGTCTATTATAAACATTTTTGGGCACTGCAACCCCAATCATAAATGTCCATAAACCAAGGGCTCTTAAGTCCCTAAAAGTGTTGTTCCAACCTCTAAAAGAACAAGGTCAACTGATTACATCTTCTCCCAGAAGTTCTCCATGAAAAACTGCTCAGAACTGGTCAAAACTGGACCATCTCACTTGCTCCATGGTCAAAGTGCGCTACATCCCACCTAAATACACATGGGAGGTGCGATGCATCTTGGAAATCCCTTCTATGGGGTGCGATGGGTGAGAGTGGACAAATGGTAGGGTCAATCTACAAGGTGGAGGATCATGGAATCTTCAAGAAACTTCTCTTGTGACACTTGCCTCTCTGCATTCGCCCAGGGATGAGTAAGAGATCATCAATCTCCAAGTGGAATCAAGAACTATCAGAGAGAGGAAACTAATCAAATCTCAAAAGCTAACTCACCCCCCTTGCAAACATCTATATATGGATCCCTCATCCCAGAGATCCAGGGGCTGGAATTTTGTATCTTGTAAGGAAGTGCTGTTGGTTTCTTGGTGCAACATCATAGTGTTGGGTGATCTAAGCTTTTCATGAGGTGAAGAAGGGCTTTCTTGCTGAGAGGATGATGCTGGGTAAGAACAATTGGTTGTAATCCTCTTTGCTATTCTTGATTATCAATAAAGCTATTCAAGTTTTCCTCCACATTCTTGTACGATTGATGATATATGCATTTGTGTGGTCAATATATATCTAGTCCTATATTGTTTATGATAATAGATCTATGTTCTTGGATAGTGTTATGTTGCTTTGATTCTACAGGTGCTCTTTGAAGCTGGGTAGACGGAAGCGAGTGGCAAAGATCTATCAGAAGGGAGAGGAATCAAGCAAGGAACCAAGCGCAAGACAGAGGTTGGTCTCCTTTATTCCCCTCTTATCTATTTCTCATAAAGGAAAACGAAAGTGGTTTTAGTTTGTTTGTTTCTAAGGTAGCTACCTTAGTGGGACTAGCAGCTCTACATAGACACTATATTTCCTGATAACAAAATGGCGACTCCACTGGGGAGCGAATAGATTGTTTGTTTATCTACATTTGTTTACTTTATAAACTTACAGACGGAGCCTGAAGTCAAGCCAGCTAGCCTTCGAACTGCATTTGCTACGCAAGTGCAAAGTAGATCAATGCTGCTTCAGTCTATCTCCGAGTTTTGTTTATGAACTGAATAATTGATTTACAAGCTCTCTAATTTCCCTTGTGGTGGCTCTAGTAACCTCCTTTGATCTACCCATGTGATTGATTTACTGATTACCACTTGCTCGGCCTAAATCCCTGAACTGAGCTGCAAACTGTGAACCGGAACCCAGTTAAAGTCTCGTCCCTGGTCCAACGAACTGTCTCTTCTTTGGATTCTGGATGCATCACACTTTCCGAGTGTAGTAGGTGCACTGCATCTCTTTTTCCCTGTGTTACAGGTGCGCTGATCAGACAAGGCCTCTTCTGCTCTTAGATTTTGGTTTCTGTGTTCACTCTTTTTAGCTCTATTAAGGAGTTTTGCTGCCTGTAGTCAGTACACCTCTATTGAAACCCCCTTCCTTGCCATTATTCCACCTCCATTGTGGAAAGGACTGTAAATTTTTTTATGCATTTTGAGCCATTTTCAGTTCTCTTTTACAAAGAAGTAGCGTAATTGTACTGTCATTTCTTGATTTGAAAGTGTCGCAAGTGTCGTTTTCAGTCATAGAAGAGAATCCGATTGTTCTTGATAGTCGATTACACCGTTACTCTTGTATTTGATTTGAATTAGTAGTTTTTCAAGTGTTGAAAGCAAGTTTTCAATTCAAAATCGCAAAGTGTCGTCATTGTCCTCATTCTGTCTTAAAAAGAAACTTGCTAGTAATGTCGCTTTGAAAAATAATTCAGATTTGCGCTTAGCTTTCTTTTTATCATTCACACATTAAGAAGGCTGAAAAAAAATACATGCATGTGCATTTGCATTTAGAATGTTTGTTGGTTTGATTTAGGACAGTGCATATAGTGTGTGCTCTCTGCTCTATGTTGAAAGAATATCATCTCTCTTTCCTTAGTAGCTAGGATTTTCATTGCAAAAAGAAGATTAAACGATTGTTTATCATCTTAGATTGCATTTTAGGAATTGTACATCTACATCACGCGGTGAACCTGAAAGGAAAATTTCTTAAGCAAGTTAAACTGTAAAATAAATTTAATGAATCTAAAAATGCTTTGGAACCTAATGCACAACATTTAGAAGTCTAGGCTAGAGACGTATTCCGGCGTCGTAAAGCCTGGTAACTGTTGTTTTCATTGATGGTTGGGTGATTCCTCCACTTTGAGACGATAAGTGCCAGTACGGACTTGTGCTCCAATGTACCATCGAGTATATATTTGGAGACCACAATAGGCTTTATCCTTTATCCATAGGAAGCCATTTCTATCGCCCTATCGATCGCAATGCACTGAACACAACATTCGGGAAGATTGACTGCCGTACCGTAAAAAGTATTCTGCAGTTTCGTGATTGGTTTGGTAATCCCTCTGTCTAGATTTCTAGAGCAGTCTCTTTCATTCCTTTTCAAACTCCTTAAAGGAAAAGGTCCATCTGAGCACTTGTCACTTTAGGCTCATTAAAAATCGAAGGTGACTAGAGTCATCTTTTGTTTTTTCTCGACTCTTAAAAATTGAAAAAGCAAGTTGTGTCAAAGCGTCTAAAATTTATTTTAATTGGAATAAATATCACCTTTCCTACGCTGGTCTTAGGTTGAGAAAAATGGAGTCCACCAACCAAGGAGTTCCCCTTGGGGGAAATCCTAGTCCTTTCTCCTCTTGGGGAGATGTTGGCGCACCCCATATGGCCACATTGTCGCTTCCAGGATTGACAATCGGCTTGCCCGTATGGATCTTCTCAACTTCTGTCGTTCAGAACACCGTGATTCCTAAACAATCAAGTCAACAACTAAACGATACCAGAGTTACCCCCCAACCCTCTACTTCGTCCAATTCTTCCTCTCCTCCTTCCTCTTCGCTTGATGAAGCTGGTAAAGCCAAAAATCAAGTAACCGAGAAGAAGAAGGATAAGAAGAAGAAAGAGAGGAAGAAGAAGGAGCCAAAGGCGAAAGGGGACAACCAAGCATCGTCTAGCGAAAATCCACACACTGCACCGTCCAGGCCTAAATCACCATGTGTCATTTGCAAAGGAGACCACTATCATCGAGATTGTCCTTGCATCCCTCAGATCTTAAGGGACTGGTCTCCTCGTTTGCACAATCCGGTGTCATCAACCTCTGATGATCATGTTGAAAGTACACCGTCAACTAGTGAAAGTGAAGCCCCTGGACAAAAAGGAAGATGTAAATTTCCTTGTAAACTGTGTGAAGGTGATCACGCCATCCACCGTTGTCCCTTCTTAGACGAGGCTAAAAGAGTTTTGGACGACCGTCCGGTTTCACCGTTACGGCTTCCTCCTGGATATAAGAAGCTCTTGCCGAGTCCGTCACTAGTTGAAAATCCGGCTGACACGCCCTTGTGGTCGGCCGAAGCGTCTATCATTGAAGATAAACCATCTGAATCCACACCAGACGAAAGTCAAAAGGTCGAGGCGGCAGTTGACTTGGTGTTGCCTTCAGAGAATCCATCTTCAGATGATACAGTCACCGAAGAGAACAAGAACGACACTGTTCAAATTCTCTTCGTAAGCACAGAATCCGATGAACATGGGGGCAGTCTACCCGTTCCTTTACCGCAGGAAGGAAGTTCGTCAGAGTCATACCCGGCTGTCTATTCGGTCCCACCTCCAAGCAACCTGGTTGTTTCCTTCGATTGGAATCTACTAGGCAGACCCCGTTTACCCGCTAGTGTACCATTTCGAATCATTGCTCAAATATATAGAATGGTCATGGCTGGTACCATCATTGATGAAGGGGATTCTGTGAGTATCCTTTCCTCAACTGCTTGGAAAGTGCTTGGTTCGCCATCGCTTTTGCCTGAGATGAGAAATCTAACAGGCTTTGACAAAGGAACCAGTCGACCGTTAGGGATCCTTCCCAATGTGCCGATAAAATTGAGAAGGAAAACCATTCACATGAACGTAATGGTAGTACAAGGACCCCTGGATTATAATCTACTCCTTGGACGAGACTATATTTATTGCATGGGAGCCATTGTCTCCTCACTCTTTAGAGTAATGTGTTTTCCACATGAAGGAAGAGTAGTCAAGCTCGTAGACCAGCTTTTATTGCCTGGTTCACACATAGCAAATAGTCATACACCAACCCTAAATGGTCTTTTCATGCAAGGAATGTCTCATCAATCTCCAATACGTCCTCCTGATGAGCGCGAGTGATTCGGAGGATATGACTGAAACCCAGGGGGCATGCACCCTGGCCTGTTTCGACAGGAAAACCTTGGGTATAGGATAGGTTTCCGTAAAGGATATATGACTGGTTGACACACCCGTCCATTTAGGAAAATGGGGTTAGACCAGAATAAGATACCTCTGTTAAGGTAGGCCTTCCCGATAGAACAAATTTTTTGTCTGCAAATTGAGGGGTAACCTGGAAACTCTACTTCGCTATACCTGGGGGCATGCAAACCTTTTGGCATGCAAGCGAAGAGCGACCATTTATTTTTTTAAATTTGTAGGTCCTCTAACCCTTTAAACTCATAGGATTGGTCGTTTCCTAACTTGCATAAAGAAAGGATGTGGGGCAAAGCTTTGAAAAGATGCCGTTTTTATATGAGATATCCTTATTATACGACTAGATCGAGCAGTTTTAACGCGGAATTCAAGCTCGTTAAAAAATAAACATAAGCAATGAGTAAAAGTTCCCCCAAAGTTTAAGCTCATTAAAAAATGAACCATTTTCTGGTAAATAACCTTCGTGAATGTATTATCATCAGCCTTTGAAGCCTTGGTCATGTTCTCATCATCACCTCCACTCTGTATTGGCCGATCATTCACCCCCATTTGATTGTTTACCCTTTTTGAGGAACAACTGCGAAGAGTGATCCTGTTAGCCATCCTTGTGACACTGTCGTGATTGGAAAATTCCAAACCTTACCTGGAATCAGCTGCTACCCGAATTTATCACTCGTTCCTCAAAAAACGAGTCTCCTTTAAGCTCTTTTCAACTGACTCGTAAAATATGAAAAGATTGTCAAGAAATTGGCCTCTCCAGCTCGTTAAAGGGACCGGAAGTGCTATCCCTCCTTTAGATTTTAATCTTTTTGGACTTGAGGGATCATTACACAAAAATATCGAGTGCTTGTTTTGTTCGGCTCATTAAAAGTACCGAAAATTCATCCCTTTTGTATTGTTTTATACTTTTTCGGACTCAAGGGATTATATGACGAAAAAGGATTATTGGAGTTTTCTTTACGTCCCTTTTTCAGACTCTCTAAAATTTAAAAGGACCGAGTTATCCTTGTCGTGAAACTCGTTAAAACCGAATAGCGACAAACTTGCCCATACAGACAAGAACGAGTTTCACTATCGCTAGGCTCGTTAAAACATAGCGATGGGTTTGCCCGAAGGGAAAATTATAGAACAAGAATATGTTATTCTCCTCAAGCTTGAAAAAAATAAAGAGGTACTGGTCAGCAATGACTGGGGAAAAATTGGGAAGAAAACTTGAAGAAACTTTATTGGTAGCAAGTCACTCTTGAACATGACACTTTCACTCCGCATCCGAGTCGGGTTGGGTTGTTCCATTCACTGGTCACATCACCATGGTTCTGTCACACCATCCATATTTGGGGTTAATGCTACCGATCCATCATGTCAGTGTCGCTGATATGTTCAAGAGAAGTCGCTCAGAGAATTCACCTGTGTCTCACCCACTGCAATACATTTACACTCCATTCTTTCATGACCGCCACCCTGAACATTATATCACCAGATCGTTTTCACCTCAATTAAAATCATTTGCTCCGTTCCATGTCATTGATGTGGGATTCACTAAGGCCATCCTATGACGGATCGCTTCTTGTCGACATCAGCTCATTATCCAAGAAGTCGATCTAGGAACAACCCTTTCAGTACTTTGAAGCTTGCATGCCTCAATGGCAAGTTTCTCACTTCCAACGACAGGTTTACATCAATGGCCTTCGACCGAAAGATTTTGCGTGGTGTTCGACGCCAAGTCCCTTATTCACACCACGTGAATTGTACTATAGTACCTTGAGGGTCATCATCATTATCGGTTATTCCTCTCGCGCTTGTTAACAGCTTACATCATTCGCTGGTAATCAGGCGATGTCTTTCCATGTTCGACTCCAGAACATCTCTCACATGGATCGACTTGTACTTTGAGTGAAGATTGAATGAGATTGAAGACCCCGGATCTAGTTTCATCCATCCGGGTTGCGATATATACTCAGGAAAATAAAGACATCAAATGTACACCATTACTGCACAGATAATCATCCAACCTAAGGGATGGTGGCTCTACCAGAATCATTAGTCTACACTCAGACGATTGTCTGTCTTATGTACATGAAAATGAATTTATAAAGCTGAGCATGGGAATGCCCGCCTCAGCTAGATCATGAAAATATTATAAAGATAATGTATTGTATTGTATCTTATTACAGGTCGCCTTCCAGCTCGAAAAAACTTCAGATCCTCATGATAAAGCATTTCACCCGACATCAAAATAGATTAACGACCTCATCCTTTAGGGGGCAATTGTTATAGACATTTTTGGGCACTGCAACCCCAATCATAAATGTCCATAAACCAAGGGCTCTTAAGTCCCTAAAAGTGTTGTTCCAACCTCTAAAAGAACAAGGTCAACTGATTACATCTTCTCCCAGAAGTTCTCCATGAAAAACTGCTCAGAACTGGTCAAAACTGGACCATCTCACCTGCTTCATGGTCAAAGTGCGCTGCATCCCACCTAAATACACACGGGAGGTGTGATGCATCTTGAAAAGCCCTTCTATGGGGTGTGATGGGCGAGAGTGGACAAATGGCAGGGTCAATCTACAAGGTGGAGGATCATGGAATCTTCCAGAAACTTCTCCTGTGACACTTGCCTCTCTGCATTCGCCTAGGGATGAGTAAGAGATCATCAATCTCCAAGTGGAATCAAGAACTATCAGAGAGAGGACACTATTCAAATCTCAAAAGCTGACTCACTCCCCTTGCAAACATCTATATATGGATCCCTCATCCCAGAGATCCAGGGGCTGGAATTTTGTATCTTGTAAGGAAGTGCTGCTGGTTTCTTGGTGCAACATCATAGTGTTGGGTGATCTAAGCTTTTCATGAGGTGAATAAGGGCTTTCTTGCTGAGAGGATGATGTTGGTGTTAGAGTCGGTCTTGAGCCCTCCATCAGCGATCAAAACTCTTTGCATTTGCATATGTAGGTGTCTCATCAGTGTCAATTTTTGCATCCCATTAGGCATGCCATAATCCTGATGGAGGAGCTGTTGTATTTGTACCCCTCTTGGCATTGTTGGATCAGGTCATTTCAGTCATTAAGCTCTTTCAAGCTTGTCTTGTCTTGTCTTGAGGTCAATTTCCTAGGTCTAGGGTTTTGGTCAAGTATGTTTACAAGGTCTTGTGTCTGAAGGTCAATGAGTGTTCAGCAAGCCAGAGGGATGATTGTAAAGGTGTTTCTTCGAAATTTTTTATCTGGTACAGTTAATTTTCACCTTGGATTTAAAAACTCTGTTTTTAAAGCCAAGGTCATTTTTCAAATTTTTGTAAAAAGTGATGAAATTTCAAAAGACTTCAACGGACAACATGTAACCCTGGTCCCCTTGCCAAGATCCTTCAGATGATCTCCCTGCAAAAAGAATCAAGCCAAAGCACTAAATGAGTCAATTTCAGGACAAAGGAAACCAAAAAGTCAGTTTTATAAAGTGTCAAAGAGAAACATTAGAAAGTGGGTTTGAGCATGAAATTTATTCAAATGAAACCTATAAAGACCCAAACTCCCTCCTTTTACTCTCATTGTGCATCCAAGACACTTGCAAGAGAGTTTGGGCGAGTGATTGAGTGAAAGGAGTGAAAGTTGAGCGAATTCGGGCGTTTGACAGGCGCGCGACCCGTCAGAGGCCCGCGACCCATCAGAGGGGTTCCTGCAGTGTATTTTCATAACAGGCGCGACCCGTCGGGCGCGCGCGACCCGTTGGGTGAGGCGCGCGACCCGTCAGCGACCTCCCTTCCAAACCCTTTGCAAATTTGTTCAAGCACCCTCCAAATCATCAAATTGCTTGAGGCAGGTTCTCTAAACTTGGAAATGATTGCTGGTTATGCTTGAAGGACATCATGATTGTGTTTTTAATGATCAAATTGTGCAAGAGAAAGCGCTCCATATGGCTGTATATTAAATTTGTAAAAAATTGCTAGGGTTTGTTGCTGTTTCAATGGTTTTTTCCCTTGTACTCATTTTTCCTCATTCCCATTTCATTTTCCCTGTATGTCCATATAAATCTCCCCTTAAATTTGTAAAGAAAATAAACCCTACCCCTTTTCCCTAAAAAAAATAAAAAATCAAGCCCTAACCCTACCCCTCATAATACCCATGTAAACACATGTATTTAAATGATGCATATGCAGTGATATTTGCAGTGTTTTTCCCTAAATTCCCTGTTGTATACATGTATTCCCATTTTCCTTGTAAAAATATCCCTCCCCTAACATTTCCCTCATGTTCCTTGTCCCCTTGAAACAACATATAAATCAGCTTTTTACAGGCAGAAACAGCAGCACAGTTTGTCCACTTTGCTCTTTAAACAATGTCAGAAAACGAAACCTATGAGAAAAGTGATGACCAATCATCAGCTTCAGAGATTGAGGTACAGAGGAGGCCTCATAAGGGTGGTAAGGGTGGACATCATAAGCGAGAGGAGCCCACCTCTTTAGCAGAGTTACAGGCTTGTCCTATGGCAGTCACATGTTTCCAGTATATGTCTTGCTATGAGTTTTGTGAGAGGATCTCTTGGATTCAACACCACAGAGAGTTGGCTCGCCTATTTGTTTTACACTTGCATGATGGACATGTCAACCTTGCAGGGGTGAACTTTACATTGACACCCGAGGTGATCTCACATGCCACAGGGATACCTAATGTTGGGGAGGTGTGGAATAAGCGCAAGGTGTTGGATAATGTTCACTTTGAGCCTTTTGTCCGGCCACCATTCATGAGACATTTGGCAGGTGTGTTTCCATTTAGGTTTCTCAGGAGTGAGTATGCTCCCATGATGAGGCTCATCATGCACTATTTTACCTGTGAGGGCAGATTTTCACAGGTATATTCATACCATATTTTCCTCTTGATGCACTTCACCCGAGTAAGGATGATGAACATCCCTGTTTTCTTCTATCAGAACATTCAGAGGATGGTGCCCATGTTGCAGAGGAAGAGTCCGGCACAGAAGTATAGGAGCCTGTACCATTATGGTTTGATTCAGCTAGTAGTATTGCATCAGTTGGCTCAGCAGGGCATCTCATGGGAGGAGTTAATCTCTCGTGAGTTTTTCACAGCACCACCCTCACCACATCCTGAGGTTGTTCACGAGGAAGGAGGACCATCACAACAGCATGACATCCCTGTCACTAGACATGTCAGCTCCTCACCTTTGGTTACCTATCAGAAAGGCCCGAGGGCCTTATTTGCAGCAGCTCGGCGAGTACTATCTCCACAGCAGGTGGAAGGGGTCTCGCCTTCATCATCAGCTCAGCGAGTGTTATCTCCACATCAGGTGGAAGGGGCCTCGCTTTCTTCACCAGCACAGGTACCAGAGAGGGGCAAATAGCCCATGATTGATGAGGGGCCATCAGGAGTTCCAGATATTGAGCTTGTTGATCTTGAGGCCATTTCTCCGAGCCAAGAGGCAAAGGAGGTCATTCAGCACCTTAGAGCTGAAAATGAGGTATTGCAAAAGAGACTAGAAGGTGCACAATGGACAATCTCATACCTGGAGCAGCGCAACAAACAGTTGGAGGATGAGAAAACTCTTGATGAGTTGTGGAGGATTCGTAGTGACCGAATCTTGAACCGAAGAAGACCCGGTGATCCATTGCCCGCTGACCGAGAGTCCATGCTCATCCAGGTAAATGCACACTTGGAGAGGCTGTTGGCTAAGGCCAACCAAGAGAAGAAATTGCTGAGGAACATGAAGAACCATTACTGGGCAAGGATGCATGTGTGCAAAGCAAAGATGAAAATGTTTCAAAGGCGGTTGACCGAGGCACTAAAACGGAGAAAGAGGCCCAATCCCCTCCGTATCTTGGCTGAGGCTTCACTCAAGGATCAAGGCACTAAATAGCCTAGCCACAACACAAATCCCAAGAAATTTTGAGAATTTTGGGTGAATTTTGGCATTTTCAGGCAATTTGCAGGTTTTTCCCATTAACGGGTCTCACCCCCCGCGCGACCCTTCATCATGGCAACTCCATTTGACAAAAACTCAGCATTTCCAGATTTGTCATGCAAAGTTACACATGCTCATGGATGGACTTGAGATTTGGTGAAGTTTTGGGCCTCCAGAAAGTAAAAAAACTAGCAAAAAATGACTTTCTGCCACTTTTTTGAACTGCAGAAAGCAGTCTTGGGAGATTTGATTTTTGACAGGGCAAATGATCTCCAAATTCAGAAATTCTAGTTGGGTTGGAAAGTAGACTCATAGACATTTCCAACAAGCCTACTTTTGCTCAATGTTTCCACCTGCAAGTGCCCCAAAAGTGACTCCAAAGGCGCGCGACCCGTTAGGCAGGGGCGCGCGACCTGTCAGGCAGTTTTTTCCAAAAATGCACTGTACAGCTCAGAAAAGCGCAGTTTGACCCAGTTTGACTTTTTGGGGTGAATTATGATCCTATTTGATGTAATTATTGTACTTTTTAGACACTTTTACTCTTATGTAACATTTCTAGAAGATTCATTCATGAAAAGGGTAGATATTAAATGAATGAATTGGTTTCCTAGCTTATAGAGGCAAGTTGTTTTGACTGCCTAGTTTGTAGTGCTTAGTTTAGAAGTGGTTGAAACAGCTCCTAGGATAGTGAGCTCGACCCATGGAGGTAGGGAAAGAGGTTAGATCATCTATATTATGTACTTTCTTGCTCATTTTCATGGTTGGACTCTTGAGGGAGAAGCTATCATTGTATTATTCACTGTATATCTGCAATTTTTGGCTAAGGAAGACCAGGGTTTTGCAGTCCTCTTTGGGATTCTTGTGGACTCATGTGTTGATGGTGTGTTTCTCAATGTACTTGTAAGCTTGTTATGTGACTCATTTCCTTTCTTTTACTTCTGCAAATTAAACAAATGAAGTGTTAAAGTAAGAATTCATGCTTGCCATGCTCTGCTTTTAAGTTTGTTTAATTTCAATGTTTTCTACTGTCTAAAGAGAATTCAAAGTTATTGTTTGCTCTCTTTAGCTTTTCACCTTTCATTCCTGACCATCCACCTCAATCAAAGGCATCAACACTGTCTCCTACCTCGCCCCAAGGAACCCCCTGCAGAAACTGTGTCCAATCCCCGCACCCAAAATTGCCCTGTCCTCAATTTTCCACCAAAAACCCAAAAAACCCCAAATCAAACTCTTTGATCAGTTTACTAGCCTAATATCAGTGTTACCCTATTGGTCATCTCATCTATTGAAGATTTTACCGAGATAGACTGGAGAGAGCCTTCTCCTACCCCGTAGGGCTAGCTACGAGGCTAAATGGTTTGATGTTGCCTTGAGGTTTACCTTTCTCAGCCTGAGGTGAAATTTCAAGTGCTAACAGTTGGGTTAGAGCAATTGGTTGTAATCCTCTTTGCTATTCTTGATTATCAATAAATCTATTTAAGTTTTCCTCCACATTCTTCTACGATTGATGATATATGCATTTGTGTGGTCAATATATATCTGGTCCTATATTGTTTATGATAATAGATCTATGTTCTTGGATAGTGTTATGCTACTCTGATTCTACAGGTGGTCTTTGAAGCTGGGTAGACGGAAGCGAGTGGCAAAGATCTATCAGAAGGGAGAGGAATCAAGAAAGGAACCAAGCGCAAGATAGAGGTTGGTATCCTTTATTCCCCTCTTATCTGTTTCTCATAAAGGAAAACGAAAGTGGTTTTAGTTTGTTTGTTTCTAAGGTAGCTACCAGCCTTAGTGGGACTAGCAACTCTGCATAGACACTAGATTTCCCGATAACAAGGTCGTGGAAATATAACAGGAAAGCCATACATCATGGAAGAAAGAATACTTATACTTTTTAAAAGTTTGATGAAATGCATGTGTTTTTACCTTTACCAAATGAAGAAATAAAAGAAGATGCAGGTCCTAGCGTGTAGCTTATGAATGGAAAGGAGTTGTTGCATGAAGCAAAGAAAGAAGAATCACTTTGATTTAGTTGGGAAACCATAGTTAATTCTTACCAACACAAAGCTAAATTATTTTTTAGAGGAAATTAGAAACCTGTTAGATCAGTTCGTTGATATTATTGTGGTTGAGTTACCAAGCAATTGACCTCCCGTTAGAAGTATCAGACATCATATTGATTTAATACTGGTATATACTCTGCCAAATAAATTTGCTTATAGAATGGCACTGCAAGAAAATGAAGAGGTAAAAATATAGGCTTTGGAATTGTTGGAAAAGGTCTGATAAAAGAAAGCTTGAGTCCTGTTGTTGTGCTGACCATATTAAGTCAAAAAAAAGATGGAGGATGGAGAATATGTACATACTCTAGGGAAATTAATAAAATTACTATCATATATCGATTTCCTCTTCCATGAATTGATGATTTAATTGATTGTTTAAGTGAAGCCAAAGTTATTTTCAAAATTTGATTTTAAAAATGGATATCATAAAATTCATATAAGAGAGAGGAATGAGTGGAAAACTGTATTTAAAACATATAATGGGTTGTATGAAGGATTGTATGCTCTTCAGCCTGATCAAAGCACCCAACACTTTCATGAGGTTAATGAAAGAAGTTTTAAAAGAGTTTATAGATATATTTGTTATTGTTTATTTGGATGATATTTTAGTGTACAAAAAAAACCAAGGAAGAGCATCTACATCATTTAAAACTAGTTCTGGGAACGCTACAAAAAGTAAAATTGCCGATAAATTTAAATAAGTGTAATTTTATGAAAGAGGAGTTAGTTTATCTGGGTTTTTTAATTTCTAGAGATGGATTGAAGACGGATCCCGATAAAGTGCAAACAATTATAAATTGGCCATCTCCACGAAATGTGTATGAGTCAATAAGTTTTCATGGACTTGCTAGTTTTTATAAAAAATTATTAAAAATTTCAACAATTTGTGTGCTCTAATTATTGAGACCATTAAGGAAATTAATTAGTTGTTTAAGTGGACTGTAGCAACAAACATAATTTTAAATTTTTGAAACAAAAGGTCAAAGAACAACCAGTTTTGGCGCTTCATGATTTTCAAGAATCATTTCAAGTAGAGAGATGCGAGTGGAAGTGCTATTGGAGCAATTTTGAGCCAAGAGGGGTGTCCAATCACTTACTTTAGCAAAAGAAAAATGAATCCAAGAAGAAATACTCTTCATATGATAAGGACTTTTATGTTTTTGTGTGGGCTTTGAAAAAGTGGTGACATATTTTTTTGTTGTTGTAAGTCAACATCAAAGATTTATATTACTTTAACTAAACCAGAGTACAAAATAGCAGCTAATTTGTCAGTTTGGAAACTAGACCAACTGCAAAAATGAACTTTCTTAATGTCACTTCTGTCTAAAAAACCATTAAATTATTTTGTTTTTGGTACCTCTTAAAAGACTAAAAAAACTTATTATGACTACTATAACTCAAAGGTTTGCCTATTTGATATTCTTCAAAATTATGATCTACAGAACTGACTTTTAGAAAAGGATTACTAGCCTACATAAGTAAACTAATATCTAAATAATCTATAGACACAACCATTGAAAAAGTAAACCGGATTGGAGGATCCCCATTCTCGAACCTCATTTCACTGGAGCAGGAGTCGCCAATGGAACCGTCGCTGGAGGATCCACCTTAGGAACCGCCAAAAGAGCTACCATAGGAGTCATCAATGGAGTGTCACCTGAGCCGTCGGTCGCTCGAGCTTTATACCTCCATTAGTGGTCAGGTTCTCCTTTCAGATCCCCCAAAGATATGTCAATTTTATGAATATAGTTAAGGTATATGCTGAACATAGTGTTCAGGTCACTTATGTGACCATCCTACAATTTCTCAATGTTCGCCAACCCCTTCTGGACTGATTCAATACCTCCTAGCCTTTGGGTTGATGGCCCTTAATGGATTTAAGGTCTCTACCTGACCCTTGGCCCTTTCCTTGGAAGCTTCCGCTAGAAACTTTCGGACCAGGGCCTTAACATGCCATGCATTTTCTAGGATTTTATGGTAAAGGGTCGTTCAGGTCTGGGTTTGACCTATGTCGATAATCCAATCCACCTCTTCCTCAATTCTGTTGTCTGGGGTATCCCATCGCTACTTGCGAACTTCTTAATCCCAAATATCCACCACTTCTTCTACCTTATCTGAAACTGTGGCATGATATGCGTCATATACTATCCTCACCACTATCTCCATGCATGACCATTTATTACAAATTGCCCCTTTTTCTTCCTCCTTGGATCTACCTCTTAGCCTTCCCACAACGTATCGAAACTTAACCATTCTCCACTCAAAAACCTTAATCAATTTGGTTACTTCTTCTAACAAATATTCCACCACCTCTCAATTTCCAGACTCATTCAACATGAGAATGCCCCCAAGCCTAAATTTAAGGCCAATTCCACTAGAATTCTCCATCTTACTAACGTTTTGGTACTTTCCCTCGCTATATTCACTTCCTTCAATATTCTAGTGGTATGAATGTTACTTCGTGATAGTCTAATCCATCTCCCCTTATCATTCGCCCAACTTAATGATTTGTATTGTATAATAATCACCATTAGCCAGCCCTCATACGTATCCTCTACTGTAATTGTACCTTCCCACTTCACTGTCACCTCCTTATTAATGAAGAACCAAATTGCAAGACATAATTTGATGGAGGGGATCATAAATTCACCACCTTTGTTTGCCACCTTACCCATGCAATGATCCCACATGCCCATTCTCCCACCTCGATATAAACTTCCTCTCACTTCAATGATCATAAATTAATCAGTTGTGTGAGTAGGTGGGCCTCTACCAGATCTCGGGTCTGCCTCTTCATT
Organism: Pinus tabuliformis; assembly: GCA_031772625.1. Classification (NCBI taxonomy): domain Eukaryota; kingdom Viridiplantae; phylum Streptophyta; class Pinopsida; order Pinales; family Pinaceae; genus Pinus; species Pinus tabuliformis. The sequence continues at coordinate 1,679,061,981 of CM062817.1, read as the reverse complement.
TTCGTCATTACCGGTTATCCTGGAGCTATCACGTACTACCAACACCCAAAATTATTCCTTGATCAGACCCTCTTGGAGATCCATCTAAGCCACATTAGTAAGCATGTATGCACTGACTACCCCTTCATTTTCCAACTTGTCCAACAATGCCTTTTTTGACCTCCACACCAAGCTAAATTCCACTATTTCCAAGGTCATCAAATGGCATTGTATGCATTGGATTAATTTCACCAGATACCAATTCCTCATTACCTTCCTTACCTGTGAGCCACATTCTAATATCCTTTTTTCTTAGATGGCTATCAATGATTCTCCTTCTACATTAGCGTTAAGAATTCTACCTCAAGCCAAAATTTCCAACCCTTGTTCTGGGGCATGGAATTCAGCTACATTATTGGAGGCATGTCCCAAATTGATGAAGAAAACTCTGTGAATTTTCCTTGTCCAAACCCTTATATCTCCTCCTTCCCCTGCACTTCCAAGGTTCCCTTTAGATGCCCCGTCAAAGTTCAGCTTGACAAAACCCTGGGGGGAGGCATCTAGATTGATGAAACCAACTGGATTTGACGTTCTTTGTTCCGGGACACCTGCATACCAAGGTAATCCAACTGTAAGAGCTTTAAGACTCTTGCATCTTGAGAAGAAGGTGGTTCCTCTGATGCTTTGGGACCTTTACTTATAATAATTTCTTTTAATTGTCGTCGAATTTATGCCACAAGGCGGTCTAAGGGAGCTTCTTATTTCGGAAGATTCATCGGTTACTTCCTTCCACACTGACCAAAGGATGAATCCTGAAACCAGGCACTAGGTGAGTTTTTCTACTTCATCCTCTGTGTAATTCCCTCACCATTTCCTAATATTTTTTTTTGTATATTTTCGCTGATTATATCTATTTTCCTAAAGATATAGGTCATCCAATCTAGTATTTCTGACGTATATATGCAAGTATTTAACATATGATTTAGGTTTTCCTCCCTATTTTCATAGAGACAACACCATTAGGTGCCAATATAGCTTATCTTAACTAGACTATCCCAAGTGAAGACTTTCTAGTGCAACAACAACGACATGAAGGTTTTAATTTTCATCCAATGGGATAACAACCATAATTTCTTCCATGATGGATCATATAACTCACCTTGGTCACCGTTAATATATCCTTTCACTTCTTTGAGATTGAATTCTCCTCCTCCTTTTTCCCCCATATTAATTGAACATGGTCTTTGTTATATAAGATTCTTCTACTTCTTAATTCGTCTACTAATCTCTGGTCCACTGACTCGTTCCTACTAAGCTCTCGAAAGAGGATAATGTTCCACTTTCTCCATTTATTGTCTTCCAACCCATGTTACCAGAACTGGTGTACTTCTTTAAGAATTTGACTCTCAGTGGATAATTGGATGGGGTGCCACTCCTCCTTACTTAACATGGGTTGTTGTTTCCAAGCATCATCCCAAAATAGAGTTGACCTTCCATTTATGATCTCCCAAAAGTAATGTTTTTGTATTATTTCTCTATTTCCCCAGGCCAGGTTCCATATGTCTGACCCTTGAATTGACTTCGACATGTGGAAAAGGTCTTTCGTGGAGTAGTTGGGGGCATATTTCTGTCTCCAGAGTTGTGCCCATGGTGTTGACCCTCCTTTTAGTCATCACCACATTTTAGTTCCATTCACTTTATTGACCGTTTCTGGGTCCTGTAGGCCCAAGCCTCCCACATATTTTGGTTTTCACATAATGTTCCAGGCTACCAACACCCATTTTATTTTTTCCTAGGCTCTGAGTCATAAAAAATTTCTTTGAATTTCTCTAATTTCCTGCAAAAATTCTTTGGGTGATGGTTGGATAGCATATACCCTTGAATTTCTTGCATAATAAATTTAGTCAGAACTAACCTACTTTCCAAGTTCAAAGATCTAACAATCTTTTTTTTGACCCTATCCTCCAAGATCGATACTACCTTTTCCCAATTATATTTCTTCCAAGCTTGAACAATTAGAGGGATTCCCAGATACTTGGAAGGGAGACATTTCCTTTGGAAACCTAGTATGACAATCAAGTTTTTTTGAATAGAAATATGTGTGTTGAAGAAAAAAATCATAGATTTGGAGTGGTTTATCTCCATACCTAAGATTGCTACAAAGGTGTCTAGGATAAGCTTGAACAATTGGGCTTCCTTCACTGTGGGGATACCATGCAACATGGTATCATTGACAAATTGATGGTGCGTGGTGGCCTGACACCATTTGTGTAATTGGAGCCCTCTAATATCCCCATCCTTGGTAGGTGCTAAAATTGCTCTACCTAGGCCTTTCATCATTATGACAAAAAAAATTATGACATGGGGTCACCTTAGCGGATTCCTCGGGAAGGTAATAAATGTTTTATCGGAGCACCATTTAGTAGTATCGAAAAGCTGAGGGAGGTTACCAGAGCCATTATATAATTTTTCCATCTATCTCAAAGCCAAAGACCCTTATTACAACCTCCATATACTCCTAGTTGATCTTGTCATATGCCTTCGAAAGATCTAGCTATATTAACATTACTTTCTTCCCCAAGCTCTTTAGAGAATGGGAAATATCATGGGCATCAATTAAATTATCCAAATTATGCCTACCCTCCACAAAACCTGACTGTTCTTCTGAGAATGAAATAGGAAGTATTGTCGTGATCCTATTGGCCTCCACTTTTGATATAATCTTATAAAGCACATTGCAGAGGGATATCGGTTGAAATTTCTTTGGGGTACTTTCCTTGTCCTCCTTCAAAATAAGGGTTATAAACATAGAGTTTAGAGCCTTAAGGATTATAGTTGATTCCTGGGAACCAACCACTACCTCAAACACATTTGTCTTAATTGTTTCCAACGAGGATTTGAAGAAGTCTATGGCGAAGCCATCTAGACTTGGTGCTTTATGATTAGGCATCTCATTTACCACCTGGGCCACTTCTTCCATGGAGATGGGCTTATTTAAATTCTTATTGTGCTCATCTCTTATTAGTTTTGGGATGTGCTTGACTACCTTATGAATAAATTCTTATCTATCGAGCTAAGGCTCCTCCAAAATCTTTTGGAAATGCTGAAACAAAACTTGCTCAAAGTCATGATGTTCTTCATAAGATTGTCCTTTCTCATCCTTAATCCTAAGGATTCGATTAGAGTTTCGATGATCAATTACTGATCGATGGAAGAATTTAGTATTATTTTCCCCTTCTTGGAGCCACAACACTTGAGACTTCTGTTTCCATAAGATTTCTTCCTGCCGACACCTCACCTCCCATAATTTCAGAAGATTTGTTTCCTCATTCTTCCTTTCCTCATGTTGATGGTGGTAGATACCACCAACATATAGGGGGTCTCCTTGATTGGAAATCTCAATTAGACGTCACACCGTTTGGAGTAGGATCCCCCTCCGAAGTATCAGATCGATCAACATAACAGAAAGGTTCATCTTGGTTTCAAAGGATAACATAAGATATCATATACATAAACCTTGAATAAGCAAGTAGGTTGACATTGTGAAACACCGATTATAATGTGTAAAAGGAGAATTTCACAAGGGGGGAGACAAAAATGAGACTCTAGAAGGAAAGTAATAGTACTAACTATTATAGACCCATTTGGGCACATCAAATCCCAACATTTAGATCAGTGTTTTAGGGATCATCAAATCCTAATTTCAATTGCTTCATGCCCTAAACAAGTCACCCCTTTGAATGCCTCCTTCCCAAACAGTTTCATGACTTGAAGACATCCATAAATAGCCTCTAGAGGGACCAGCGTAGGTAAGCCCTTATGAAGGTGCGCTGCAGAGCAGTTGAGTCCACTGCCAAGGTGCTCTGTAGAGCACTTAGGCTTCCTTTCACCTGCACTAGGCGACAATGAGCAAAATTCACATAGGGTTTGGGGAATATTATTATCTTTTGGTTTCATCTAGAAGGTTCCCTCACTTATCAACTCCTATGAGCTCAAAAATGGATGAGGAATGAGTTAAGGTGCATCCTATCCTCTCATCCCTTCCTTCATGGAACTAATTCTAAGTATGGAAGGCCATTCAATGCCACTATTTATGACAAAACCTCCTTCATCTTCCTATAAATTGGCCACTCATCTAAGTGATCAGGGGCTAAATTATGTTGAATTGTAAGGAGATAATGCTGCTATGAGATTTGACTTTGAAGCAAGTATTTTAATACTACAAGTTTGTCATGCTTTTGATGTGATGTGGATAGGATTCAAGCTGGAGGAATGGATTTGAATTAGACACCAATGGTTGTAATTATTTCTTCTATCTAATAAAGTGTTTGAACCTTTTTCACATATGTTTGTATTGTTTCATAATGCTTATATGTGTGAATTGTATCTGATTCCTTTCACTTATATTCAATAGAACGTATGCTTTGATCGATTCTTTGTTTTCTGTTGTGTTTACAAGGTAATTCTCAAGTGGTTTAAGTACGGGAAGGAGCAACAAGATCGATACAAGGGAGAGGAAAGCGGAACTACAAGTAGCTCTTCTATCTTATCATCTTATCTATTGCTTATAGGAAAAGTCTAAAACACTTTAAACTGTTGTTTTAGATACAGCTACTTATCTAGGGAATTAGTATTTATCCGTAGATACCAAATTATCCAAAACAATTTGGCAACTCTACTGGGGAAGATACTCTTTCCTAGTAGCTTATCCACCTCCTAAGACATCCTTGTAGACCTTATTTGTGTTCATAGATTCTAATTTAGCTATTTACATTGAAAAATTGGTCAAAATTGTGTCGAATTGCCTCTTCAAATGGCTCATTGTCACCAGTGCATGCTTGTGAGGGACACAGTGTGCTGCAGAGCACCCCTGGCTTAGGGACAGTGCTCTGAAGCACACTGTCTCCCACTCTAGGCTGTGCTGATCCTCCTAGGATCAGTTTCCCACCTTTGGAAAGTGTTTTTGCCAACTTTTCTCTGTTTGATTGTTTGCTGATTGATCAATGAATGTTATGTCTCAGAAAATAAGTTTCTATCTCCTGGTCTAGCCCAAATTTGATTGGATTGATTAATGTTTCTTAATGTTTTCTTTGTCATTATTGATCGATAGTCAAAGTTAGGATATAATTGATTAATCTTCATTCGAAAGAAAGTGTCGTAAAGTCTTCTCTTCCTTTGAATTAGAACTGTCGTAAAAGTCTTCATTCTTATAAAAGATTGATTGATTGTATGTGCATATTTCCTTTTGTTCATATTCACGTTATTCATTGATTGTATGTGCATGTTGCATTGAGAAAGTTTGTGTGTGTTCATAGGAATAGTGTAGGGAAATTTCATTTAGATTGTGCTCTTTGCTCTTTTATCGAAAGAAATTTGATTGCTCTATCCCTAAGTAGCTAGGACTTTCATCGTTAAATTGAATGGAAAGAATGCTTATCATGATAGTTTCATTCCTAGGAATTTTAGAATACATCACGTGGTGAACTTGAAAGGCAAATTCCTAAGCAATATCAACTTAAAATTAACATCAATTTACCTAATGGAGCATTGTCATTAATGAGTACATTTAGTGGTTCTAGGCTAGAGACATGTTCCGACATCGTAAAACAAAGCAGTTGTCTCTAACTTGTCTGCAATACATCCTGAGTGTGATACTTCATTCCACGTTCATGAGTATATCATAGCTCATCCACATACCTTCAGGTATATAGGGCGATGTTACAATACATAAAGTATATGGGAATGCTCTCACTGTGTGGTTTTGCATTAAACAATGCTTATACAGATAGGGCCTCCATGTACCTTCAAGTATATATGGGAGAACAACTCTAGGCTGCTATCCATCCATAAGTAACTGAGTCAGCTACCTTGTAAACTGTGATACATCGAACACAACATTCGTGGAGATTGCCTGCCCGTACTTCTTGGTTCTCCAGGAGGTGTTCTGTAGTTCACAGTTGCTTGGTAAACCTTTTGCCCAATATAACCCTTTTTTATTTCTTTTTTAATAATAAAATTAATCAACAATCATGGAGGAACATTAACCCTTACTCTGTCGTTCATGGAGAACAACAAGAAAACCACCTTTGCCGCCCAAAGCTACACCTATTTGGTCAAAGCGGTCTCACTTAACTGAGTCTAGTACATCAAGAACTCCTAGTTCTTCATCTGAATTACCTGAATCATCTATTTCGGTAAGTATTGAGACTCCAGTTACTCCAACCATTTCTGGTACATCCGTTTCTAAAGAAGAAGTTTCACAATTACCTAAGGACATTAACACTGATCCTAGTGAAACAGTAACCGACGTTGTTCAACAACAAGTTTATCCTTAACTTGAAGTTGCTCAACAAGAAAGTACTTCTGAACTTGAATCAATTCAACCAGAGGTTAATCCAGAACTTATCCCAGTTCAAATAGAAGTTACATCTGAACCTGAAGTTGTTTAGGAACCTCTTTCTGAAACTATTGTTCATTTACTCGAACATCTGGACTTCGAATTTGAACATTCAGAAGTTGTTACTTTACTGGAAAATGATCAACCGGTTACCCCTTAGACATCAGTAACTACTGAAACTTCAACTTTATCAACACCAGAAATATTTTACAGACCAAACGGTGAAGTTCTTCCACTAGGTTTAATTGCTATAAAGGAAGAATTGGAAGAATATTCTACACCTGGAACCCCATTCCACTTTGGAGTTGGGCTTTATCTTTACCCTCATACTCCTCATTTTACCGCTCCATTTGATCCTGCTTATTTTCAAGTACCCATCGATTCTTTAGGACAAATTTTGGGTTAGTTAACTATGGCTGAACAACCGTCAACATCCTAGACTGTATCATCTGATGCAGCTGCAGCAGAATCTTCTGTTGCAACCTCTTCGATGTTTTCTACCACACCTGAGTCACACCTATATGGTGAATCATCTGTCCCGGTTGGTTACCAATATTTATCTGGAACCCACTCAGGGGTTGCTTCTACACCATGGTCATCACCCATGTCCTCAACCGGAATTCTACCTGGTTCTTCTCTAATGGGAACTCAATAGTTTGATCTTGCATATCAATATCAAGCTGGGCAATCTAGTCAACAAAGACCTATGTATCCATTAAATACTGGATTGCCACCATATGGAGAGCAATATGCTTATTCACCGTATCCTCCTTATTCCGGAGGACCATCATATGGTAATATCTCGCAGTATTCAGGTCAACCTGGAATTAGAGTTTTTCAATGGCAACCAACAATGCCAGTTCAACCAAGGCTTGTGTATCCAACACAACCAATGCAAACTATGTCAACTATTCCTACTACACCTATTGTTACTACTGTACCACAATCACAAGTTCAAACTGTTGTATCTCAACCGGTACAAACTGGTCCTTCTACCTCACAACCACAAGTTTCAGGTCAAAAAGTTCAATTTTATCAGGTTGTTGTACAATAACCACTTGTTTCTGGGGTTCAACAACAACCTCAGGTTAGTATACCGTTATCTGGACCGACTCAAGCTTACACTGGTATAGTTTATTCACAACCTGGCCAACCTTTCATTGCCGGGCAACAACAATCGTTAAATCAACAATAGTTGTACCAACAACAACAGTTGATTCAACAACCGTGGTAGCCTCAATTTCATCAACCCCAATTCTAGAAATTCCAACCCCAATAAAGGATCAACCTGGGTTTGGTCAATATCAAGCTTACCAAGGTCTTGGCCATCAAGGGTTTGCAAGTTATGGACAACCAAAAATTCAACCTCGTTATGCTGGGTTGTTCAACAACAACCTTACCAAGGTTACCAAATGCAGATAACCTATGTTGGTATGCAAAGACCTATTGCTCAGGCAATTCCATCATATCCTGGGTATGCTCAACCTGACTTGAATCGACAGTTTCCATTTGTAGCAACTTTAGAATTACCAGATTTAAATCCGATCGCTAATGATCCAATCTTATATGCACCTTGGTGGCCGATAATTCTGTAGAAGTTCCATCTGACATTCCGAAATTTAACGGAAATCCCGGAGAAGACCCATCAAATCATGTCATGACCTTCCATTTGTGGTGTTCAACAAACTCCTTAAAAAATGATTCAGTTAGACTTCGTCTTTTCCAAAGAACACTTATTAGTTCGGCTGCTAAATGGTACATCGAGTTACCAAGAGCTTCTTTCGACAAATTTACGACTTTAGCCACTACATTTCTGACCCACTTCCAGTTACCTATCAAATACGAGACTAGAACGAAAATCCTAACCAAATTTAAACAGACTACTGGTACCAATATATCAGATCATATTCATGAGTGGCGGTGTCGTCATCGAATGGTTAAAACATATGTTTCCGATTATCGTTTAACTGAGTGGTTCATAAAATCCTTGTTGCCATCAATCACCGAGGATGTGGCAAAAGGTGGAGTTGTCACAGAAGAGCAAGTAATTGCTCATGCCCAATACTTGGATTTGATTTACACACAATCTGGCACACTCTACGATAAAATTCCCAATGCACCTTGCCAAACTTTCACTGTTCCTCCTCCTCCAGAATCGAGTAAGGACTCTCATGTAGACGATGGTGTGATTGGTTATTCGAGCACGCAAATTGCAGGGAGACCATCTGGTCAAAATATTTCCATTGCCAATCAAACTACCAATGCATTAGAAAATACTCTTGCTTCCGAAATTAATGCCGTGTCATCTGACAAAGGAAAAAATCAAAAGCAACCAGGAGGCAAGAAAAAGAGGAAAAACAAAAAGAAAAAAGATAATTCCCCTCAAAAGAAATCATCTAATTCCTCTAATTAGGTAAGGAAACCTCGTTATCCATGTCTAATCTATAATGACGAGCATTTTACAAGAGATTGTCCACATCGCTCAGAGGTCTCTAAACTTTTAAAGACTTCAAACACATTGGCGGTGTTGACTAATCGGTTTCCAAACCCGGAGACTCATTTGGTTGCAATAGACCATGCTTCCACATCCCAAGTACTCATGTTATCCATCACGAAGCCACAAAATGAAGCTTTGGTGTCAACAAGAAACAAAGTTTATGGAATTCACCATCATCGTCTAATAATTCGGCTACTGATCAACCTAATCCTTTGAATTCGACTTCATCTGAAAATATTCCACCTATTGTACCAGAATTGACAATAAAACCACCAAAGGAGTTGTGCAAAAATTGACATTTAACCCTCGGGCTCGAGCAACGCAGAGCTATAACATAGTGGAAGATCTTGCTCAATCACCTTCTGCTATGTCGATACTCGAGGTGTTGCAAAATTGTCCCTCCCAGAAGTAGGCTTTATTGTCAGCAATTGGCGGAATAGATCCTACGGATTCTAATCTTGTGGTTTTTAACCATGCGGGTTATACACCACAGTTATCGGTGCAGTTAGCTTTCCTAATTCAAGTAAAAGCTCTCAATAAGAATGTTCACCAAACTATTATTGATGAGGGGGCATCTACTTGCATTATGTCAATGAGCTGCTGGAAAACACTTGGTTCATCGCTGTTGTCATGATCACCAACCACGTTAAAAGATTTTGACGGAAGAACATATACTCCTTGTGGGATTTTGAGTAACCTGCAAATCGAACTAGGGGGCAAAACAATTACTGTTGAAGTTGAGGTAGTTGATGGACCCCTCGATTACAACATTTTACTGGGAAGGCCATGGGTATATGCTATGGCTGTTGTGGTTTCCACGTACTTTCGTACTATTGCATTCCCTTTTAAGGGTGGAATCACAATCATCGATCAGCTAGCCTTCTTTGCCAATAGTTCACAGGCTATGGGAAGCATTTCATTGGTACACGGACCCTCGTTGTCACTTCAAAGTGTTGGAGTAGGTCTCTTTAAAGATCCTTCCCTAATGGGTACTTTTACGCTACTGTCACCATCTGATTTGGCGGAAGTGGCAAGAGTAGAGACTTGCAACATGATTTCCTCCACCTCATCTGATTTAAGGAGGATTACCAACAAGGTTGAAGTTGATAGTAATATTGAGGTGATGCCACTAAGCCCCATTGAATTAGCATAGCAATCAATTTTTCGGGTTTGTGTGGCAAACCCAAATCCGCATTCAACAATTGTATGGGTAGACCATTCGTTAGAATATGGTACTTCTTCGGATCCTTTTTCACGTATACATTCTACGGATGAAGGAATCATCCAATCAGTCACGATAGGAATCATCCAATCAATCACGATAGGAGAAGAGCCATGGGAAGATTATCATCATCATTCCCGTCTTCTAGATGACATTGAAGATTATTCAAATGAACTAAACCACCCTTCAGTTGTTGATTTCCTTTCGAATTCAGTTTTCATAGACACAGTAGAATCTGAGAAAAACCTGTCAAATATTGAAGAAATGATTTCTATTAATATTTTGACCAAGCCTAATATTGTAGAGAAAATTCATGTCGGAAAAGCTTGTTCTCCATCGAAACTCGATAGTTACCGTACTCTCCTTCATGAATTTATAGATATCTTTGCATGATCTTACGAGGAGATGTCTGGCATTGACTCTAGTATTGTTGAACATGAAATCAAAATGTACCTTGATGTCAAGCTAGTTTGACAGTGGATTTGACCCGTTCATCCAAAGAAAGCCGCTGCAATTAAAGCAGAAGTTGAAAAAATTTTGCGGGCTGGTTTCATTTACCCTGTACCTCTTACTGACTGGTTTCCAATCTTGTTCCTGTCATGAAGAAACAAGGGAAAATTCAAGTGTGAATCCTGTTAGTGTCAGTCTTTCCAGCCTTCCTCCAGTGATCAAATATGCTCTTACAAAGTGGTCTCAGAGTGTCAAGGTCAAATTTTGTCATTTCAGTGAGTCTTCAAGCAAAATTTGGTCACTAGGCATTAGGTCTAGGGTTTGCTTTCACTCCTTTCAAAATTGCCCAAATGTCAATCCATGTCATCATTCTGCTGAGTTTATCATCATTCATAGGGTTGTCATTATCATGTGAGTGTCTAATGAGTCATTTTACACCTTGTTCATACTTCAGTTGCGCCTAGGCAAGGTCATTTCCCTCTCCTAGGGTTTTGAAAGCTAATTTCTCTTGGACAGCCAAATAATTAGGAAAAATTGTATCCAGATGTTCATACACCTTCCCCTATCCTTCATGTACCTTATTAAACACTTCCCATCCCTTAGATCCGCCAAATTCCTCATTTTTGCACAAACCCTAGTTTCTAGCTACAACTTGGCAATTTTCTAGGTTGGGCCTGTGTTTTTCCCTTTTGGACCCCTTCCCCTCACTCAATCTTTGAGATTCCACTTTCCCCTACTTCCTAACATCCCTCCCTACTCCCAAAAATTTCCTCAAGAATTTAGAAGCCCCTTATCCCCTTCATTTCGCTTCATTTCGACAAAATCCCTTGTTCCACACATCGGGATAAGTCGCACTCAAATGATGTTTCAGAGCAATAAAAGATGAATTTTGGAAAACTGAGAGAGGTTTTTGTCCAAAACATGCCAAAGAAGAAAAACCTCCTTCACTTTTTGCACAGGTGTCATGGTTTTAGAGAAATGTCAAAATTACAATCGCCAGATCCAAGGAGGTTGGCCAAGGCACTAAAACGACGAAAAAGGCCCGATCCACTCCAAATTTTGGCCAAAGCCTCTTTGACTGAGCATGGTACTTGATTAGGGACTCCCAGCCCAAATTTCAAGAAATTTGGAGAAAATTTTGTCAATTGTGAATTTTTTGTGCCAAACACAGGTTTTCCTCCCCAACAGGTCGCGCGCCGCGCGCGACCTATTCGATGGGCAACTCCATTTCGGGAAAACTCAGCATTTTTGGATTTTTCATGCAAAGATACACCTGCTCAGCAATTACCAAGAGATTTCATCAAGTTTTGAGCCTCCAGAAAGTCAAAAAACATGCAAAAAATGACTTTCTGCCACCTTTTTGACACACAGGAATCAGTCTTGGGAGATTGCAATTTTGGAGGGGCAAATGGCCACCAAATTCAGAAATTCCACTTGGGTTGGAAAGTAGACATCCAGACCTTTCCAACAAGCCCACTGTTTCCTCATTTGGACACCTGGAAGTGCCTCAAAAACAGCTCCAAAGGCGCGCGACCTGTTCAGGATCAGGGCGCGACCTGTTGGGCAGTTTTCACAGAAATTCACCTACAGCTCAACAAAACGCAGTTTTGACTGGATTTGACTTTTTGGAGTAGATTTTGATCCTCCTTGTTGTAAATGATGTAAATTTATGATATTTTGACACTTATGTATCTCTTCTAGAAGATTCATTCATGAGATAGGCAAAAATTTAATGAATGAATTCGTTTCCTAGTTTATAGAGGCAAGTTGTTTTGACTGCCTAGTTTTTAGTGCTTAGTTTAGAATTGGTTGAAACAGCTCCTAGGATAGTGAGGTCGACCCCTAGAGGCAAGGAAAGATGTTAGATTGCCTATATTATGTACTTTCTTGGTCATTTTCATGGTTGGACTCTTGAGGGAGAAAGCTTTTATTGTATTACTCATTGTATCTCTGCAATTTTGGCAAAGGAAGAAAGACCAGGATTTTGCAGTCCTTTTTGGGATTCCTGTGGTTACATGTATTGATGGTGTGTTTCTCTTTGTACTTGTAAGTTTTTTATGTGATTCATCTTCTTACTTTTCCTTCTGCAAATTAGGCAAATGAAGTGTTAAAGTAGAATTCATGATTGCCATGCTCTGCTTTTAAGTTTGCTTAATATTTATGTTTTCATCTGTCTAAAGAGAACTCTCGAAGGTTTCTTGCTCTCTTTAGCTCCTCACCGGTCATTCTTATCCATTCAATTAATTTAAAGGCATCAGTACAGTCTCCTACCTTGCCCCAAAGAACCCCCTGCAAAAACTGTGTCCAATCCCCGCACCCAAAATTGCCTTTCCCCAATTTTCCACCAAAACCCTAAAAATCGCAAATCAAACCTTTTTATCAGTTTACTAGCCTAAAATCAGTGTTATTTATTGGTTATCTCTGCTCGTTGAAGATCTTTGCCGAGATAGACCGGAGAGAGCCCTCTCCTGCCCCGTAGGGCTAGCTACGAGGCTAAGTGGTTTGATGTTGCCTTGAAATTTACCTTTCTCAGCCTGAGGTGAAATTTCAAGCGCTAACACATCCATTATAGGGATGTAAATCAGGGATGTCCAAAGGACAATTATCCTACTCCTTTTATCAACTAGATTATTGACGAATGTGCCAGATGCGAAATATTCTCATTTATGGATGGATTTTCCGGCTACAATCAAATCAATATCCACCCACAGGACCAATTGAAAACAACATTTATTTGTCCATGGGGCACATTCACCTATAGGAAACTCCCATTCGGTTTGAAAAATGTCGGGGCCACATTTCAGAGGGCAATGAATTATGCCTTCCATGACATCAAGCACATTGTTCAACCTTACCTTGACGATTTACCTGCTCATTCACGAAAGCGGACTGATCACCCGCAACATTTGAGAGCAATATTTTTATGGTGCTGACACTACAAGATATGACTCAATCCACATAAATGTGTGTTTTGTGTTGGTTCTGGTCGATTGCTCGGATTTGTAGTGTCTAGAGAGGGGATTCGACTCGATCCGTTAAAGGTTCAGGCAATTCTGGATTTGCCTCCACCTTCAAATCTTTTACAGTTATAGAGACTTCAAGGGAAAGAAAACTTTTTGAGGAGGTTCATTCCTAGTTACATTGAAATGGCTAAAAGTTTTACATGTCTTTTGAAAAAGGAGATACCCTTTCATTGGGATCAGGTTGCGCAAGCTTCCTTTGATGCTCTTAAAGATACCTTTATTAGAGCTTCATTAATGTATTCTCCAAATTACCAAAATGACTATTACTTGTATCTTGCCGCTGTAGATACAACCATTGGCATGGTTTTAGTCCAGGAAGAAAATGGGATTGAACATCCGATTTATTACTTGAGCCGTAATCTCAACGATACAGAAAGTAAGTACTCTTATGTTGAAAAACTAGCTTTGGCAGCTGTACAAGTTGTTCAAATATTTCGCCATTACATCCTGTTACGGAAAATAAATGTCATTTCAGATTGCAACCCTATGACATACATTTTGTCACGTCAATTGCTGGGGGGAAATACTCAAAATGGATAGTTATTTTATAGGAATTTGATTTGGAATTCATCAAGTCCAAATCAAAGAAATCTCTAGTTTTCGCTGAGTTACTTTGCGACCTTCCCTCAACCTCCATTGATTCAAAATCTGAACCATCAATTTTGGATGAGTCTCTATTTCTAATTTCATCATCTGACGCGTGGTATTGAGATATACTGCTCTATCTCCAGACCCAAACTTTCCAGCCTGATACCTCTTGCTCGTAACAACGACGTATTTGTTACCAAGCCAAAGATTATCTGATCATTGGCGACACTCTTTACCATTGTGGTATCGATACGGTTTTACAGAGGTGCCTCATGCAGGAAGCCAAGAAAGCCTTGAATGATTGCCATTCAGGTGCCTGTGGCAGACACTTATCTGGATATGCAACCGCACAAAGAATTCTCCGTGCTGGTTACTTTTGGCCAACTATATTTAAGATTGTATTATTGTTGTCAGAAGCTGTAATGCATGCCAGATATATGACCAAAAAACCAGATTACCACTTGCACCATTGCATCCAGTCATTGCTGTTGGCCCATTCACCAAATGGGGCATTGATTTTATGACATGTAAGCCCACCTCAGCCGGGGGGCATGGGTATATTATAGTTTCCGTTGACTATTTTAACAAATGGGCCAAGGCGATGCCAACATTGAACAACAGTGGCAAAACAGTTTCTCTTTTCTTTTTTAACCATGTGGTTGCCCAGTTTGGTGTACCGCAAGCCATAGTTACAGTTCACGGGTCACATTTTCACAATCACATGATGGATGAGTTGACCACTAAGTTAGGATTGTCACATGATAGTTCTACCCCTTATTACCCACAAGCGAATGGACAAGTTGAGGCCATCAACAAAGTCCTGAAGCAGATGTTGCAGAGAATGATAGGGGTTCATAAGCGAAACTAGCACTTAATCTTGTACTCTACCTTGTGGGCATATCGAACCTCGGTGAGAAATGCAACTGGATTCACACCCTTTCAGTTGGTGTATGGTTTGGAAGCAATCTTACTGATACAATGCGAAATTTCATCGCTCAAACTTGCGATTGACCTATTACCCGACACTTCTGAAGAAGAAGTGCATTTCTTGGAATTAATCCATTTGGATGAAACCCGTCGTGATGCCACATTGGCTAACGAAGCGCATAAGAAACATATTAAGGCACAATATGATAGAAATGTCAAGCCTCGTATCTTCTCGGAAGGAGACTTGGTCTTGCTTTACGATCAGGAAGCTAATAAACTTGGAGCAGGGAAATTCGAACCAATGTGGATGGGTCCTTATGTTGTCAAGCATGTTCTGGAAAAAGGTGCCTACGAGTTAGTAGATTATGATGGGATTCCATTGTCGTAGCCCCGAAACATGTTGTACCTCAAACGTTACTATGTTTGATTAAGTGTAGTAAAACTTACTGTATATATGCTTTCATTGCATGTGTGTATGTATATTTTAGAGATTTTTATCTAGTTAGTAATCCGCTTTGAATTTGTTGCAGATGTCGGAATCTTCAGAACCTTTTGTTGGTTACGCTGATGGTGCTAGTCGTAGTATGCAAAACTTGTCTTTTGCCGCATGGGCTATTTTCGCTCCAAGTGGCAAGTTAGTGAGTTTCCAAGTGATTTGTATTGGTCAATCGATGAACAATATCGTTGAGTATAGCGCGTTGATTGAACTAATCTCTAATGCCATTTCACTTGGAATTCGCTGAATCATCATTAGGCTGGACTCGCAACTAGTTGTACTACAACTAACAAAAATTTATACTGTCCGAAATCCAACAATTTTTCGTTTGTTCCTTGGAGTTCGTATTTTGGAAAGTCATTTTGAACACATTCAATATCAACATATTTCTAGAAATCTTAACACATTAACTGATTCTCTAGCGAATTATGTGTTAAATAGACATTTGCAACACATGTAAAAGTAATATTTTCAATTTGCATCATCAGTTGAATAGGATTGCATATAACCATAGAAAAATTTGAGAGTAAAATAGATAGGTGTTTTACAAGTTTTTACAAAATTTGTGTCCAAGACACGTTTGGTCATCTGACCCAAAAAACTCAAAATGCATGCAAAACATCCTAAGTAGATCTAGTGGTGCTCATGGTAACAAGTCACAGCCTGTGCTATCATGCGCAAAAGCCTCGCCCAGTGGCTAGGAACACCAATAATGTGGCGTTGTAGCCTCATAGGTAACTCCTTGATCCAGACATTCAGAATACCAAGGGTTAATCCCTCTATGTGATCCTGCAACTTTGCTAAGGTCTTGGCCAAATCCAAGTCCTGGAGAACTGCTCTCCCAATGTTTCTTCACATTGGCCCACCTGCAACCTGTTGGTGTCCCACAGGTCGAACAATACCCACATTTGCATGCATAAGAGTAATTTTAGTTTAGTCTTGGAAAAATTAAAAACACAAAAAACATGTATAAACTTGAAAAATAAAAATAAAAAAACACTTTGGTCAAAAAACTTACACATAGCACCCCATTGTGCTCCAACTGGTAGAATCAAATCTGGATCTCCATGGAAATCCATCCATGAATATGGATGCTCCTCGATGACAAGATGTTTTCACTTGAGCCAACTGAAAAATGCAGGGGAAAAAATGATTGTTGACTGACCCACATGTCGAGTCATCAATTCGACCCACCTCTGCATACGTGGATCCATAGGACCAGCTACACCCAGTGATACATGCTGTGGTTTCATCAATGGGATTTTCTGTAAGATAAAAGTGATTAAGATCAAACCATAGCAGAAATTATTCGTCTTACCACTTTTTACCTTAGTCATTTGTTCTTTCAGTAAAGACATAATGGCTTTGCACCAGTTGAAAACTTTTGGCTCTAGACACTCCAGTGCATACTGCATATAAGATCTGTTCGCTAGATGTAGTGTCACATTGCCAGCCAATTTTGCGATTGTGAAGAGGATCGTTCTCAAAGGAAAATCACCTACATCCCTGATGTTTATTTTCCCATCCTTGCTAGGCTGTGTACCTGGCCGACAAAACTGTCTAATGTAATCTCTCACCGATTCACCTCCACAGGAAAATCCAGAAAGTGAGATGGGGGCACCTCACCTCGACAGTCCGGTAAGAAAGTAAATATCATCAATGGTAATAGGGACCATCTTGTCCCTAATGTGAAAATTCTGATCTGTTGGATCCCATGCACGAAGAAGGAACTTCAGTAGTTCTATTTGTTGCCCCATTCCGGACAACTTAAAGTATTTGAGTAACCCGCAGTTTTTGAGGGCCTCAACTGTACCTAGATTATTTAGAGCAACCATGTCTTGTTCTTCATGATCTCTTTCTCGCCATGTAATCAACATTTTGATATGATGAAAGCATGAAACCCAATCATAAGCTTAATTAGGATCGTTTCCATGCAAAAAACAGGACAAATTTTGGAGCAAACAACTAAAACAAACTTGGGAAACTCGCCCAGCACAGCCAAGGCACAGAGACAGTGTGCTGCAAAGCATGTAGGCTTCTATCTAGGTGCTCTTTAGCATAATTTTCGATGTGAAAGCCTGCACTGATCCTAGGGAAAAAAATGAAACCCCAGGGGCCCCAAAAAACCGTAAAACTTGCATGAAATGAAAAAGGAATGACTTGAAAAGAAAGTAGAGAGGTTTATTTCCTACCTGGTCTAGACGGCTAGAGAAATGGTCCATAGAATCTCTCTCAATTAGCTGGTGAAGGTAAAGGTAAAAGACTAGCTCAGAACACAAAACTGAATGGTAAGTTCCAAATGGTGAAAATGTCATGTTAAAAACTTGTTTTATGTTTATTTCATGTTCATTAATCGAGTAAACATTAGTATTTACCTATTTTTGCCTATGAAACAGATATTTTTAATCCATTTGGTGGTGTTTTGAGCAAGTTTTGCAATTGACTTACAGAATTCAATGTGCTCGATTGTAAATTGTACCTTTGACCACAGAGCACACTTTTATCTCTTTTTCGAGCTCTATTAAAAACGAAAATGGAACACCCTTGGAGTCCTCTTTAATCTCTTTTTAGACTCTCTAAACATGAAAACATTTGTCGAGCGCTTGTCCTTTCCAGCTCATTAACGGATTGGAAACGATATCTCTCTTGTATTATTTTACGTTTTTTCGGGCTTGAGAGATAAATTTACGAAAAAGAACTTGTGGAGTTTTCTTTTTGTCCCTTTTCAAACTCTCTAAACATGAAAAGGACCGAGTTATCTTTATCATTAAACTCGTTAAAACATCAAATAGCGACAAACTTGTCCATCTAGACAAGACCGAGTTTCACCTTCGCTAGAATCGTTAAAACATCAAATAGTGATGGATTCACTTGAAGGGTGAAATTATACAACAAGCATATGTTATCTTCCTCAAGCTTGATAAAAATAAAGATGTACTAGTCAGCAATTACTGGGGAAAATGGAAAAAAGGGGAAAACCACTTTATGGTAGTAGGTCACTCTTGAACATGACACTTTCACTCCATCACCGTGACTATCTGGGTTGGCTTATTAGCTTGATGGTTATCACACCGTTGGTCTATCATACCATCCATCACTTTGTTTTGGGTCAATGCTACCATTCACTTTAATGTCACCGACATGTTCAAGAGAAGTCATTCAGTCAAAATTCATCCTTTGCAATACCATAAACCTTCATTTTCATGACTGCCATTCCTGAACCTTGTGTTGTCAATGAAATTCCATCTCAAAAATCATTACACTCATTTCGTGTCGTTGATGTGGGATACATCAAGGCCCTCCTGCGACGAGTCGCTTCTTGTCGAAATCAACTCATTATCCAAGAAGCTGACTTAGAAACACCCTTTCAGTACCTTGAGTCTTGCATGCATCAATGGCAGGTTTCTCGCTTCCGATGATAGGCATACATCAATGGCCTCCGACCGAAAGACTTTGTATGATGTTCGACATCAAATCATCCATTCACACCATGCTGAATGTACTGTAGTAACTTGAGGATCATTATCATTATTAGTGATTTTTATCGCATTTGTTAACAGATTACATCATCAGCTGGTAATTAGATGGTGTCTTCCCATGTTCAAACTCAGATCACATATTCATATGGTTAGACTCGTACTTGAGTGAACGATTGAACGAGATAGAAGACCCTGGATCTAGTTTCATCCATCCGGGCTACGATTTTAGGAGTACTAAATCATATGTACAATGGCTTTACATTGATGGTCATTCCGATCATGGGTCTATATCTGTAGACAACTGTTTATGTACATGTAATGAAAGTTTATAAGCTAAGCATGGGTATGCCTTCCCTCAGCAGTTAATGTAAAATCAAATATCATGATATATGTATTGTAATTGATGCAGGTCACCTTCCACTTCGATACCTCATCACATCGTAAAGCATTTCATTCAACATTGGCATTTTTTTGACTGCATGCTTTAGGGTGAAATTGTTACAGATTCATTTGGGCACATCAAATCCCAACATCCAGATCAGTGTTTTAGGGCTCATGAAACCCTAATTTCAGTTGCTTCATGCCCTAAACAAGTCACCCCTTTGAATGCCTCCTTCCCAGACAGTTTCATGACTTGAAGACATCTAGAAATAGCCTCTAGAGGGACCAACATAGGTAAGCCCTTATGAAAGTGCGCTGCAGAGTAATTGAGTCCACTGCTAGGGTGCTCTGCAAAGCGCTTAGACTTCCTTTCACCTGCGCTGGGTGAGAATGAGCGAAATTCACATAGGGTTTGGGGAATATTCTTATCTTTTGGAGTCATGTAGAAGGTTCCCTCACTTATCAACTCCTATGAGCTCGAAAATGGATGAGGAATGAGTTAAGGTGCATCCTATCCTCTCATCCTTTCCTCCATGGAACTAATTCTAAGTATGGAAGGCCATTCAATGCCACCATTTATGACAAAACCTCCTTCATCTTCCTATAAATTGACCACTCATCTAAGTGATCAGGGGCTGAATTATGTTGAATTGTAAGGAGATAATGCTGCTATGAGATTTGACTTTGAAGCAAGTATTGTAATGCTACAAGTTTGTCATGCTTTTGATGTGATGTAGATAGGATCAAAGCTGGAGGAATGGCTTTGAATCAGACACCAATGGTTGTAATTCCTTCTTCTATCTAATAAAGTGTTTGAGCCTCTTTCCCATATGTTTGTATTGTTTCATAATGCTTATATGTGTGAATTGTGTCCGATTCCTTTCACTGATATTCAATAGATCATATGCTTTGATCAGTTCTTTGTTTTTTGTTGTGTTTACAGGGTACTTCTCAAGCGAATTAAGTATGGGAAGAAGCGACAAGATCAATACAAGGGAGATGAGAAGAAAGTGGAACTACAAGTAGGTCTTCTATCTTCTCATATTATCTATTGATTATAGGAAAAGTCTAAAACACTTTAAACTGTTGTTCTAGATACAGATACTTATCTAGGGAATTAGTATTTATCTGCAGATACCAAATTCTCCAAAACACTAACCTAAGAGAGACACACGCGAGCATAAAAATATTCGTTAAAATAATTCACATAATGATGTTAAAGTGAATACACCACACATTCGACAAGATGAGTACAAAAGCCATCAAAATATTTCAAATTCTCAAGTACATATGAACATAACATATATCATTAACATCCCAAGAATAGTCCTAAAACATTTACAATACATGCATGAAAGTGTGGTTTCTTATAGAGCTTCAGTTAGGTGAAATATCCAAGTACATAGTTACAATGATGAGACACTAGACCCAATAGTGGAACATTAAGTCACTTCTTTCTTCTCCAAATAATAATTTTCTCTCCTATGCCAAGTAGAGAAGCCAAGACTAGCTCTCCAAAGCTTAAGCCTCCAAAAACCCTTTCCTTGAGTTATGAGGTTGATTTTATAACAAGGGGGATGACCTTTCATATCCCCATGACTCTTGAATTACCCTCATGAATCTTGGACTTCTAATGTTTCCTTTGGACTTCTAAATAAATCTTGAACTTCTAATGACTTTTGGACTTCTCCTAAAGACATTTTGTCCATATATGACTAGGTGAATTTTCATATTCCACATATGACTCTTGGAATTCCTTCCATAAGTGACATTACATTTTGTCCTTTTCTTGAGAGTGCATAATTACATTCCACATGACGATGTGGAATAATCCATGGACACATATTTACCATTATGATGACACTTGTACAAATTACAACTTGACAATGATGACATGGACTTCATGATGAGGTGGCAATGCCAAGCTTCCTTCCTTGCTGCTTCATCTTGCATTCTTGATGATAGATATGATCTATGATTATCTACATGAAGGATCTTCTTTGTTGCTTATCTTCACCCTCCAAATGGTATTTGATCACTATCAAAATCCTTTGATTCATCATGCATTTTCTTCTTTATGTATTGGTCCATGATCTGCTTCATGTCTTTATGATTGTTCTTTTTTATTCTTCGTCTCCGTAGGTGTTTCTTTATTCTTTCTACTTTCTATCTAGTTGAGAATCTCCTTGTCATGTTGAGATAGTACTCCTGCGAATGAATATCATTCATGGAAATACAAAATCAATCTTAAAACATATATTCTATCACTAACTAGCTGATGGAATGATTTGCTCATAATAGGCCTGTGAAAGGGTTAAAATAAGAAGGCTTTATTAGGAGGGCACAATCAAATTCGTTAAGGCTCACAAGAGGCCTTCAAGATGCACTTGTGCACTTAGGGAAAAGAAAAAGAGTCAATGGTCACAAGGGAACACTTTAAAGAGATGAAAGATGAGGCTTCAGGCCTTCAGGGTGCACTCATGCACTCAAATAGACTAAGAGGGTGCAAGGGTGCACTCCAAAGAGACGGAGGAGTGAGGATTCAGACCTTCAGGCCTTCAAGGTCCAATCATGTGCTCAAGGAAAAAGAGGGCACACTGACACATGCTGAAGGGACGAAGGGAAAAAATTCAAGCCTTCGAGGTGCGCTCAAGGAGGGCACAAGGGCGCATGCCGAAGAGACGAAGGAGAAACTCTCAAGCCTTCAGGGTGCGCTCAAAGAAGGCACAGTTCTTCGTGCCGAAGTAGTGAACTCAAGATTTAGGCTTCATGAGTGTGCCATGTGGTCAAGGAGGGTGTAGTTCTTCGAGCCGAAGGAGTGTGATCATAGTCCCAAAGTGCACTCATTGTTTTGGAGTGCGCCCAAGCTCCCAGAGTGTGATTTTTAAGGCAAGAAGGTCCTTTGTAAAAAGTGCACTTTTTGAGGAGAGAAGGTCCTTGTTCTTCTGAAGTGTGATTTTTCATTGAGCATTTGAAGTGTTATTTTTTTTGTTTTGAAGTGCGTTGAGGCTTGGAAGGGTGCAAATCTCTGCAATAGTGGCTACTTTTTCATCTGGAATGTGCTTTTCACTGAGGGAGGCAACACAATACTAGGTGACTTATACTTAGGAAGTACTAATGCACTATGAGATGCAGGAGACCTTAGAAAATATTTAGTGCATGAGTATGGGAGGAAAGATATGTCAATGAGGCTCATGAATAAGTTGCGCCTATCACCTAGTAAGAGGATTAATGCCTCTAGAACTTTTGTTATGCTAAAGGACCAAGAAGAGTTGTCACAATGGCTAAGTGTGGGGCCAATAGCATAGGAGAAAGAAATGAATCCTAACACGACTCAAACATGGACCACACACATAAATTCCATCAATACAAGCCAAAATAATGCATAGGACTCATGAACAATAATCAAATCTTAAAATAGTAGCAAAGTGACACCTATTTCTAAGTGTGATAGTTGAAACAACATGTTACAACACTTAGAGCATAAGTTACAAGAGGAGTGAAAACTATGACCAAAAGGTGTTATTAGTTGTAAGAATGTTTCTAGTGCATGTTCCAATGATATGTATGGCCATCTAATGCAAAAGAGTGCACTAGAACTAACTTTGGTGATACACAAAGGTGTGACACATGTAGGAGCGAGAACACAAAAGCGACACTTGCTACAGGAGGGAAACCTGAAGACGACACTTGCAAAATGCGAATGACCTTAAAAGTGACACATGGAAGAGTGAAGATAACATGAAAATGACACTTATTAAAGTCAAAGAAAGTAAGAATGACAACTGCGAATGTGAAAGCAACACTTGTGAAACAAAAAATGCACAAAAGATAATAGTTGAGAAAACTCACCAAAATAGAAGTACAAACGCATCAAAGTGAGGGGGAATGTCAATAAAATTACAAATTGACTGTGGACATGAGTTTAACATCACATAGGAAATGCCTTGATGGACGTTGTTACGTCTGTTCATTAAACCAAACTTGTATAAAGGAAGTATTCTTGTGAACTCATCAAAGACTGAGCATGTGTGTGCAAGTGACTTTGACAGTTAAAAATTAGAAGAAGCATTAAAAACTTTACCAAACATCAATTTACCTTAGAATGACATATCGTAGGATATTGTTATGAATACAATATTTATAACTATATATATGTTGGGTTATGTTATTTTCTTTCCACTTAGTTAACAGGGGGTTTGAAGGGCACCCGTAACCCCACTTTATGGGGTTCGGGGCAGCACCCCGGAAAATTTTGGTTTTGGACCCTATGTTAGGTTGGGTGGACCCACCCATGGTTTTGTGCATGATTTTCACACATGTTTTTGGACATGATGGTTTTCGGTCCATGGTATTGGACGTGATGGTTTTTGGTCCATGGTATTGGATGCTTCGGCATGTATAAATATGTATTATAACATTGAAAGGAATATAATGAAAAATCAAGCTGGTAGTCCCAGTTTTGGGATCCAGGGGAAAATCTCTGTGTGTATGTGTTTTATGTGTTATTCTCTCGCATTGTTTATTTTCTTTGTGAATACTATATATATATATATATATATATATATATATATATATATATATATATATATATATATATATATATATATATATATATAATAAAATAATAATAAATAAATATTAATTAATAATTAATAAATTAATTAAATTAAATTAAGTTTCCCAATTAGTTTTGAAAGGGAACCTATGTCAAAAGACGTGTCCTTAGCCTTGTGGCAAGTCAACTCCTATAAAGGAGAACTGCCCAAGCACTTGTAAATCATCATCGAATATTGAATGATAAAATATATATTGTTATACACATAAATGTGTCTTCAATTGGTAAAATCCAATGAATAAGAATTACCTATTTTAGTGGTATCAGGGTTGTTCCTTCCCCAGCTAGTGGTTGCACAAATTCATTGTGCCATCAACAAGTTTCACTCATTGTCCTCTCACTCTTCATAGTCCCCATTAAACTGTGCTCCCTGAAACTATTGTGCCCCCCCTTCCACCCATCGAACCTTCGTCCGTTGCAATGGTTGTATTCCAAATTTACCTGTGACACCAATCCTCCATTGTCCATGTTTTTCTTCATGTCCCTCTTGTCGTCAATTATTTCTAATAAATCCAGACCACACTGCTACCGTTTAGGGATCATGATGCTATCGTTTTTCGTTTTCATCCATTGCGTAATCAACGACCCACCATCATTGCTTGTTCCGCTGACTCATTGATGTCCTAAGAACCGTAAAACACTAGAGACACTCCATGCATTTCCGCATAGAGTCCAAACTGTGTTCCGACATCCTGACAGATCCTAACCTGCTTCAAACTGCGTTGACGGATTCCAGTCCCATTTTCCAAGTCATATAAATGCATGGTAAAATGAAAAAATGATTCGTTTTCGTATACATAACACAACAATTATATAGTTCGTATTACTATACTACTATATAATTACATAATAATAATAAATTAATTATATAATAATAATTGTTGAAAATAATATTGAGGGGGGGTGAATCAATATTATCAAATCAATTATTTTTCATTTCACAATCAGATTTGTTATACGCTACTTCAGCTATGGGAAACTGCGTATATACGCTACTGTGACTAAAGAAACAAGCGTATATCTGATTCATTAATTGTTGATCTTTAATCAGTGCATCAAGACTTCATTAATCATAAGAACAGTAAATAGGAGCAGTAAAACATAACAGATCATCACGCACATGGACACAAAGATATAAGGTGGAAACCCAATGTGGGTTAAAACCACCTGCTGCAATTTGTCTCTATCTTCTTTTAATTAGAAACTTCTTTTTACAATAATTCTATTCTAGTGCAGTCTTATACCAGTACATAGGCTACTACCTACAGAAGGCTACGACCTTCTCTCATTTTCCAGCTTCTCTTGGAAGGGAGCTGCAACCCCCTTACCTCTTGTACTAGCTGAGGTACTAGTACGTAGGTGCTGACCTACAGAAGGCTACAACCTTCTCTTTTCTTTCAGGGACCACGTTTCATAAATTTTTAGACTGGATCCATCAGTCAAGTATATCTGCACCAACCAATCTCCTTTGCACCAAACAAAACTAAATCAAATAGTCACCTCTCTGAATGCTGTACCCAGAAAACAGTAACAGTAACCAGACACCAATTTTGAACCCAGAACACTGCAGCAATAAACAGAAGTAGCTAAAACATATTTCAAGAGACATACACTACTTCAATGTGTACAACCTGCGTGCATACGCTTCTGAATTAAGGCCAACTAGCGTATACGCTATTATGCATTACAGAACCAACGTGTATACGCACCTTTTCTTCGCTGAACCTGCGTACAGATCTATAAAAGATAATTTATCCTTTTCACTTATTCAAACATTAGTTATACCCAGATTATCAGATTTATAGATCAAGTCATGCGCCAAAATAACAAATCAAAATCACACAAAGATACTACTATTCAAGCCTTAAGATCTTGATCCATCAATAATACTTATCCTTCTTCTTGCGCTCAGGTTCCTCCTTGATTCAGATCCAGCTATGCACCATAACCCAATGACCAGTATTCCAGATCTAATTATTTATAAGATATTCATGCTTGAGTCAATGCCTTTTTCTAGTGATCTCCTTCCCCTTTTATAGTCTTAGGCCTTACACAATACCATGGTCCAAAAACATAAAGAATCAATACCTTGGACCAAATACCTGGGTTCAACACTTTAGACGAGATACTGTGGTCCAAAACCATAGGTCCAAATAGCAAGGACTAAATGCCACGGACCAAAAATCGCGCTTTTTCATCCATGAAAGTGTGTGCATACGCATACGCGACTTTTGGTTGGCAATCCCGCATGTATATGCGACTTCATCAAAGGGAACATGTGTATACCTCTTTCTCTTTCATTCTGAGAGCCTGAACAATGATCTTCCATCTGAGTGAGTTTCCATCAAGGACAACACTTGTGTCATAGTGCCAAACCTGTGTCAGAATGCCAAACCTTTGTCATAATGCGAACAATCTCCCCCTTTGGACTTGATGGCAACCCCAAGTCACTCGAAGTCATTCTGTAAGAAGATGTTCTACAAGAAGATACATAACTTTATACATCATAAATGACCTTCCTACCACCAAATACTCATACATACATCCATCTCCCAACCAAGTGGGGATTGACTCATCCACCCAACCAAGTGGGGATACACCAAAAGTTTACACAAGATAAAACAAGAACATTACATTATCCATCCCAGGCATAGTGGGGAAATCAAAGTAGGCCATTACATGACCTTGATAAGAAAAGAAATACATGACATAGAGATGAAATATATACAACCAGACTATGATAGTTATCAACAACTATCATCAGCAACATCTGTCAGCAACCATGTTCTCCTTCTACACCTGTTCCACCTGAAACCAAAACATTGTGAACTTGAACCAAGATCTTCTAGGATAATGCCAACAATGCATTATTAGAAGAATATGTATGCTCCCCCTGAACCTGTGCCAGATGGTCTCTGTCAGACCCATATCAGACTCCTTTCATCCTGAGCCTGGCCCACTGTTTGTCTTCAAACCAACATATACGTGACTGTATCCACATAAACCAACATATGTACGTGGATTATCCTCATTAAGCTCGCATATAACCACTTTTCTCTGAAACAGACAAGTTTCAACAGCAAGATGACGCATCAACTACTCCCAGCTTCTATCTGAGGTATTCAAATGTCTCGCTGGGCAGTGGTTTGGTGAGTATATTAGCAACCTATTCCTTGGAGGGAACATACTCCAATTTGACCTTTTGTTCAAGCACTTGTTCTTGGAGAAAATGATATTTGATAGGTATGTGCTTGGTCTTTGAATGCATGACTGGATTTTTTGAAATACTGATTGCACTTGTATTATCACATAAAATGGAGATAGGTGGAGTACAAGTGATTTGAAAATCTTTCAAAATTTGCATCATCCAAAGGAGTTGTGTGCAGCAAGATGCAACAACCACATATTCCGCTTCAGCTGTAGATAAAGCAATTGAACTTTGTTTCTTGCTGAACCAAGATACTAATCTGGAACCCATAAAGAATGCACCACCACTAGTGCTTTTTCTGTCATCCACACTTCCTGCCCAATCTGCATCTGTATATGCATGAAGTGTGAGATCTGTATCTCTAGGATACCATAGGCCATAGTTTTGTTTCCCTTGAAGATATTTGAAAATTCTTTTAACAGCCTGAAGGCGTGCTTCTTTTGGGTTTGCCTGGAATCTTCCAACTATTCCCACTGCATGCATGATGTCTGGTCGGGTACCAGTCAGGTAGAGCAGACTACCAATCATGGATCTATAGGTTGGTTGATGAATTGCTGCTGAATCATCATTTGCTTTGAGGCTGCATCCTGTTACCATAGGGGTACATACTGGTTTTGAATCTTTCATGCCATATTTCTTCAAGATCTCCTTCAGGTACTTGGTTTGTGATAAAAAGATACTGTATTTATTTTGTTGGACTTGTAAACCAAGAAAATATGTCAGCTCACCAAGCAAGGACATTTCAAACTCTTTCTGCATCACCAAAGCAAAGTTTTGACTCATGGCTTCTTCATTGCTACCAAAGATGATATCATCAACATACACGACAAGTATTAGCAATTTATCATTATCAATTTTTACATATAGATTGCTATCTGATGATCCTTTTGAAAAACCTTGTTTGGGAGGTATTTGTCCAGACGATAATACCAAGCCCTTGGAGCCTGTTTAAGACCATAGATTGCCTTATTAAGTCTGCATACAAGTTTTGGATCATTTCCAAGGATGAATCCATCTGGTCGTTCAATATACACTTCTTCTTCCAAGTCTGCATTTAAAAGGGTAGATTTTACATCCATTTGAAAAACTTTGAACTTCTGAAAGCTAGAAAGAGTAAGGAACATTCTTATGGCTTAAAGTCTAGCAACTGGTGCAAAAGATTCTTCAAAGTCTATACCTTCTTGTTGAGCATACCCTTTACAAACGAGTCTGGCCTTGTTTCTAATAACATCTCCATTTTCATTCAGCTTGTTTTTGAATATCCATTTTGTCCCTATGACATTCTTATCGCTTGGTCTAGGAACCAACTCCCAGGTGTTATTCTTTTCAATCTGCTCAAGTTCTTCATTCATGGCCTTGACCCAACATTAATCTTTGCATGCTTCTCTTACATTTTGTGGTTCAGTGGAGGAGAGCAATGCTAGATAGCTTGAGGCTTCTGAAATAGTTCTTCTTGTTTATACACCAAAATTTGAGTTTATGGATGGTTCTTCTGAACGTACTTGGATGGAGTCTTTTCTTCTATCCTTATCTATTCTTCTGGTGCCTCATGGGTTTCTTCTTCATCATAAGTCTAATTTGACATTGAAGGATAGTCCTCATCATCTTCGAAATCTTCAGATTTTACCTGCCTAAGAATGTTTCCTTCTTCATCAATCACTACATCATTACTTTCAACAATTTTTCCAAGTCTTTTATTGTAACACTTGTATCCTTGGTTGTGGGGAGAATAACCAAGGAGAATGCCTTCATCTACTCTAGGTTCAAACTTGCCAAGGTTTTCATTAGTCCTTTTGATGTAACATTTGCTTCCAAAAATTTTGAAGTATTTAACCGTGGGAGTCTTACCATACCAAAGTTCATGAGGAGTTTGGGTGCTATTCACCCAGACATTTGTCTTGTTGAGAATAGTAACCGCAGCGAATGCAGCTTCACCCCAGAAGGTTGCGGGAGTTCCAGAGTCATCAAGCATAACACGAGCCATTTGTTGAACCGTTCTGTTCATCCTTTCCACTACTCCATTTTGCTGAGGAGTCCTTGCAGTAGAGAATTCTCTTCTTATTCCATGTTCTTCACAAAAATCGAAAAATTCATCCGAGGTAAATTCCCCTCCTCGATCAGACCTGAGGCATTTGATTCTGCGATCTGATTCGTTTTCAACCAAGGCTTTGAATGCTTTGAATTTTTCGAAAGCTTCGTCTTTATGCTTCAGAAGTCCTATCCAACACATCCTGGAAAAGTCGTCAATGAACAATATGAAGTATTCTTCTCCTCGAGGTGACCTTTTCCTAGTTGGACCACATACATCAGTATGGACAAGTTCAAGTGGCCTACTAGATGATCCTTCCTTCTCAGGGAAATTAGTTCTGGTTTGCTTACCAAACTGACATGATTTGCATATTGTATTGTCTGGAATTCTGATGTCAGGGAGATCACGAACCGCTTGATATTTTCATGCTTTCCTTATCTGAGAGAAGCTTAGATGCCCCAATCTTCTGTGCCATAGCCAGTGTTCATCATTCTTGCTTAGATAGCATTGTTGTTGTCCTCCCTTAAGTATGTATAAATTATTTGGAGTTCTTATGCCTTTGATCATTGTTTCTCCTGTATCAAGCTCACGAACAATACATCCATTTGATCGAAATATTACCTCATTTCCTTGATCACACATTTGACTGACACTCAATAGATTATGCTTTAAGCCATCAACATACATAACATTTCCAATTTTGACCTTTTCTTTCAAAAGAAAAAAACCTTTACCTTTTATGAATGCAGGGGTGTCATTTCCACATGAGACCTTCTTTTCCTTTCCTAAGGCACTATATGACTGAAGTTTTTCTTTATCACCTATCATATGTTTCGAGCATCCACTGTCGATGTACCATTGATTTTCTTGTCCTTTTGCATATAAGGCTATACCACATCTTTCTGGTTGCGGTTCTTTCTTTCTCTATATTTTGGGACTCAATGAAGCTTGCTCCTTCTGAGTTGTTTGCCGAAACCTACTCCTGCATTCAGAATCTTCATGAACAAATTTGTTACGAATAGAACATTCTATTTCATTTTCAAGAGTAGAAAAGTTATTGTAGGTCATTTTCATGATTCCAGTCACACTCCCTTGATTTCATGCTTCTCTGGTCATGATGGTCTTGTAGGCAACACATTGAGCTGCTTTGTGTCCAAAGTTATGACAAGAGAAACATTGGCCATTGAAGAAATTCCTGCGATTATCAAACCTTCCATCCAGGTGATTGTAATTTCCATAGCCATTCATTCTTAAGGCAAATTGAGAATGATTTACCTATGGTTGGTTGTAGCTTCTGTTCATCCTTGAAGTAGATTGCCCTCGATTTACTTGGTGATCTCTGTTCATCTTTGAAGTAAATTGTCCCTGATTTTCCTGGTGATCTGCATTGTGCCTTTGCTGTCGATTGTCAACCTATTCACTTCTCCTTGCTGTTTCAAGATAAGTTTGGAGGTAGATGGCTTCTGTGCTTGAGATGCTTCTTCAGTATAACCAAGACCTGTCTTGATTAGAGGAGAACACTGCACTTTGATAATCTCATCTAAAGTTTCAGATCCTTTAGCAAATATAAGATTAAGAGCTTTTTTTTTCTCAATATCTTTTCTAAGTCCCACAATTTCACATTCTAACTGTTCATTGTGTTTTTCCCTTTTAGCAAGTTGGAATGTCAGAGTATCTATAATCATATTCTTTTCTTCTAAACAAATTTCAAGTTTAGAAATTTCTTCATAAAGACCTTCTTCATCTATAGTATCCAAGAAATCATCATCTTCAAAAGCCATCAAAAGTTTATAATCATTACCTTGTTCATCTTCATCACTATTTGAAAATCCATCACTGTCTTCATGTGTATAATAGCTCTTCTTACTTACATTCTATTTTCTGTTCCATCTAACTGGTTCTTTATGAGGACATTTGGCTGCATAGTGACCGACTCTTCCACAAGCAAAGCATTTAAAAGGTAGCTTACCTCTGAATCTTCCAGAACCCCATTGAAGGTTCTTGACAAAGTTTGATTCTTCCTCTCCTTTTGACATATGTCCTGACTCATTGTATTCTCCTTTTCCTGAGGCTTTGAATGCATATTCTCTCATGTCTGATGGTCCCCCTTTTCTCATTTCGAAAGCAGTTAGGATTCCATGCAGCTGTGACATGGTAATGCTTTGAAGATTCTGCTTTTCTTCTATGGCTGAAACTTTTGATTCAAACTTAGAAGACAAAGATCTTAGAACCTTTTCAACCAAAGTAGCTTCTTTTATCTCTTCACCCAAGTTTTTCATACAATTAACAATCTCATCTATACGTAAGAAATAATTAGCCACACTTTCATCATTGTGCATTCTGAGATTTTCATATTGGATTCTGAGAGTTTGTAGTTTTGCATGTTTTACCTGATCATCTCCTTCATAGCTCAGAACGATCTTGTCCCATATTTATTTTGCGGTTTTGAGCTGCATAACCTTGATGAATTCTGATTGAGATAAACTCCCTAATAGAGTATTGACAGCCTTTGCATTTGTTTCATATTGCTTCTTACCAGCCGTATCTATAGGAGTTGTTGATGGAAATGTGTATCCTGTTTCCACGATATCCCAAACTTCTGTAGCAAGGGATTGAAGATAGGTTGCGATTCTTACCTTCCAATAGATGAAGTTGCTTCCATCAAAGATTGGTGGCCTGATAGATGCCTCCTTTTCATAGTTGCTCATGATGATAGATCTTCCTTCAAGCGATCAAGCTTCTTCTGAAGGACCTGCTCTGATACCAATTGTTGAAAATAATACTGAGAGGGGGGGGGTGAATCAATATTATCAAATCGATTATTTTTCATTTCAAAATCAGATTTGTTATATGCTACTTCAGGTATGGGAAACTACGTATATACGCTACTGTGACTAAAGAAACAAGCGTATATCCGATTCATTAATTGTTGATCTTTAATCAATGCATCAGGACTTCATTAATCATAAGAACTATAAATAGGAGCAGTAAAACAAAATAGATCATCACACGCATGGACACAAAGATATAAGGTGGAAACCCAATGTGGGTGAAAACCACCTGCTGCAATTAGTCTCTATCTTCTTTTAATTAGAAACTTCTTTTTACAATCATTCTGTACTAGTGTAGTCTTATACCAGTACGCAGGCTGCTACCTACAGAAGGCTACGACCTTCTCTCATTTTCCAGCTTCTCCTGGAAGGGAGCTACAACCCCCTTAGCTCTTGTACTAGCTGAGGTACTAGTACGTAGGTGCTAACCTACAGAAGGCTACAACCTTCTCTTTTCTTTCAGGTACCACGTTTCATAAATTTTTAGACTAGATCCATCAATCAAGTATATTTGCATCAACCAATCTCCTTTGCACCAAACAAAACTGAATCAAATAGTCACCTCTTTGAATGCTGTACCCAGAAAACAGTAACAATAACCAGACACCAATTTTGAACCCAGAACACTGCAGCAATAAAAAAAAGTAGCTAAAACATATTTCAAGAGACGTATGCTACTTCAATGTGAACAACCTATGTGCATACGCTTCTGAATTAAGGCCAACCAGGGTATACGCTATTATGCATTACAGAACGAACGTGTATACGCACCTTTTCTTCACTGAACCTGCATACAGATCTATAAAAGATAATTTATCCTTTTCACTTATTCAGACATCAATTATACCCAGATTATCAAATTTATAGATCAAGTCATGCACCAAAATAATAGATCAAAATCACAAAAGGATACTACTATTCAAGCCTTAAGATCTTGATCCATCAATAGTACTTATCCTTCTTCTTGCGCTCAGGTTCCTCCTTGATTCAGATCCAGCTATGCACCATAACCCAATGACCAGTATTCCAGATCTAGTTCTTTATAAGTTATTCAATGCTTGAGTCAATGCCTTTTTCTAATGATCTCCTTCCTCTTTTATAGTCTTAGGCCTTACACAATACCATGGTCCAAAACCATAAAGAATCAATACCTTGGACCAAATACCTGGGTTCAACACTTCAGATGAGATACCATGGTCCAAAACCATAGGTCCAAATAGCAAGGACTAAATACCATGGACCAAAAATATTTTTTCCCACACGTACGCGTTTTTTCATCCATGAAAGTGCATGCATACGCATATGCGACTTTTAGTCGGCAATCCCGCGTGTATACGTGACTTCGTCAAAGGGAACATGCGTATACCTCTTTTTCTTTCATTTTGAGAGCTTGAATAGTGATCTTCCATATGAGTGAGTTGCCATCAAGGACAACACCTGTGTCATAGTGACAAACCTATGTCATAATGCCAACAACAATAATAATAATATTATTTTTATTATTTAAAAAAAAATTGGGTCTACTAAGAAAAAAAGGAACAAAATGGGAAGTAGCCATGTCGATACAAATTCAAGGAAATTTCAGGAGGAAATCGACAGGATGCGTCAACGCCTTGATAATGTTGAGCAGGAGCAGGAAGAATTCGGAAAGGCTAAGAGAAGATAATTATTAATCAAGACCAAATGGCGATTAATATAAAAACAATAGAGAGCATGATGAGCCAATTTATGGGAGGAAATAATCTACCTTATAATCCCTTAAGAACATAAGGGTCACCACAAAGTCCCAAGACTCTAGAAGGCGAAGTTTTTCCAAGCCATGAATTTTTGTTGATGCTGTTAGAGTCCTACAGTGATAGGATTCATAATTTTGAATTGCCTAAGGTTAAGCCTTGTAATATTGTACATACCTTTGCTTTCTGAAAATGTTTTCCATATTCAAAATTAAAAAATGTAAAGAGGGTATGTCCTAAAAGAAATATCAAAGGACAAAAAGAATAAGAAAAGATCAAAAAATGAAAATATATGAACCCCAAAAACAAAAACAGATCATGAAAGTGTGCAAGTTCAAATGCCACTACTATTTTATTGCTTTACTGTCTTAAATAAATGGTG
Organism: Pinus tabuliformis; assembly: GCA_031772625.1. Classification (NCBI taxonomy): domain Eukaryota; kingdom Viridiplantae; phylum Streptophyta; class Pinopsida; order Pinales; family Pinaceae; genus Pinus; species Pinus tabuliformis. Next base: position 1,679,027,741 of record CM062817.1, on the reverse strand, counting down.
TGTGCAACTTGTCATACATGCCACAACCCATGGTAGTGAAACTACTTAATGTTGACTATTTCATGCTTTGAATTTTATGTTTATAGTTAGAGAATAAAATCTGACCAAACGTCTTAATCTTGGTAGATCATTAGATAGGTAGAGAAAATAAAAGGAGCTCATCAGTTTAATCTGAGCCCTTGGAAGATATAAGGTTAGAAGTAGATAGTTTACTTTTCAAAATAAAAATGAATGATAAGGGTCTACTAGCCTAAATGCACCCAAATAAAATGAAGAAAAAATGTTAGGGTAAGTAATGGGTAAGTAGAAAAAAGTTTGCTGAAGTATAAAGTTGATTCTACAAAAGCACATTTATCATGCTTAATTATATGTTTCAATGTGCATGAGAAGTTGAGAAAGCAAAAGAAATGGTTACAAGTTGATTTAATTAACTCCCCCTCATTCATTTCATCCCTTTACTTACTAATTTCCCCATCCACAAGTATGTTCTAGTACTAAAAATCCTTCAAGTCATAAAGGCTCAGAGCATTTCTTTGACTTTTGGTGGGACCGGACCCTCAGCTTAATGACTTATGGACATCAAGTGTTAGAATTCCCATCATAAAATTCATTTCCCTTCATTACCCTAATAAAACCCCTTTTCCTAAGGTTAAACTCCATTTGCCTATGAAAAGTAAACAACCCCATGTTAAATTCCATTTCATTCAAAATACCCACAAAAATATTTTATCCTAAGTATGAAGTGTATGTGAATAAAATGCGCAAATATTACATTTATGCTTAGGGGTATGTTCACTCCCCTCATTTCATTTCATATTAATTCTTAACATAATACTATAGCTCCCGATATACCTTTTCCTGTATATAATTAAATCCCGTATATAATACCCCAACCCTTAGTTTAGCTATAAACTATACTTTTACCCCATATTCCCAATAAAACCCACTTAATTCACCACTTCTCAGTAAAGCTAAAGCAATCCCATCATTAAGCCCCACCCTATCATTTAAACCCATGATTAACTTGTAACTAATCCTAAACCGCCAAAGTTTAAATCCTTGGGCCCCCTCGAAACCTATGCCCATTTCATCCGTGCATGTCTATCACCTGATTTCCATCCGATCGTCAGCATCCAAATCCAACGGTCCACAACCATATCGGGTTCACCCAATGTTTGACCTTTACCTACCCAACAAAGTGGTTTTGCCAGGTCCCCCATTTGCTATGTGTCAAGCACTAACATAGATTGGGTGACCCCTCCAAAATACCAGCTCCTCCATGAAAGTAGTGTGATGGCTTGGGAAACGACCTCCCCGCCCAACCCAAAAAACCACCCACTGTTCACTTGTAACTTACTCACCAAAAAGTGATCGTTGTTTAATAAAAAGGCTGAGAAGCCCTATTTCGCCTTTTTCACTCATTTTCTTTGTGAACCTCTGCAAACCATTGTGACACCTTCAAACATTGAAATCACCAATTGACTTCAAATTCCACTCCTGAAGAAGTTGTAGAGACCCCAATCAAACTTTCAGTTAGTACCAAAGCCATTCAAACTTCTTTAGTTGCCGAGAACATTGAATCTGAAGTTAATTCACCCAAATTCCAGGTTTTTGAAAACAAATTACCAGACACTCTTTCAAATTTGAAAACATTCAGTCTTTAAAGTGTTTTAATTAAGTAAAATTAATTGAAATTACTTTAAATTTAAAGTGCATACCCAAACCCTTCTGAAAGCTTCAAAGTTTCCTTCAAAACCTCTGAATAAACTAGTATTGCCAAATTCAAATCCACAAGAACTGAATTATGGCTGCCCCCATCGCCATGGATGTCAGACCTATCACAACCCCCCATTTGGACCTTGACCACCTTCCCCTGGTGGACAGGGATTTTCAAATCAAAGACACAAGTGCCTATGAAGTCCTGCTCAAAATTCATTGTTTAAGTAAGGACAGATATCTAAACCATACTGATGACATTGGCCTTTGGGACTCCAATTTGCCCAAATACTAGTTTCCACAAGTACATATCTTTCCTGAGATTTTCCATATGTGCCATGCCTGTTACATTCCTAGCCAAAGAGCTATAATGTCCCCTGACCAAAAAGTCTTGTTTACTATCACAGCTGAATCAATCAATGCAAGTCCAACCAGGTCCAAACCTGACCCCACTCTCCATTGGGGATTTGTTAGACCAGTACACCAAATTGAGTCCATTTAGACTGGCCCAAATATTCCAAACTTTCATTGTAGAAGAGAAACACATTCCTAAAGATGCCCCTCCATATGTTTCTGCCATTTTCTCTGAAAGGGGCAAGCAAATTGTAACTATGATATCATGTATTTTGGGCTATACCACAAATGAATTTGTTGATGAGCTCATCCTCGCCTTCATGTCCATTTTCACCCCAGGAAAACCTCCTGCTACTTTGTACAATTATGCCTAGTTCATAGCTGAAAGGATGCATGAGCAATTTATCAGAATGCACAATGAGAGAGTATTCAAGTACTCATTTGCACTTTACCACATGTTTTTGTACTATCAGTCAGACAAATTTCCCTTCACCATCCAGAAGCTAGATAGTAGAGGCCATCCTAGGTCTATCATATTTTGGACACCATTATTCCACAAATATTCATCACCTTACACCTACACAAACTTCATTGATTCTTTTGTCCATCTAGTCATGACATGCTGACAGGAAGCCCTCCGCCCATGATAAGTCAAGAAATCAAAAGGGTGCTTCAATTGTCCAAGAAAAGTAAGGTCAGAGATTGGTGCCTTCACTAAAATCACACTGAAATAAGAATCTATGATTTCCAGCTTGCCCCATACAAATTGCCCAAATACCTCCCCATGAGGTTATTTTCTCTAGAGTATTATAGGCAGATAATGAACTTTGATAATGTCAACTTTGTCTCAGCCAAGAAAAGAACTCAATTCAAGGTCAAAAATCAGTTAGGCCCTTTTATTTGCAATTCTAGAGAGGCAGGAGAGGAAGCAGATCAAATTATGCAACAAATGAAGTTTCAGAATAGTTTCATGTGGAGGTATGACCCTCAAGGGTTTATGACCAAACTAAGACAAAAGGTCAAATTGGGACCTTACATTCATCACCCCATACCAAAAATAGAGAGATATGCCAATCAATCTGAGTGGTTGGAAACACTCTCATAGACATGGATAGTACAAAGGTAGATGTTGAAAATACCTTGTTTGATCTAGAGAGACAACTTGATGAAAGCTCATTCCTATAGGTGCTAGAGAAAGAAGGAACCATGAGTACCCCGGATATTTTGCAGACTCCTCAGAATGAGGAAAAGAATCCCAAGAGGAACAGAGAGGGAGCCTCTAGTTTAGGTATGGACACTTCAAATGTGCAATATGAAGCCAACCAGAGCAAAAGGCCAAGGCTCAATCCTGTTTCAGAACAAGAAGACACAGAAGGCTCAGTAGAAATAACTAATATTGAGTTAGACATGAGCAAGGGCACAACTCCATCTGGAGAAACACAGGAGCCATCTACATCACAGACTCAAATGTTAGAAAGGCAGCTCATTGTAGAAGTCTCCTCATTTAATAAACCTACTGATAGAGATAGATACATTAAGGACAAGTTGAAGGAAATCAAAAATAGAAATGAGAAACTGAAGGCATAATCCTATGCATAGTATCTAAAACTTACACCCACCAATCAAACTAGGTTGATGTCAGATTTTGACATCAAGGAAGGAAAGATGCAAATGTCCTTTATAAAGCCAACTGTGCAACAACCAAGAACATCAAAAGATTTCAAGAATATTGATTTTGAGGTATTGGCAAGGGATATTCATCCCATTGACCAAATTTAATTTCACAAATAGGCTGGAGAAATGATTTACTCCACTCTTATAGGAAAAATCATAGCTGCACATCAATTGCAGAATTCATTGAATAACATCTCAGCACAATATCAGTTGGAAAGGCCTCCTCACAAGCCAAAGACACCAGAATCAAGTCTTTGGAAGACTTGGTAATTGAGTTGGGACATGATCCCAAAGACATCAAGGCCACTGAACAATTAATCAAAAGGAAGAATGATGACATTGTAGTGCTCAAAAAGCAGTTGAAGATACCTCAACTACAACACCCCCAGACATAGGAAGTCTTGGAAAACCAAACAAGGCATGAAGAGTTGATGGACTTAGTCCTTAAACTAAATGATCAGTTGAGGGAGACAGAAAAATAAATTGGACAACCTAATCCAATTAAAACAAATTGATATTGACACTAGCACGGTGAATGTCATCCCAGCAATTACCACGACCGTTCTTTCCAAATTAGCAACCTCATTGGCTCCCACAGCTCCAGTGGCCACATCACAACCAGTTTCCATAGAATCTAGATCAGCAGTAGGTACATTAGGTGAAGAAGCAACAAAGTTGGTTAAATCTATGGCATAAATGTCCATACAAACAACAGAGATGAATAAGCTCAAAGAGAAAGTGACAAGCTTGGAAATTGATTACAAGCTTGCCAAAATCATGCACAAAGAAGAAGTGCAGAAGGCCACCAAGATGAGTGAGAGATTGAAAGCCATGGAAAAGGACCTAACACTAAAAGAACCCCTTGGGCAGGCTAAGGAACAACTATGGCCCAATATCATTGACTCTATCAATGATATTTGGCCATCTATTCAGGTAATTTTTGGGCAAGTAGAGTTGATAAAGCTAGCTACTAAGGCCATCCAGAAAGTAAAGGAAGATTTAGGGCAAATGCAAGAAGAAGCTACCAGAATTATCTAGTTCCTTAACATCAAGAATAAGTATGAGCTTCAGGAATTGGAAATAGAGGACAAAATAGAGACAATTTTGGCTGTTAGAAAGGTCCTCTCCAAGAGAAACTTAATGCAAAACTTGGAGGACAAGTGTCAGAATATGCAGATAGCCATCGACAGATTTATGGCCAAGTTCCAAATTTTTAGAGAGAAGGAATTACCCAATCCCTTAGTCATAAATGGAAAGATCATGACACAGGAGGATTACAACAAGAAAATCAGAGAGGTAGGAAACGATAAGGTGAATACATCATTAATGAAGGCATTGCCTACATGCAAAGTACTTTACTAGACATTTGAAAACTTGTTTTACCTCCAGCATGAGGTAAAACACTTGTTTATCAATAAGCTTAATTTTTCCAAATACATCGAGGCAGATGAAATATATAGGAGGATGCTAAAAGTCCAATTACCTGATGCTGAAACATGGGAGAAATTAACTGATTTACTATAGAAATATGCAGTAAAAAGGTTAATGTATAGTGTTGGGTCCCTATAATACTAGTGATTACCCCATTACTATTGTAGTTATACCCCTTATTTATATTGTTGTGCCCCTATTACCCCCATATTGTTATTTCTGTGCCCCATAGAATCCCTCTATTGTTATTTTTGTGGCTTTATATTATTATTGTTAGGTCGGCTGGATTATATTGTGACTCCCTAGACTCCTATATATAGAAAGGAGGTTTTGTCATTTGTATCATCCAAGAATTGTTCATTTATGTAATGTAAAGGAGGTTTCCCCTTGAAGAGGTTGAATTCTAAGGCGTTGATCTATCTTTTCTATCTTTTCTTGAGTTGGTTTCATAACATTTGGTATCAGAGCTTTGGATTCTAGGGTTTCGCTGCTCCAAACAGGTCATCGTGGAATTTTCACTATAACTTTTTTTCTGTGACGTTTCAGAAGTCACAAAAAAACCCATTTGAGAAGAAATCGCGCTGAACCTCGGGTCCGAATTTCAGAGCTTTTCACGCGATATTTGCGGAGATATGATCTGAGGAAGTTGGTCTTTTGTAGACTCCTAAATTACATTCAAAACAGGTGACCTGGGGAAAATCATCATAAATTTCTCTCTGGGGATCGGATTGAAATTTCGTAAGAAGGTACAGAAAGAGGACGGACTGTAGTTTCTTGTGTGTGTGTTTTAGATTCAAAGGTTGAAACAGTGACTCGTGGCACGTCGTACAATTTCGCTCTACTGAACTAGTCTAAAAACAGGTCACTGTGGGAGATTTCACATAACTCTTCCTTGGAGAATCCAATTTGGCTCAGACTTGTGGCATTGGAAAGAGGACGCAGAAGGCTACTACAGGTAGCAATTTCAGAATTGGATGATCCGAAATTACAGAGATACATCAGATTCAATATCAGGCTTCTATAAAGTGAAAAAAGGTGTGTAGTTTTTTTTTTTAATTTTTGTGTAAGCTTGGTTTAACGGAATTCAAAGGGCATAGTAAAGCATTATTATCGGTAACTGATGCCCCGAGGAAAGAAAATGCAAACACCTAGTAAGGAACCTGAAAGCTCTAGCATGACTCATGAAGAAGAGGAAGAAATGCTACATGATATATCAAAATTACAAGAACAAGTGCAACAAATGTCACGCTCACAAAAGCTAACAGAAGCTAAGATAAGTGGCGTGGAATCTAAGATAAATGGCGTGGAATCTAAGGTAAAGGGCATGGAAGCTAAGATGGATGATTCGAAGACAGATTTGAAGAGAGACATGGCAGATTTGAAGATAGATATGAAGACAAACATGGAAGAATTGAAGAAGTTGCTACAAGAAAGGGTCACTAATGGTGAAAAGGTAGTAAAGGAAACTCATGATGAGAACAAAAGAAATGTTAATCATGATTCCATAGACGCTAATGTTGGATCGAAGAATCACCATATTCCAAAAATCGATATGAGGAAGTTTGATGGCAAGGATCCCGCCACATGGATATTACAGATGGAGCAATTCTTCGATCTCAATAATGTGCAAAACGCACAAAAGGTACGTATGGCAACTGTATATTTGGAACCAAATCAGTTTGTATGGTATCAATGGCTTTGCTCTCGTAAAAAATTTATCACTTGGGCAATTTTTACGGAAGAATTGATAGCACATTATGAAGATACAAAAAGCAACACTTTTTTTAGCCAATTGATAAGTCTCAAACAAAAGGGTTCAGTAATGGAGCACATTGAGGAGTTCCAAAAATTGAACATAAGGGTAAAAGATATTCCAGAGGAGCATAGGATTGATGTGTTCATAGGGTCTTTAAAGGATAATATCCAACATGATGTTCGCCTTTGGGAACCTGATTCATTAGAGAAGGCATTCAGGTTAGCAAGAAAAATGGAAAGCAAAATTATGGCAACCAGGAAGCATACCACTCACAACTATAAAGACGAAAGTGTTGTTGCCCCTAGTCTTCCACAACCTATAAGGTTGACACCACAACAATTGGAAGAAAAAAGAGCAAAAGGGCTTTGTTACAGTTGTGATAGCAAATACACTAAAGGTCATAAGTGTGCTGAGAAGAAATTATTCTACATAGATTGTGAAGAGGAAGAAGAAAAGGAGCAAGAAAGGTCAAAAGAAGAAGATATACTTCAGGAACAAAGCCTAGATGAAGAACAAATAAATCCGACCATATCTTGTAATGCATTGGCGAGAATTACCACTCCTCAAACCATCAAGATAGAAGGACAAATCAAGAAGAAAAAGGTAATAGTGTTGATTGATTCAGGAAGCACCCACAATTTTATTCATTGTAGGGTAGCAAAAGAATTGAATTGCTTCCTATATCCAGCACCAGAGTGTCAAGTGATGATTGCAAATGGAGGAACAATAAATTGCTCTGGAAAGTGCCATAATATCAAGCTATCCATGGGAGAATATGTATTGACTAGCCCAATGCTTTCCATTCCAATGGGAGGTGCTGATGTTGTACTAGGAGTCCAATGGCTACAATCCTTGGGTACAATAGCTTTTAATTTTCAAGAACTTTTCATCAAATTTTCTACGGAAGGAAAGGAAGTTGAATTAAGGGGTATTGCAGGGAAACCAGGAAAGATAATCAGCTCTAATGGTATGACAAAGCTTCTAAAAAAGGAGCAAAGAGGTGTAATTGCACAATTATGTTCGCTAGATGTTTCCACATTGGAATCATCTATTTCTCCAGATCTCCAAAAAGTCTTGGACAATCATTCCAAGGTATTTGAGACTCCCAAGGGTCTCCCACCTATGCGTGATCATGATCATGCTATTCATCTGATTCCAGGAAGTGTTCCTCCAAACATCAGGCCGTACAGATATCCCTATGTCCAAAAAAGTGAAATTGAACGTATGGTTGCAGAAATGCTAGAGGCTGGTATAATTCAACCGAGTCAAAGTTCTTTCTCAGCTCCAGTAGTATTGGTGCACAAGAAGGATGGATCATGGCGCATGTGTCCGGATTATAGGGAGCTCAACAAGCTCACTATTAAAGATAAGTTCCCCATTCCTGTTATTGATGAATTACTGGATGAATTGCATGGATCAATTTACTTCACCAAGTTGGATCTTCGTTCGGGATATCATCAAATCAGAATGAAGATTGAAGACATTCCGAAAACGGCATTTAGAACTCATGAGGGTCATTATGAATTTTTGGTCATGCCTTTTGGCCTTACCAATGCACCTTCAACATTTCAAGGTTTGATGAATTCAATTTTCAAACCATTCCTTAGAAAATTTGTGTTAGTATTTTTTGATGATATACTAATCTACAGCAAGTCTTGGAAGGATCATGTTGAACATGTTGACAGGGTGCTACAACTATTGGAGGAGAAACAATTATATGCAAAAAGATCCAAATGTTTCTTTGGAGTCCAGGAGGTGGAATATTTGGGTCATATTGTATCTCATGAAGGAGTTAAGGTAGACCCTAGCAAAATTAAAGCCATTAAGGAATGGAAAATCCCCACATCCATAAAGCATCTGCGAGGATTTCTTGGGTTGACAGGGTATTATCGCAAGTTTGTTAAGAATTATGGGAGAATAGCAGCACCTCTAACAACATTATTGAAGAAAGATTCATTTTCATGGACTCCGGAAGCAACAAAGGCCTTTGAACATCTTAAAGAGGCAATGTGCCAAGCACCGGTCTTAGCTACACCGGACTTCACAAAAACCTTTATTGTGGAATGTGATGCTTCAGGAAATGGAATTGGTGCTGTTCTAATGCAAGATGAAAGACCCATTGCTTTTGAAAGTCGTCCAATCAAGGGAAAGTTTTTAAGCAAAGCTATTTATGAGAAGGAAATGTTGGCAATACTCCATGCACTTAAGAAATGGCGACCCTACCTAATGGGAAGACACTTCAAGGTAAAAACGGATCATGATAGCCTTAAATACTTTTTAGAACAAAGATTATCCTCTGAAGAGCAACAAAAGTGGGTCACAAAGATGTTGGGTTATGACTTTGAAATCATCTACAAAAAAGGGAAGCAAAATGTGGTGGCAGATGCACTCTCAAGAAAGGATGAGGATGTGGAAGCATTGTTGTGTGCCATTTCTATTATCCAACCAGATTGGATAAACGAAGCAAGGGAGGAATGGAAGAATGACGAAGAAGTGTGGGCACTTATTCGAAAGCTACAACAAGATTCCAGTACTTCTGATACATTTAGCTGGCAAAATGATTCGTTATGGTACAAAGATCGCTTATACCTCTGTAAGAATTCCCAGCTAAAACAAAAGATTCTTATGGAATTGCACACTTCTCCCTTAGGAGGGCACTCAGGATTTTTAAAAACTTACCACAGGGTTAAGAAGGAATTTTTTTGGGATGGCCTTAAATCAGATATTCAAAAGTTTGTGGCGGAATGTTTGGTTTGCCAGCAAAATAAAGTTGAAACAATTAAGACACCGGGTCTATTACAACCTTTATCCATTCCAAGCCAACGTTGGGAGGAGGTTTCAATGGATTTTATCACAGGTTTACCCAAGTCTGAGGGAAAGAGTGTCATCATGGTGGTAGTTGACAGACTTACCAAGTATGCACACTTTTGTGCATTATCACATCCATTTAAAGCCAGTACAGTTTCTACTGCATTTATGGAAACAGTTCAAAAGCTACATGGAAACCCAAAGATTATTGTAAGTGACAGAGATCCCATTTTCACTGGAAATTTTTGGACAAAATTATTTTCTTGTCTTGGTACTCAGTTAGCTCATAGCTCATCTTATCATCCTCAATCTGATGGGCAAAATGAGATAGTAAACAAATGTTTGGAAGGATATCTTCGTTGCTTTGTATCTGATAAACAGACACAATGGGTCAAATGGTTGCCTCTGGCTGAATGGTGGTATAACACTTCCTTCCATACAGCAACAAAAATGACCCCATTTATGGCACTTTATGGGTATCAACCACCATCCATCACATCATATTTAAGAGAAAATTCTAAGGTTCAGGCAGTGGAACATCACATCGAACATCAACAACAAGTCCTCCAACTCTTAAAGGATAACCTCGTGTTGGCACAAAATAGAATGAAACAACAGGCAGATCAACATCGCAGTGAAAGAAGTTTTGATGTAGGTGATTGGGTATTCCTACGGCTACAACCATATAAGCAAATGTCCCTAAAGCAAGCTAAGAAGGATAATAAATTATCACCAAAGTATTATGGTCCGTACAAGGTGTTGCAAAAGATTGGTACTATGGCATACAAATTGGAGCTTCCTGCAGCTTCTCGATTGCACCTAGTTTTCCATGTTTCATGTTTAAAGAAGGTTATAGGTGACAAGCTCCCAATTCAAACAATATTGCCAGAACTTGACGAGGAAGGAAAAATTATATTGGAACCGGAAGCAGTCACAGAAACAAGAACTCGACAGCTACGAAATCGATCAATTTCAGAGTATCTTATCAAGTGGAAGAACTTATCCGCTGAAGATTCCACATGGGAGGATGAGAATTTTATGCAGAAGTATCCAGAACTACTCAAGCGTTGAGGACAACACTTTTTTTGAAGGAGAGGGGCATGTTGGGTCCCTATAATACTAGTGATTACCCCATTACTATTGTAGTTATACCCCTTATTTATATTGTTGTGCCCCTATTACCCCCATATTGTTATTTCTGTGCCCCATAGAATCCCTCTATTGTTATTTTTGTGGCTTTATATTATTATTGTTAGGTCGGCTGGATTATATTGTGACTCCCTAGACTCCTATATATAGAAAGGAGGTTTTTTCATTTGTATCATCCAAGAATTGTTCATTTATGTAATGTAAAGGAGGTTGCCCCCTCGAAGAGGTTGAATTCTAAGGCGTTGATCTATCTTTTCTATCTTTTCTTGAGCTGGTTTCATAACATATAGTGAAATTAAAACAACATGGTAAAAGGATGAAGACAGATCAACAAAGTCAAAGTGTATCAGATGAAAGCCTAAAGTAAATGAAGCTTCCAGCGTAAAATATCAAACAACAAAGCAACATAGAGGGCTAAAAATCAAACCGTAAAAGCCAGCAGTACCAAAATAAAAGGGACATCGTGAAGCAATTCAATAGCTGTCTCTATCTTCTTGCAAGAAGATATTTTTCTTTCCTAGATTAAATCTCAAATTAGTTTGAGATATTTTGTAATAAACTTTTGTATAAATACTTCACAATTCAAAGTATGTAGTGTGGATTCTATTAGACATTTCTATAGACTTTTTGATCAAGAAGACCCAGAAGGTTATTATATTAGTTGATGAGCCAACAAGCTGGATTGATTAATAAAGATCAGACTTTTCCAAGGATTCATGTGTTGAGCGAATTTCAGACAAGTATTTTCATGTGTTATTGTCATTTTTCTCAAAGTTATTCATAATCTTATATGTGTTTCAATCTAAATGTTATAACTGGAATAATATTTCAAAACTTGTTTAAATCACACTCTGTCTTAACAGTTAAGCATTTGAATGTTTTCTTCTGATATTTAAATTAAAGAATTCTTAATTGCTCTTTGGTTTAGATTGATTTCATGAATAATCCAGGTTAAAGGATTCTTAACTGCCCTTTGATTTCGATTACCCCTTCCTTCCTCATTCATTATCCAAGTCTGAGAACCCTTAACTTCTCTCTCACCCCGAGTGAAACCCTTTCACCCCTTTGTCTCAAACATCTAAAATACACTTTGCTATATTTCCCTTGGAACATCCCCTTTAGTGAGTTAATCCAGTTTTGCTTCCTTATTAGTTGACTCCATAGCCCAATGGTCTAAAATACATCAATTTATCCATTTGTCTAAGCAGATCCCACCACCCAATCTCAAACACAAATCAAACACCCTTTGAACAATCATAGCTAGCCTAAAAACATTTTAACTAAAACAAAGTTAAATTTTAAAGAGAGAGCCCTCTCTGAGCATCAAGAAGGCTAGGTCCTGATCTCCAAAAGCAGATTGTGGTTACCTTTGGTTTTTCCTTCTTATTACTTCAAAGGAATTATCAGAGTGATAACATTTCTGGCGACCATACTGGGGACTTCGATCCTCAGTCTCATAAAACTTTAAGGAAACCTTCAATTAAATCTTGAGCCCCTTAAGGTCATTACCTGAAGTAAGTTTTCAGAAAATTTCATAAAAACAATTTAAAAAACTTAAAATTTTGGCTCCTAAAAAGATTCACTACACTAGGGCCAACCCAGATCCAAACCCTGCAACTATAGTGGATGACCCAGACAGAATTCTAAGGAAGCCAAAAAACCAAGAAACTCAAGCAAGTAGTAGCCAGCTAGACAGAGCCAATTCACTCCCTAAGGAGTTTTCAACTTTAGAAGAAGTCCCTTTTGATTTGTCATTTGACCTCTCACTATTTAGAACCAAATCTGAGAATGATATCCATGAAACAGTTTTAGACCCTGAGTTTACTCAACTCATTGAATAAAAAAGGGTTATTCATCCAGATTTGGATAAATTTGTCTTAGATGCTTTTGACAAGTTAGAAGCCTTGACCTCTACGTTGATTAGTAATATAGATAGTGCTTATCTTCAGCAATCTGTAGAGCTAGCTGCCCTTACTGCTGCTGCCTCTCAAATTTCTTCACAGTCTTCACTCACTGTAAATCCACCTTCCTTTACCACAACTTCATCAATTGTATCTACCACAATTCAATCACCTAAACCACTTATTAATCAATCATCTTCATCATCATCTAGTTCACCTCCATCAGTTTCAAGCCCTTCTTCAACCACCACAACTTTACCCCCAAGTCAAACCAGAATCACAACAATGGCAAACATATATGCTCCTCTTGTTTTACCTGCCCAACTCCATCCCATGCCTGTAGATTATCAGAGTAAGATTTTCCTGTTTGATGCTACTGGTCATTACACTGCCCAGCAGCATGTAAACAAGATGTCTGACTTTTTTGAATTGCATGAAATAGATGAGGCAGATGTCCAGATGAGATTGTTTGCCCAAACTTTAACTGGTGATGTCAAGAAGTGGTTCAAAGCCTTTCCTGCCAACCATATTGCAGACTAGCAAATTTTCAAAGGTTATTCATTGATAGATGGGAAAGAAAGAAGAACCCATTGCAAATACTTTCTGAATATGACAATATTAGGAGAGCTCCCAACGAGTCAGTTCAGGACTATTGCACTAGGTTTAATAATATCTATAATGCAATTCCAGCCAACATTAAGCCTCCACCTGACCTAGCATTAATTAAGTTCCCTAATGGTTTTGATGCTGACATGTCATTCCAACTAAGGGAGAGAAATCCTGAGACACTTGAACAAATGCAGAGTAATGCTGTCAGTGTAGAGGCCAACCTGTTAGCTAAGAAGGCACAAATGAGGAATGGAAAGAAAGTTGTATTTAAAGAAGAAGCTTCAAATTCATATGGAAAAATAGATGTTTTAGCTAAAAGTTTAGAAATAATTATGGATAGGTTATATAAAATGGAGAGGAAAAATCAATGGGAGAATCAACAACAACAACCCCCAATAAGAAACCCAAATTTTAGGAAGAACCCTAATACTACAAAAAATGCTACACCAGACCAACAAATTAGGCCACCCTTCCAAGAAAACTATGTTGAGGATTCACAAAGCCAACAAGCAGAGGATGATACCCAAATTAACTTACTGGAAACCACAGATGAAGACATTGTTTTTCTTACTCAGGAATAACAGGAGTTATATATGCTTCAACAGTTACAATTAGAATCTGGTGAATCTTTTGATTTTAAACAGGGATATGAGTCAGCTATATATGAGGTACATAAAAAATATAGCTTGAGAAGTAAGAAGAATAATGAGACTCCCATTAAAAGATCCATCCAAACCCAGACTAAGATAATAAAAGAAACTCCAGTTAACAAAGTATTGCAAATTCTCCCTAGGGGAACACCTGAAACTTCAACCCCTAGGATTGTAGATATAACCTCCACTGAAACCCAAACAGAGCCAATAATTGAAAACAATCAAGATAAAAGAAATCAAGGAAAAACAGTAGAAACACAGACTGAAATGCCTACCACTGAGAAACAGGATAAAGACACTCAAACTGCACACATTAAGGAAGATTTGAATCAAACAAACAAACCTCAGCTCCCTTTCAATATTAAAAATGAAATAGCTAAATTAAAGATATCAGTTCCTCTGACCGAACTGGTAAAGAATGAATCTTATAGGTCACAGATAACTGAGACTTTGAACATAGGAGAGGGAGAGGATTGTGTTAATTTGAATGATGACCAACCTGAATTGTTGTTTGGCCCTGAGGCCAATGGAATTCATCAGCAAGGGGGAGTTCCTCCTTTTTACATCAACCTGTTGAAAATAGCAACAAGAAATGCTAAATATAGAAGTGCTAAATTTAGTACTACTATAAATAGCATTTCGGGATACCTTCCTATTTTAGTTAGTCCCTAAACTAAAATAAAGAAGAAAAAATTCGAATTTGATCTTTGCAGCTGTTTGTAAAATAATTAATTAATTCACCATGAGTTAATTAGTTGTAGAAAACCAAACATGACGTCTATGTGGGGACATGCAACAGTTTCTCCATTGATTGAGGAATTTATCCATCAGTTAAAGAGATAAGGATGAGTTGTAATATTGAGTTGTAATTAGTTGGCTCAGTTAACTGAGTCAAGTCTAGTTAGCTTAATTCAAAGATTGTTGAATTAATTGTGAGTTCGGTTAGTTAATGCATTCATGCATGTAACTACTGCATTTCAGATAACTGAATATTCTCTCATAAATAACTCATGCATGTCAGTTCAGACAGAGACCTAGTTGAGATCAGATGGAGGGACAGTGTGCTACCAGTTGTAGGAATATTCCATTGTGAATATCTCTTGCATGCAGAAGGAATTCTTTCCTTGAGGATTGCACAGTTACTTCTTCAGTTTTTGTGAGTGTGATGAGGCCAATTCACACATGTGGCATCATTGGACCCCAAGAAAAAATGCGCAAGGAAATAGGAGGCTTGGAGGGCTTGAAGAGGACATATACTGTGTCTATTCAGTCTATGAGCTGTATTGTTTGATTGCAGAGAGAGAAGGATAGCTTGTGAGCTGATTCTTTTTGTAACTTGAACATATTTCCACTTGTATGATAATACAAAGATTGGGGTTTTAGGCTGAGGCTTTCCCCGGGTTATTTCTTCTGTGTTATGTGTGATTGATTTCTCATTCTCAGTTATATGTGTTCTCATTGATCTTGCTCAATTCGATTAAGCTTTTGCAAAGTTTGTTGTAGAAGTAGATCTTGTATTTTGCTTTAGTATATTGCATAATCTGTTGATCTACAGTGGGAATTTCTACATGGTATCAGAGCAAAGGTGATCAAGTCAAAGAATAGTATACAAGAAGGGAGAAGTTCGAAGTTTGAGGTTCCTAAATATAGAAATTGAGTTTTTATCACATCTCAATTTCACCAATGGTGTTCAACGGTTTAAGACTTGAATATGCTCTTGATGGTAGTTTGAATGATATAGCCTGGAAGGATCGCATGGAAGAAGTATTAGAGGATAATGGTATAAAGGACTTCGTTGATCAAGAACTCCCCAAGCTGACTAATGCTACTGAATTGGCGGAATGGAAGAAATGTGTGGATAGAGCAAGGAGAATCCTTCTAGAGGGAGTTCGAGACCACATAGTCTCGAGTTTCCATGGGAAGGAGACACCGTTTTCAATGTGGAAAACATTAAAAGATCTATATCAGAACAACAATGATCAGAGGAAGCTGGTGTTGAAAGACAAGCTTCAGAAAATCAAGTGTGAAAAGGGCAACACAATCTCTACGTATCTGAACAAGCTCACCACCTATAGGGATGAGCTTGGAAGTGTAGGGATCACAACTGTTGATGATGACATGGTGAGTCTTGCACTCCTCGGTCTTCCTAAGAGCTAGCATAGCTACCAAGACTCAGTTAATGGAAGAGAAAAACTACTAGATTGGGAACGACTTTGGTCGGATCTGATGCAGGAGGAGATAAGAAGAAGCACCAGAGATGGATCCTCATCAAAGCAAGATGATGAGGAAAATCTAGCCTTAGCGAGTAAGGTGAGGAAGGGGAAAGGTAAGGCGTCCCATACCAAATCCGGTTCTTCCCATGGTAGGAAGAAGTTTGATAAATCGAAAGTGCGATGCTTTCATTGTCATGAAGTGCGCCATTATGCTACAAATTGTCCATAGAAGAAATCCAAGAAGGGTTCCTCGAAGGGATCTGATGGTGAGGCACTGGCCTCATAGTTTGAGTTGGATTTCTCGCTTATCGCATGCATGGTTTCATCCATGGTGGGATGTGTGTGGTACCTGGATAGTGGAGCTTCATTCCACATGTCAGGTGACAAGAATCTTTTCAGTACCTTGGAGGAGAAGGATCTCCAGATGCGGATCGAGATGGGCGATGATGGAAAGTACCGTGTTTCAGGTGAAGGTACTGTTATGTTTCAGAGGGATCATGGAGCTCCCCTCACCCTGACTGATGTAAATTATGTACCAGGTCTGAAGAAGAATCTTGTGTCTGTCGCTATGCTAGAAGATAAAGGTTATGATGTAGTCTTTAGTAAAGGAAAGTTATTCTTGAGGCATATCGGTACTGGACAGACAAAGCGAATTGGGATTCGAGTAAAGAATCTCTACAAGCTGGAGGTAGATGAATGTGCTGCATTGAGTTCCAAAGCTGAGATGGTGCAAATCCAAGATGTTAGCGAGCTATGGCATAGAAGACTAGGCCACTTGCACCATGGAGCCCTGAAGATCATGCAGCAGATTTCTATCGGACTTCCCAAGGGAAAAATGGAGCAGACGAATACATGAAAAGGTTGTACCTTGGGCAAGTATGTGAAATCTTCCTTTTCGGATCGGGACAGTAGAGCTGGAGCAATCCTAGAGCGAATTCACTCAGATGTTTGTGGACCATTCTCTATAGCCTCCACCGCTAAACAAAGGTACTATGTTATTTTTATTGATGATTTTTCTCGTAGATGCTGGATCTACTTTATGCAAAAGAATGATCAAACCTTGTTGAGGTTTTGTGAGTTTAAAGCCTTGGTAGAGAAAGAATCTGGAAAGAAAATAAAAGCCTTGCGTAGCGACAATGGTGGAAAGTATGTCTCCCAGATATTTAAAGACTTCTACGCTACAGAAGGAATTAAACGCGAATTGACGGCACCCCGTAACCCACAACAGAATGGGGTGGCCGAAAGGAAGAACAGATCGATTGTGGGGGCAACTCGAGCGATGTTGCATGACCAAAGCCTACCACTGCATTTGTGGGCTGAGGCATGAAATACAACAGTATACTTGCAGAACAGAAGCCCGCACCGTATACTGGGAATGAAGACACCTATGGAGGCCTTTTCCGGGAAGCGATCAGATGTAAGTCACTTTTGAATATTTGGATCATCAATTTACTGTCATTTGACCAAAGAGGCCAGGAAGAAGCTAGACCCAACAACTGAGTTGGGAATACTTGTGGGGTACACGGATACGCCCCACAACTATCGGGTGCACTTTCCTACCAGTCAGAGGACTGTGGTATGCAGGGATCTGAAGTTTGATGAGCAGAAAGCCATGCAAGTATCACTTGAGATGGAGATCAAGTTGCATGCAGAGGAGGAACTTTCAGTTCCTAAGGAGGAGGAGCCTCAGATTGATGCAGAGTAGCCGCATGTAGAGGATTTGGGAGTGGAGACATCCACTCATGCTGAGACTTCTAGAGATGGGTGGAAACACTCAAGGGAAGCTGACAGGTTGATGCTGGATGCGCGAGAGAATGTGGGACAACCATCTTCTCAGTGCAGACAGAGGAGGTCGCCCGATCGGTACACTAGGTACATGGCCCTGGTTGGGGATTGTGTAGATACCGAACCTTCTTCATTCGAGGAGGAAATGAAGCAACCAGTTTGGGTTGATGCAATGGTAAAGGAGTACGACTCTATCATTCAGAACAGTGTGTGGGATGTTTTCCCAAGACCTCAGGGCAAGTTAGTGGTGAGTTCTAGATGGATTTACAAGGTAAAGCAGGCAGCTGATGGCAGTGTTGAGAAACATAAGGCAAGGTTTGTTGCTCGAGGTTTCTCACAAGTCGAGGGGATTGACTATGATGAGACCTTTGCTCCCGTAGCAAGGTACTCATCTATTAGATTGATGTTGGCACTATCAGCTTAGATGGGTTGGAAGATCCATCAGATGGACATGAAGATAACATTACTCAATGGGAAGATTGAGGAGGAGGTGTACATTGAGAAGTCAGAGGGTTTTGAGACCTTCGATCGTGAGTCGCATGTGTGCCGACTCAAGAGGGCTTTGTATGGGCTGAAGCAAGCACCCCGTGCTTGGTACACCAGGATCGACAACTATTTCACCGGGTTGGGTTTCACCAAGAGTGAAGCAGATGTGAACCTTGACCACATCATGGAAGAAGGTAAACCATTGATCATTGTTCTTTATGTCGATGATCTGATTTTGACAGGTGATGCTCAGCTGATACAATCTTGCAAGGAGGATCTTGCAAGAGAGTTCGAAATGAAAGACATGGGTCTTATGCACTACTTTCTAGGCATGGAGGTGTGGTAGAAAGTTGGTGAAGTATTTGTGTCTCAAGGCAAGTATGCCAATGAGATACTCAGGCGATTTCACATGGAGAAGTGCAAGCCCATGCAGACTCCTCTAGCTGGGAACTGGAGGAAGGAGGATGATACTTTAGGTGAGGTAGTAGCCGCTACTGTTTATCGACAGCTGGTGGGTTCACTTATGTATCTGGTGAATACACAATGCGACTTATGCTTTACGGTGAACCGGCTGAGTCAAGCTATGGTTTAGCCTACCAAGTTGGTTTGGAAGGTAGCGAAGCATGTGCTGAGATACCTCAGAGGCACGTCTCAATTTGGATTATGGTACAGACGGACAGAGGGAGTGAAGCTTCAGGGCTTCACAGATGCGGATTGGGTAGGGAGTCCATCAGACCGGAAGAGCGCTTCTGGAGGAATCTTCAACCTTGGTTCAGCTGTAGCTTCCTGGTACAACAGAAAATAGAGATCAATTGCACTTAGCTTAGCAGAGGCTGAATACATGGCTGCTAGTCAGGTTGCATGTGAGGCCATTTGGATGTGGAAGATTCTAGTGGGATTGTTTGGTCAGAGGATGGATCCAACTGTGATCTACTACGATAATTAGAGTTGTATCAAACTCTCTGAGAATCCAATTTTTCATGATAGGTCTGAGCACATTGATATCTAGTATCACCATCTTCGAGACTGTGTGGTCAAGAGGATCATGTTGTTGCTGTATGTTTCGACTGAGGAACAGGATGCAGACATTTTGATGAAGGCATTGTCAAAATGCAAGTTCAAGTTCCACGGAGACAGGATTGGGGCTACTGATAATTCCTTTCTTGTTGAGAGGGAGTGTTGAAAATAGCAACAAGAAATGCTAAATATAGAAGTGCTAAATTTAGTATTGCTATAAACAGCATTTCGAGATACCTTCCTATTTTAGTTTGTCTCTGAACTAAAATAGAGAAGTAAAAATTAAAATTTGATCTTAGCAGCTGTTTGTAAAATAGTTAATTAATTCACCATGAGTTAATTAGTTGTAGAAAATCAAACATGAAGTCTATGTGGGGACATGCAACAATTTCTCCATTGATTGAGGAATTTATCCATCAGTTAAAGAGATAAGGATGAGTTGTAATTAGTTGGCTTAGTTAACTGAGTCAAGTCCAGCTAGATTAATTCAAACAATTTGTTGAATTACTTGTGAGTTCAGTTAGTTAATGCAATCATGCATGTAATTGCTGCACTTTAGATAACTGAATATTCTCTCATAAATAACTCATGCATGTCAGTTCAGATAGAGACCCAGTTGAGATCAGATGGAGGGACAATGTACTATCAGTTGCAGGAATATTCCATTGTGAATATCTCTTGCATGCAGAAGGAATTCTTTCCTTAAGGATTACGTAGTTACTTCTTCAGTTTTTGTGAGTGTGATGAGGCCAATTCACACATGTGGCACCACTGGACCCCAAGAAAAACTGTGCAAGGAAATAGGAGGATTGGAGGACTTGCGAAGGACATATACTGTGTCTATTCAGTCTGTGAGCGGTATTGTTTGATTGCAGAGAGAGCAGGATAGCTTGTGAGATGATTCTTTTTGTAACTTGAACATATTTCCACTTGTATGATAATACAGAGATTGGGGTTTTAGGCTGAGGCTTTCTCCGGGTTATTTCTTTTGTGTTATGTGTGACTGATTTCTCATTCTTAGTTATATGTGTTCTCATTAATCTTGCTCAATTCAATTAAGCTTCCACAAAGTTTGTTGTAGAAGTAGATCTTGTATTTTGCTTTAGTATATTGCATAATTTGTTGATCTACAACGGAAATTTCTACATAGCCTAAATATTCATGATAAAATTTTTCATAACGCTATGTTGGACTCATGAGCATCCCACAATCTCATGCTAAAGGCAATAATGGAAAGACTAAACCTAGACATTACCAGGCCTTATAAGGATTTATTTTCTTTTGACTCCAGCCAGGTTAAATGCCTTGGTCTGATCAAAGACTTATGTGTGACTCTTGTCCAGTGCCCTGCAAAGAGCATTTTAATGGACATTGTAGTTGCAGATATCCCACCAAAATATGGAATGCTACTATCTCACTCATGGGGAGAAAAACTACAGGGATCTTTGCAGTTGGATATGTCTTATGCCACCATATCTGTTTTTGGCCAACCAAGAAAATTATATAGGGAGACCTTGATGAAGTACATGGTTAGTAGTGAGGAAAAGCCACAAAACTTTCCCATATACTCCATGCATTCAGATATGGACTCTTTCATCTTATACAATGCATAAACTGATAAAAAGGAAATCACAGCCAAAGACCTAAAGTAAAAAACAACTGACAATGAGAAAATATTCCATGAGTCACTTTGGCATTGAGACTTTGATGGGTCTATAAATAGGTTGGGGGCTGGTGCAGGAGTGTGGATCCATAATATGGAAAATAACCATGCTAAGGGACATGCTTTCAGATTGAACTTCAAATGTACAAATAACATGGCTGAATATGAAGCCCCGATTCTAGGGTTACAATTGGTTAGGTAATTGGGAGCCAAAAGAGTTTCTGTCATGGGAGACTCGGAGCTGACTATGAAACAGATCAATGGTGAATATTCTGTCAACAACCCTAGGCTTGATAGATATAGAGATACTATTTTAGACTTGGTCAAGGACCTCCTGGAATCAAACTTTGCTGCCATTCCTAGAAAACAAAACATGCATGCCCATAGTCTGGCCACATTTGCTAGTACTTGTAAATTTCCATTTCAACCAAACCACTAGTACACTGCAGAAGTCAGACATAGGCCTGTTATACCAGACAACCTCAAGTATTGGCATATTTTTTCCCAGGACTCTCAAATCTATGATTTCATGAACAATGAAGGTGAATTTCGGAACTGTAAGATAGATACTGACTGTACAATAGAAAGTAATGTAGAAAACAACTTAGATGTAAATATTTTTGATATAACTAAACTGACTAAATTTACTAAGTGAGAAATAGATAGTTTAGAAAATGTATACATAGATTAGATAATGGATGATGATGCTGAGATTCTTAATTTGAAAGATAATTTTTTGCCTAAAGGATTAGTACCTTTAGAGGATTTGTTTGACTCTAATGATGTAGCTAGAAAACCCAAGATGGAACCTCTAAGAGATGACATAGAAGAAGTTAATATAGGAACTGAAGATAATCCAAAGCTCATTAAGATATCTAAAGCCTTACCCCCAGAGGAAAATGTCAAATATATAAATCTGTTTAAGGAGTTCCAGGATGTATTTGCCTGGAGTTATGAAGACTTAAAATCTTATGACACTAGCATAATCCAACACAAAATACCTCTAAAAGAAGATCATAAACCTTTCAAACAAAAACTTAGGAGGATAAACCCAGTTCTTATGCCATCCATAGAAAAAGAGGTTAAAAGAATGTTTGATGCCCAAATAATAGCCCCCATTAGATACTCAAACTGGATTTCAAACTTAGTTACAACTAGGAAAAAGATAGGTGAAATTAGACTTTGTGTAGATTTTAGAAACTTGAACAAGGTCTCTTTAAAAGACAACTACCCCTTACCAAAAATGGACCATATATTGCAAAGGGTAGTGGGCTCATCTAGGATTTCACTGTTATATGGATTCTTTGGCTATAACTAGATATTAGTCCAACCTGAGGACCAACCCAAAACTGCGTTTACTACTCCTTGGGGTACCTTCATGTATTTGAAGATGCCCTTTGGATTAATGAATGCAGGTGCCACATTTCAGAGAGATATGGATATAGCTTTTGCCAAGGAAATCCATGATTTCTTAGTAGTATACCAGGATGACATCATAGTCTTCTCTAAATCTGACAATGAACATTTAGACCACCTCATAAGAGTATTTATCAAATGCAGGAAATTTGGGATTTATTTAAATCCTAAAAAGACACTTTTCGGTCTAGAAGATGGAAAGCTGTTAGGACACATCATATCTAAAGATGGGATTAGGATAGAACCTGCTATAATAGAAGCCATTTTGACCATTTCCCATCCCTGAAACATAAAAGAGCTACAATCATTTCTAGGTAAGATTAATTTTCTTAGGAGATTCATCTCAAATCTAGCAGAATTAATTAGGGAATTAAATAACATGCTAAGAAAGGACTCATCAATCAAATGGAAATTGGAAGCCAAACAATTCTTTGAAGCTATCAAGGAATATTTAACCAAGACTCCAGTCTTGATTAGTCCTAACTTTAGCAAAGATTTTATTATTTTTTCTTTAGGGTAAGTAATGGGTAAGTAGAAGAAAGGTTGCTCAAGTATAAAGTTTATTGAACAAAAGCACATTTATCATGCTTAATTATATGTTTCAATGTGCATGAGTAGTTGAGAAAGAAAAAGCAATGGTTACAATTTGACTTAATTACCTCCCCCTCATTCATTTTATCCCTTTACTTACTAATTTCCCCATCCACAAGTATGTTCTAGTACTAGAAATCCTTCAAGTCATAAAGGCTCAGAGCATTTTTCTGACTTTTGGTGGGACCAGACCCTCGGCTTAATGACTTATGGACATCAAGTGTTATAATTCCCACCATAGTATTCATTTCTCTTCATTACCCTAATAAAACCCATTTTCCTAAGGATAAACTCCATTTGCCTATGAAAAGTAAACAACCCCATGTTAAATTCCATTTCATTCAAAATACCCACAAAAAGATTTTATCCTATGTATGAAGTGTACATGAATAAAATGCACAAATAATTACATTTATGCTTAGGGGTATGTTCACTCCCCTCATTTCATTTCATATTAATTCTTAACATAATACTATAGCTCGTGATATACCTTTTCCTATGTATAATTAAATCCCGTATATAATACCCCTACCCTTAGTTTAGCTATAAACTATACTTTTACCCCATATTCCCGAAAAAACCCACTTAATTCACCACTTCTCGGTAAAGCTAAAGTAATCCCATCATTAATCCCCAACCAATCATTTAAACACATGATTAACTTGTAATTAATCCAAAACCATCAAGGATTAAAGCCCTATCCCCCCTCGAAACCTATGCCCATTTCATCTGTGCACGTCTGTCACCCGATTGCCATCCGATCGTCAGCACCCAAATCCAGCGGTCCACAGCCATATTGGGTTCACCCGATGTCCGACCTTTACCCGCCCGATAAAGTGGTTTTGCCCGGTCCCCCATCTGCTACATGTGAAACGCTAACATAGATCGGGTGACCCCTCTAAAATACCACCTCCTCCATGAAAGCAGTGTGATGGCTTGGGAAACCACCTCCCCACCCAACCAAAAAAACCACCCACTGTTCATTTGTAATTTACCCGCCAAAAAGTGACTGTTGTTCAATAAAAAGGACGAGAAGCCCTATTTTTCCTTTTTCACTCGTTTTCTTTGTGAACCTCTACAAACCATTGCGACACTTGCAAACTCTGAAATCACCAATTGACTTCAAATTCCACTCCTTAAGAAGTTGCAGAGACCCCAATAAAACTCTCAATACGTACCAGAGCCATTCAAACTTCTTCAGTTGCTGAGAACACTAAATTTGAAGTTAATTCACTCAAATTCCAAGTATTTGAAAACAAATTACCAAACACCCTTTCAAATTTGAAAACATTCAGTCTTTAAAGTGTTTTAATTAAGTAAAATTAATTGAAATTACTTTAAATTTAAAGCGCATACCCAAACCCTTCTGAAAGCTTCCGAGTTTCCTTCAAAACCTCTAAATAAACCAGTATTTCCAAATTCAAATCCACAAGAACTGAATTATGGCTGCCCCCGTCGCCATGGATGTCAAACCTATCACGACCCCCCATTTGGACCTTGACCACCTTCCCCTAGCAGACAAGGATTTTCAAATCAAAGACAGAAGTGCCTATGAAGTCTTGCTCAAAATTCATTATTTAAGTAAGGACATATATTTAAACCATACTGATGACATTGGCCTTTGGGACTCCAATTTTCCCAAATACCAGTTTCCACAAGTACATATCTTTCTTGAGATTGTCCATATGTGCCATGCCTGTTACATTCCCAGCTAGAGAGCTATAATGTCCCCTGACCAAAAAGTCTTGTTTATTATCACAGCTGAATCAATCAATGAAATGTTGCAAGTCCAACCAGGTCCAAACCTGACCCCACTCTCCATTGGGGATTTGTTAGACCAGTACACCAAATTGAGTCCATCTAGAAGAGCAACACATTCCTAAAGATTCCCGTCCTTATGTTTCTGCCATTTTCTCTGAAAGGGGCAAGAAAATTGTAACTATGATATCATGTATTCTAGGCTATACCACAGATGAATTTGTTGATGAGCTCATCCTCGCCTTCATGTCCATTTTCACCCCAAGAAAGCCTCCTGCTACTTTGTACAATTATGCCCAGTTCATAGCTGAAAGGATGCATGCGAAATTTACCAGAATGCACAATGAGATAGTATTCAAGTACTTATCTGTACTTTACCACATGTTTTTGTATTATCAGTCAGAAAAATTTCCCTTCACCCTCTAGAAGCTGGATACTAGAGGCCATCCCAGGTTTTTCATATTTTGTACACCATTATTCCACAAGTATTCATCACCTTACACCTACACAGACTTCATTGATTCTTTTGTCCATCCAGTCATGACCATGCTGACAGGAAGCCCTCCACCCAGGATAAGTCAAGGAATCAAAAGAGTGCTCCAATTGTCTAAGCAAATTAAGGTGGGATATTGGTACCTTTACCAAAATCACACTGAAATAAGAATCTGTTTGCCAACTTGCCCCATACAAACTGCCCAAATACCTCCCCATGAGGTTATTTGCTCTAGAGTATTATAGGTAGATAATGAACTTTGATAATGTCAACTTTGTCTCAGCTAATAAAATAACTCAGTTCAAGGTCAAAAATCAGTTAGGCCCTTTTATTTGCAATTCTAGAGAGGCGGGAGAGGAAGCAGATCAAATTCTACAACAAATGAAGTTTCAGAACAGTTTCATGTGGAGGTATGACCCTCAAGGGTTTATGACTAAACTAAGACAAAAGGTCAAATTGGGACCTTACATTCATCACACCATACTAGAAATAGAGAGATATTCCAATCAATCTGAGTGGTTGGAAAACACTCTCATAGACAGGGATAGTACAAAGGTAGATGTTGAAAATACCTTGTTTGATCTAGAGAGACAACTTGATGAAAGCTCATTCCTACAGGTACCAGAGCAAGAAGGAACCATGAGTACCCCGATTATTTTGTAGACTCCTCAGAATGAGGAAAAGAATCCCAAGAGGAACAGAGAGGGAGCCTCTAGTTCAGGTATGGACACTTCAAATGTGAAATATGAAGCTAGCCAGAGCAAAAGGCCAAGGCTCAATCCTGTTTCAGAACAGGAAGACATAGAAGGCTCAGTAGAAATAACTAATACTGAGTTAGATATGAGCAAGGGCATAACTCCATCTGGAGAAACACAGGAGCCATCTACATCTCAAACTCAAAATTTAGATATGCAGCTCAGTCTAGAAGTCTCCTCATTTAATAAACCTACTGATAGAGATCGAGAAATTAAGGACAGGTTCAAGGAAATCAAAATGAGAAATTAGAAACTGAAGGCACAATCCTATGCACAATATCTCAAACTTACACCCACCAATCAAACTAGGTTGATGTCAGCTTTTGACATCAAGGAAGGAAACATGCAAATGTCCTTGATAAAGCCAACTGTGAAACAACCAAGAACATCAAAAGATTTCAAGAAGATTGATTTTGAGGTATTGGCAAGGGATATTCATCCCATTGACCAAATTGAATTTCACAAACAGGCTGGAGAAATGATTTACTCCACCCTTACAGGAAAAGCCATAGCTTCCCATCAGTTGCAGAATTCATTGAATAACATCTCAACACAATATCAGTTGGAAAAGGCCTCCTCATGGGCCAAGACACCAGAATCAAGTCTTTGGAAGACTTGGTAATTGAGTTGGGACATGATCCCAAAGACATCAAGGCCACTGAACAATTAATCAAAAGGAAGAATGATGACATTGCAACACTCAAAAATCAGTTGAAGATACCTCAACTACAACACCCCCAAACACAGGAAGTCTTGGAAAACCAAACAAGGCATGAAGAGTTGATGGACTTAGTCCTTAAACTAAATGATCAGTTGAGGGAGACAGAAAAGGAATTGGACAGCCTAATCCAATTAAAGCAAACTGATATTGGCACTAGCTCAGTGAATGTCATCCCAACAGTTACCACGACTGTTCCTTCCACATTGGCAACCTCATTGGCTCCCACAGCTCCAATGGCCACAACACAACCAGTTTCCACAGAATCTACATCAGCAGCAGGTACATCAGGTGAAGAAACAGTAAAGGTTGTTAAAGCTATGGAAGAAATGTCCATACAAACAACAGAGATGAATAAGCTCAAAGAGAAAGTGACAAGCTTGGAAACTGATTACAAGCTTGCCAAAATCATGCACAAAGAAGAAGTGAAGAAGGCCACCAGGATGAGTGAGAGAATGAAATCCATGGAAAAGGACATAACACTAAAAGAACCCCTTGGGCAGGCTAAGGAACAACTATGGGCCAATATCATTGACTCTGTCAATGATATTTTGCCATCTATTCAAGTAATTATTGAGCAAGTAGAGTTGATAAAGCTGGCTACTGAGGCCATCCAGAAAGTAAAGGAAGAATTAGGAAAAATGCCAGAAGAAGCTACCATAATTATCTAGTTCCTTAACAACAAGAATAAGTATGAGCTTCAGGAATTGGAAATAGAGGATAGAATAGAGACAATTTTGGAGGTCAAAAAGGTCCTCTCCAATAGAAACTTAATGCAAAACTTGGAGGACAAGTGTTATAATATGCAGATAGCCATCGACAGATTTATGGCCAAGTTCCAAATTTTGAGAGAGAAGGGATTACCAAATCCCTTAGTAATAAATGACAAGCTCATGACAGAGGATGATTACAACAAGAAAATTAGAGAGGTAGCAAAAGATCAGGTGAACACATCATCAATGAAGGCATTGCCAACAGGCAAAGTACTCTACTAGACATTTGAAAACTTTTTTTACCTCCAGCATGAGGTAAAACACTTGTTTATCAATAAGCCTAATTTTGCCAAATACACTGAGGCAGATGAAATATATAGGAGGATGCTAAAAATCCAATTACCTGATGCTGAAATGTGGGAGAAATTAACTGATTTACTATAGAAAGATGCAGTAAAAAGGTTAATGTACAGTGAAAGTAAAACAACATGGTAAAAGGACGAAGACAGATCAATAGAGTCAAAGTGTATCAGTATGAAAAAGTATCAGATGAAAGCCTTAAAGTAAATTAAGCTTCCAACGTAAAAGATCAAACAACAAAGCAGCATAAAGGGCTAAAAATCAAACCATAAAAGCCAGCAATACCAAAATAAAAGGGACAGCATGAAGCAGTTCAATAGCTATCTTTTTCTTCTTGCAAGAAGATATTTTTCTTTCCTAGATTAAATCTCAAATCAGTTTTTTTGTTTAAATAATTCACAATTCAAAGTATGTAGTGTGGATTCTATTAGACATTTCTATAAACTTTTTGATACAGAAGACCCAGAAGGTTATTGTATCAGTTGATGAGCCAGCAAGCTGGATTGATTAATAAAGATCAGACTTTTCTAAGGATTCATGTGTTGAGCGAATTCCAGACAAGTATTTTCATGTGTTATTGTCATTTTTCTCAAAGTTATTCATAATCTTACATGTGTTTCAATCTAAATGTTATAATTGGAATAATATTTCAAAACTTGTTTAAATCACTCCGTCTTAACAGTTAAGCATTTGAATGTTTTTTTTTCTGATATTTAAATTAAAGAATTCTGAATTTCTCTTTGGTTTAGATTGATTTCATGAATAACCCAGGTTAAAGGATTCTTAACTGCCCTTTTATTTCGATTACCCCTTCCTTCCTCATTCATTATCCAGGTCTGATAACCCTTAACTGCTCTCTCACTAGGAGTGAAACCCTTTCACCCCTATGTCTCAAACATTTGAAACACACACTGTATCTTTCCCTTGGAACATCCCCTTTAGTGAGTTAATCCAGTTTTGCTTCCTTATTAGTTGACTCCATAGCCCAATGGTCTACAAGACATCAATTTATCCATCTGTCTAAGCAGATCCCACTACCCCAATCTCAAACACAAATCAAACACCCTTTGAACAATCATAGCTAGCCTAAAAACATTTTAACTAAAACAAAGTTAAATTTTAAAGAGAGAGCCCTCTCTGAGCATCAGGAAGGCTAAGTCCTAATCTCCAAAAGTGGATTGTGGTTGCCTTTGGTTTTTCCTTCTTATTACTTCAAAGGAATTATCAGAGTGATAATAGATGCCCAAAGCCCCACGAATACCAAATATATAGTTCCAAGGAAGTCGGTATTATACAATGTTTCCCAAAAGAGACTTTCACAAAATTTAAAGGGAATTACCTAAGGACGATTCTAAATACCATAAAGGCGCCATTGTGTGGGTAAATAAATTGTACACCATCTTAAGGGAAAACCCACCAATAGGTGAACAAGAGAAGGTCATGACTGCATCCAACAACTTGGAAGCTGAATCATATGATTGGTTCCTATGGTGGTGCAATAGATGTGAAGCTTGTGTGTTCAATTGGAAATTTTTTGTGGTAGTTATGCTCAAAAGGTTCCATTTTGAAGAAGAAGACGATGTTTACGAAAGATTCGTTCACCTCAAACAAAAAGGAAATGTAAGTGAATACACCCACGAGTGGGAAGTATTAGCTATAAGACAAAGAGGGTTCTATGACGAAAAGATACTAAAAATGTATAGATGTGGGCTAAAAGGGTATATTCGAGAAGAACTAAAACTATATAAACCTAAAATAGTTGAATAAGCTAGACATGTAGCAATAATTATTGAGCTAAAATATAATCTCCATAAAACACCATATGCGAGTAACGAAAAATCCAACAACTACTCGAAAGGGAAGACAAGTAAGTCATCTTCAAAAAACACTGGTAAGTACATTCCACCACCAATGCACGAAGGATGAAAACAACAGTCAAATTTTGAAAAGAAAAAATATGGAAAATGTTGGACATGTGGAGATAAATATTCTCTGCGATACAGATGCACTACGCAAAAAAATTACAATTCTGAAGCAGAACAAGAAGAGGAATCTTCAGAGGATAGCTCTGATGAAGAAAACAATGAAGAAAATGAGACTCCTAATCTAGATCTAGAAGAAGAGAATATGCCAAGAATTTCTCTGGAAGTTATCATAGGGATAGCTCAACCACAAACATTAAAGCTTAAAGGACATATTAAGAATCATAACGTTATTGTATTAATAGATTCAGGAAGTACACAAAATTTTATAGACGTCAATGTTGCAAAAAGACTAACTTTTTCCTATCTTGTAGAAGATTTAAAAGTTATGGTAGCAAATGGGAAAATAATAGATGGAGTAGGGAAGTACCTGTTAGTGGTGTTTGACCCACCAACATGTAAGGGGATCTCCCTAGTAAGAAGTCCCAACTATACCTTAGACCATTTGGTGTAGGAGTCCCAGCAGTGGGTTGTACGGTATCGCCTTGACCGCAGTTACGTGCAGAGGAAAGTAAGATGTCCCTTTTGGTAGCAAGGGTGTGGCATATGCAACAAGTCAAGGAAGGTGCATGAATGGTTCACACACACGGAGGGTGAGGAGAGTGTGCCCCTTGGAAACCTGTGAAATCAAGACGTTAAGAAGAGAACACAGAAGCAAAGATGCATCACAAACTAGAAGGCAAGTAAGCTAGCAATCCAAAGTGATGGGTAAACCAACGACACATTTCAGTAAGATTCATACATACATACATAGGAAAGCCATACATGCATGCATAATTAAATAGATACATATATCATTTAGAGTGAACAAGATAGCTAAAATACAATACGACATATGCATGAAACGTGTTGGCTTTGTTATATTAATAAGTGAAAGTTCTAGTAATACAATACAACCATGACCAACCACTAGTTCCAATAGCAGAACGTTACAGTCACTACTGCCTGCTCCTCCAAAGAGATATACTAGCTCTGCACAGTGGAGAAGCCAAGGCTCGTTACAATACTCTCCAAGCTTTCTCTAAGATACTCCTATTGGAAGCTTGGCTGACAAAAATCATCTACAATGAGTTATGAGGGACTATATATAGCAAAGGGTGGGGTGGCCCTTGACATTCCCCTTTGTGACTGTTCATCTACCTTCATGACTCTTCATCTACTCTATGATTATTACATCCAACTATTGACACTTGAACTTCCACTTGACAAGACGTTACATACAATATGCACATGTACCCATGTGAGACAAAATAGGCTTGAGCAAGCCATGCAAGACATCACTATGACTCAGAAAACTGTGGGAAGACCAGCTCTTCGACATCCTCATGGTGGTCGACAGTAGTGAACTAATTCCAAGCTCGGTAGTCCGCGATGGTGTCTGTGTACTCTATGGTGACATCTTTCTGGAAACGAACTCTTGCCTCTGTAACATCCGAGTACACTGCTCTGGTTCCTGTATCCAATTTGTCTGATAACATGTGCATCATGTCTTGAGTGCGGTTGGACCAGCGACATACTGATGCATGGTGTCTGCACTGATCACCAAGTCTATGCTAGTGTTTATGTGCATCAACTCATCAAAGGACAAGTCAAACTCCAGTTGGACTTGTGCCTTTGCATTTTCCTCGGTGAGTGTCCCGATAGATGGGATCATATGTGCGCGCACAACAACATCCATACTCCTGAATACCCGTGCATGGGAAGCCTGAAAACTAGTGATGAGTTGCAGGAGTTCTTCATAGTTCTGGATCTGACTAAGGATGTGTGCCTTTAGCTCAACCGCTCTGAGCTTCATCATCTTGAGCAAGTGTAACAGGGCTCCCTTGTATCTCATTGTCCATGTTTGCATGTAGTCAACAACAGTATGCAAGTTTGACAAGATACATGCTCTCCTAGCACATCGCTATTGCCAATCATTGAGATGGACAACTGCCTTATGCACAGTACCAAACTTGGAATACAACACCCGCATGACTGTCTCAAGGGACAATACTTCATCTAGTATTGGCCTTGTTCAACTCTACTCAGGTGGATGTTGTAACCAATTCTCCTCCTTGCTTGGCCGTCTGTAACTCCTTAGCCATTCGTTTATTCTCAGCTGTCAAGAAGCGAACACTCGAGCAAGTGGCTTTGACATATGATCTGTTAGCATCGAAAATGCTATTGGATGCTTGCGCATGTCAAACATAATCAATCATTCCTCAAACTGCACAGGAGATGTGTGATCATCTAGAGTAGACACTCCGCGTGATTTCAAAACTATATGTTGCGACTCATCGAATGATATGTTGTGCATGTCTTCTCCCAGAATGTTTCCAAGGATCTTAATGTCTCCTTGGTCGCTTGGGACTTGCTCCGCTTCTAGATCCGGTGAAGCTGGTTGGTCGAATTCTTGGTGGTAAGGCATGAGGTCGACGCCTTTCTCTAACTCTTGCTACTCCATATCTGTATCCATCTGCTCAAGTTCTTATTCAATCTCTTGAGCGAAGTCCTGCTCCTATGACTGACTGCTCACCCTGTCTGTATAGTGCCAGCTGTTCGAATGAGTCTACTCCCTGTATGGGTGCAGTTTCATATGTCTGTACATGTGGCGCCCTGCGTTGTACCAGTTCTTGCTGCGATTCCTTCTCCTGTCTGTGCATCTCCTATTCCTTCCGGAGTTGCTCCTTCAACTCATGCAATTCCTTCAATGTTTCCTCCATCCTGTGTTTTTCTCTCTACCTTTGCGCGTTACTCCTATCGCGTTTTTGCCTCTTTGCCTATATTGCTAAAGGTGCTTTCTGTACAAGTGGGTCTGCTTTGAACTTGTAGCTTTCTTCCGCCTTTGCGCTATCGACAATCTTTCTCTTGCCTTTGTCACTTGCCGATATGTTTACCTCTGCTGCTGGTGCTCTCTTGGATGCTGCTTCACACTACTTTGCTAGCCATTCCACATCAATGATGACCGGTTCATTAGGCCTGGAGAAGCTGTAACAATATCTCCATGGGTCTTCCTCCGCCCAATGACATGCCCCGTGAATCCACTGAAATTGTACTCTCATGTAGAGATCTTTCACAATACAATGCGGGTCATATGGATTGAAGCTTTGAACATTGAAAGGATATTTCTTGATCTCCTCTATTTCGACATCTGCATGCTTGAGCTTCTATATCTCGTACAAATCGATCCACAACGGAAGAGTGGGCCAAGGTGTCTTCTTTTTCTGGTGCAGCCTAGCTGACAGTCTTGCTGAGATGTGGTATGATACTTCTTGCATGATGAGCTTGTCCATGGAAAACTTTGGCAAAACATGTGGAGGCTTCTCCACGTTGTACATCTGTCTGAAGGTGCCAGACGGTGAGGCATACCATCTACTATGTCGATCAGTGCCTCCCTTGCTGCCTTCGACATGCAAGGTGGATCCTGTTCAAATATCATCTTGTACAACGAGGTGACAAAATGATCTGAGAACTGTGTGATAAATCCTCTGAAGCTGCATTCGGAAAACAATTTACAATACATGTTGACAGAAGTTTCTGCCGAAGTCCATGCCCACTTATTGCCCAGGAACTCCTGACGGGCACAGATTGCATCCAAGATGTAGGTGGACATGTAGATTTCTGCTTGTTGACCTTCGGGAAACTGCCGAGCTCCTGTGTCCTATTCCTTCAACCTGTGAGCCAATATGTCGGATCAGTTGCATGATTTGCCTTCACTAGCCAGTTGGCCTAATGCGACCACCCAACTCTGTGGGAAGTTTTCCGTGCTCTCTTGGACATACAAGCGACATGAAAAGATGACCAAGTATTGATACACCTTCCGCAGTATCTTCTTCTTGTAAATCTAGTTGGGTGTCATCCTGAATTTGGCTGGATCCTCTACTTAGTTCTTCAAGATATCCATGGAGTTGGCATTGCTGCTGGGTAGGCTGAAAGGTGTCTCCATGGTGATCAATGGTTTCAACAAATGGTACATATGTTGATAATCCTGTGCCCTGAAGGTAGAAATCTCTGTCCCGCTGACACTTCTCAATTTCATCGTCTCAGGATCACTGTAAGAGACAATCCAATGTATCATGTCTGCGCATGGGAACTCAGGATACCTGTATGCAATCTAGTACAAACCGGACTTGTGAATGTTCATAGACTTGGTAGTCTTCGAGATCTTTCCCAAATGTGCCCGAGAATGCATCATTGACCTCTTGTCATTTCAGCTTGATGTCTTTTTCTACAATAAACTTGGTGTCTTCATAGATCGGAAAACTTGTAGACACTCGCTCAACTGCTGCTCAGTTGCGCTTCCGTCGGTGTCCTTTGACCCTGCTCTCTTGGAGGCCATTGATCCTGAACTGATGAGAGATGGATGAACCCCTGTTATATCTGGAGACACAATGACATGCATGTCAAGAAATATGTCAGCTAAAATCAAAGAAAACTTGAGGGATGGCATGCTACATACCTGGGGATTGATTGGAAAGGATTGCACAATTTTCACTGGGAGGCCAAGAGACTGGCTGCCGGAATTACGAAAAAGGAATTCCAAACTTTCTAGAGGTTGGATGGCTGCTGGAATTGCGCAATGCGCAATCCAAACTGAACTGCTGGGTGCTGGGATTGCGCAATGTGCAATTTCAGCTGGCAAGAGCTTCAAGCCCAGGGACTGCATTACGCAAATTTATGGGCCAATAGTCACTTCCTCTAACAATTGCGCAAGGAAAGACTGGAGGGAAGTCACTGGCCAAAATTGCGCATTTTCTGGGTGGAAGGCAGAGCCTTTCCTCTTAGAATTGTGAAGTGTTGTCCGGGTGAGGCAGAGTCCTGGCCACAAGGTTGCCCAGACCAGTCGACAGGCAAGTGAAAGAAAATGAAGATGTGAATGCATGGCAATGCTGAGTGTAAGAAAAGGTCAATGATCATGCATGCAAATAATGAATGCAAGATTTAGAAAACAGAACAACATGCATGTGTGTGAGATGAGTCACCGAATCGGCGACCGTTCGTGCAAAATAGTGTCATGCATGTGACAATAGTGAGATGCTAACGAAAACTGAAACGGTTTTTGTACAAGCTAATATGCATGTAAATGACAAAAAGCATTCATAGAAATGAAGAAAACAACACTCACAAATCCAAAACACAAAAAACAACAGAAATGCTGCAAAAGACAAGTTAAGTGGACTTACCTAAAAATAGCTAAGATGGATGTGTCAAAGACTCCTGGATGTGTTGTGGGATGTCAAACCTCGAAGATCGATGTGAAGAATGAGCTCTGAAGCGTTGAATAAATAAGTTTGAGGCTCATGATGTGCATGCCACAAATCTAGGAAAAAGTGACACTTGGAGGAAATTTTCTAAAACGTTCTTTGCATGTAACCTCCAGCCACTAAAAATAGCTCCCTAAAATCTAGGGATGCTTTTTGCATGTTTCATTTGCTATTTCGGGGAAAAGAAACCCATGCATGCAAGTCAAGTTTTCTTGGTCCCGGGTGGAACTAGTCAACCTGAGGGCACATGCAACAACCTGCTTGACTGAGGGGAAATTTTGCGCAGTTTTTGTGGGGAAGTTGGGTTGGCTGTCCAGAGGGATTGCACAATTTCTGGGAGGAGCAGCTAACTGCTACCTAGAATTGCACAATTTCTGGGCTAAGCAGCACTACTGGGCCAGATTGTGTAGTTTTCACTAGGAAGACTATCTGGTATATTGCGCAGTTTCTGAGCCTAGCAGGCTGCGAGTCAGATTTGTGAAATTTCTGGAGGGAAGAATAGTTCC
This sequence comes from Pinus tabuliformis, assembly GCA_031772625.1. Classification (NCBI taxonomy): domain Eukaryota; kingdom Viridiplantae; phylum Streptophyta; class Pinopsida; order Pinales; family Pinaceae; genus Pinus; species Pinus tabuliformis. Next base: position 1,678,991,991 of record CM062817.1, on the reverse strand, counting down.
CCTCCAGCATTGTGCAATTTCTTAAGGGAGCTGCTCAGCCAGTAGCTGGACCAAGTCCAAGGAAGCAACCTATGAGGGGAGTGAAGCAAGATATCATGCACAGGTTGGAAAGTTGCTAGAAAACCACTGAAGCTCATGTACTTGACAGTGCAAGACATGCTGCTGAGGATGGTTGGTAGGGAGGCTCCAAAACAAAGGGAAGGAAAAATTTTGGAGGGTGGTTATAACTGCTACAATAGTACCATAATGTTAAAATGCAACTAAACGCATACGAAATGGAGTCCAGTTTTTATACAATTCCCTTAGGAGGTGTAGATGTCATCTTAGGAGTACAGTGGTTGCAAACACTAGGGACGTATTTTGCGAATCACCAAAAAAAAACATTAAATTCAAAATGAATGGGAGGAAGTATAAGCTGTTCGAATTCCAAGCCCCACCTACCCAAATAATTTCTGCTCAACAAATGAAGAAGCTTATTCGCGAAGGAGCTCTGGTATTCATCGCTCAATGCCAAGAGTGGGAGTTATTATCGATGAAAGGAGTCATTAGGGGAGTTTTGAAGTCTAAACGGGCCTACTAAGAAAAATGTACAACCAAAATAAAATTTATAAGAACCAATAGGATTCAAGATGATGATGTCAACCATGGGGGATGATTCACCATTTTTGGAGTAAAAAAGTAAAAAAATAATAAATAATAAATCTACTTTTTCAATTTGTATTTTCGACTTTTCTCCCTGAAGGTTTACTCAAATTTTGAGTGGGAGTACTGATGCAAAGTTTAATTCCTCATCCAAGGAGTCTCATGTTGCATACTTTCAATGGACCCTACTACACAAAAAATGAGAAATGCATGAAAAAAGTTTGATTGCAATCGCGTTTTTCATGTATTTATCATTTTTCGTGTAAGAGGGTCCATCTAAAGTGTGCAACACGGCTACTCATTGGATGAGGAATCAAACTTTGCATCCAACCAATGTTTCCTCTCGAAATTTGAGTAAACCCATAGGGAGATAAGTTGAAAAAATAGTTTTTTCTTTCTTCCCTCTAAAATTTGATGATGTAATATAATATAATTTTATTATTTCCACTATTATTTTATAATTTCCTTAGGAGGCCCATTTTAGACCTCAAAATTCCCCTAATTCCACCAGTAGACCAAAGTTACAGCCTTAATCCAGAAATATGACAAGGTATTTCAAGAATTACTGATGGAATTACCTCCTAAAAGGAAAATTGTACATATTATTGAAGTCAAACCAAATTCAACACCAGTAAAAGTAAAACCATACTGCTACCCCCATCAACATAAACAAGAAATAGAAAGGCTGATACAAGACCTCTTAAAGTGCGGAGTCATTATGAAAAGCATAAGTCTATATGCTGCACCAGTTGTGTTAGTCAGGAAGAAGGATGTGTCCTTCCGATTATGTATAGATTATCAGTGATTAAACAAAATTACTATTAAAGAAAAATTCTACGTTACATTTATTGATGAGTTGTTAGACGAACTCCATGGCATAGAATATTTTTCAAAATTAGATTTGAGGTCAGGCTACTATCAAATTCGAGTAAGATTAGAAGACGTTGAGAAGACTGCGTTCAGAACTCATGAAGGGCACTACGAGTTTAAGGTAATGCCATTTGGTTTAACAAATGCACCAACCACCTTCTAGACAACCACGAACGAACTTTTCTACCCATACTTGCGAAAATTCGTATTGGTCTTCATTGATGATATCCTCATCTATAGAAAAACATGGAAAGAGCACCCCAAACATTTAGAAGTAGTACTTTTTGTACTAAAGAAGAATCAATTTTATGGAAAGTTATCAAAATGTACCTTTGAGAAAAATGAATTTGAATGCCTGGGACACGTCATATCCAAAGAAGGATTCAAAGTGGATCCCAACAAAATTAAAGCAATTAAAGAATGGCCAAAATCTAAGAACATTTCAAAACTAAGAGGGTTTCTAGGTTTAACTGGGTATTACATAAGGTTCATAAATAATTATGCACATTTGACTGCGCCACTAACAAACTTGTTAAAAAAGAATGCTTTCCAATGGAATAACTAGGCAGATGAATGATTCAAGAAACTGAAAGAAGTGATGTCAACCACACTGGTACTGACAATCCCATATTTCTCCAAACCATTCATAGTCGAATGTGATGCTTCAGGATTTGGAGTTGGAGCAGTATTGATGCAATAGAACCATCCTATAGCCTTCGAAAGTAAGAAGCTCAACAAAATGGAAAGCTTAAAATCAACTTACCAAAAGGATATTCTTGCCATCATACACGCTTTAAATAAATGGCGACAACACTTGCTCAGTAGTAAGTTCTCAAGCCGAATCAATCACAATAGTATTCAATTTCTAATTCAACAAATAACATTATCAATAGAACAAAAAAGTGGATGGAGAAACTTTCGACATTCGACCTAGAAATATTGCACAAAGAGGGAAAGGGAAATGTCGTAGCTGATGCACTCTCATGAAAAGATGAGGACAACAAAACATGCACGACCTTGGTAATTGTTCCTGACTAGTTAGACGCAATACGAGCTAAGTATGTCAAGGATTTGGACTGTGGTGCTATGATTGAAAATATCAGTAAATATGTCAAATTTGAATGGAAAAAAGACACATTATTGTACAAAGGTAGAATTTATCTAACTCCATCATCCAAATTCGTAATGAAAATTCTAAAAGAATATCATAGTTCTCTAATAGCCGAACAAGTTGGGTTCTTCAAAACCTACTACAACATTTGACAATCATTCTATTGCAAGGGTACGCGTAAGGAAATCCAATGATATGTCGTGGAATGTGATATTTGTTAGAGGAATAAGGTTGAAAATATCCCAACTCCTGGTTTAGTACACCCATTACATATTCCAAATAAAAAATAGGAGTAAATCACAATGGATTTCATTGAAGGACTACCTATGTCTGATGGTAAGGAAAAGATATTTTTCATAGTAGACGGACTCACCAAATATGCCCACTTCATGGCAATAAAAAAACTGACACAAATAAGCAAATTGCAAAAGTGTTTTGTAAAAAAACTTACAAACTACATGGTTTTCCCAAGGTTATTGTTAGCGATAGAGACGAAAAACTTAAAGGCAATTTTTGGAAATATTTCTGCCACCAAGCAGGAATATCTTTCAACATGAGTTCGACTTATCACCCCTAGACAGATGGTCAAACTGAAGTTATAATTAAATGTTTGGAAACTTATCTCCATTGTTTCGTCACCGACAAACAAAACAAATTGTCTCAGTGGCTACAACTGGCAGAATGGTGGTACAATACCACCTATCACACTTCAACTAAAATGACTCCCTTCCAAGCCCTATATGGCTATGAACCACCCAGGTGGAAGGATTTTGCGCTACACAATTCTAACGTTAAAGCAGTAAGGAACCACTTAAAAGAAAGCCAAAGAATTATTAACTTGTTAAAAGAAAATCTAACATTGGCACATAATAGAATGAAGCAACAAGCCAACCAACACTGCACCAAAAGAGAGTTCGAAGAAGGAGATTGGGTCTTTGTTAGACTTCAACCCTATAAGCAATTATCATTAAACAACAAGGGAAAAATAAGTTATCTCCTAAATATTATGGACAATTGTCGAATCCAGAATTGTCGATTCCACAACACATTCCATGTATCACGTATAAAAAAAGTACTGAGGCAAAATATAACAACTCAAATAGAGATACCCGATGTTGACGAAGAAGGAAGGACCATCTTAGTGTAGAAAAACTGTGTAGGTTAACGCGATAATGCAATATAAATCAAAGCAGAATACTATAACCTACTTCTACTATCAATTTGCGGAAGCTTAAAGATCGAGCTGAACAATATAACCAGAAGAAGAAGAATCAATGGCATAATACACATGAAAATAATTTGGGGAAAGCCTCAGCTAAAAAGCCCACACTATTTTATTATCATACATGGTGGAAATACAGAGGAATTATACAAAGCCTTAGCTCTCACAGCTAGCCAGTTTTCAGTACAATCCTCACAGATGCTCATAGGAAATCTTGGCTTCTCTCTAGTCTTCCTCTCTGCCCTCCAAGCTCCTATTTCCTTGCATTTTTCCTTGTGGATAATTTTCTTGTTACCAAGTGGAACACCTCCTTCAAAACCGCGCAATCCTCAAGGATGAATCCTTGACTGAATGCATGAGTTTTCTCCATGAGAAAACACATGAAACTGATAGTAAATTGTCCTTGAACATTAATCTCAACTGAGTCTTTCTCAGAATAGACATGCATGAGTTTCTGATGAGGGAATCTTAAGTTAACTGGAGTAGCACTAGTTGAGTTCATTAATACATCAACCGACTGTTAACTCACTATTAGTTCCTCAAATAGTTTGGAACTAATTTAACTAGACTTAACTCAGTACACTGAGTTAACTAATTACAACTCAAATATAAATCAATCTTATCTCCTTAATTTAAGGGATAACTCTTGCATGACTTCAGAAAGACTTCTAACTTGAATTTATCCAACTAATTAATTTAAAATAAATTAATTAATTATTTCCAAGTAGATGTTAAGACTAAATTCGATTTTAATTCACAATTTAATTCAAGGACAAATTAAATTGGAATATTCTTGTTGCCATATTTCAACACTCCCCCTCAACAAGAAATGGATTATCTGCCACCCCGATCCTGTCTCTATGGAACTTGAATTTACACTTTGACAATGCCTTTGTCAAAATGTCAGCATCTTGCTCCTCTATTGAAATATACTACAACAACATGATCCTCTCGACCTGTGAAAAGCCACGGGCAAAAAATCTTGCCTTATGCTCCTCCACACTACCATCAACAACTTGCTTTACCTTGTAAAGCTAACAAGAACTCACAACTAACTTGTTTTCCAGTCTTGGAACCACGTCCCAAACACTGTTACAAACTATGGAGTCATACTCCTCCACCATAGCAACAACCCAAATCGGCTACTGCACTGCTTCCTCAAAGGATGATGGCTCGGTCTCAACACATTCCCCAACAAGGGTCATGTATCCAATGTACCTCTCAGGTGACCTCCTCTCTCTACACTGCGAAGATGGTGCTCCCACATTCTCTCTCGTATCCTCCAACAATCTGTCAACTTCTCTTGTGCGCTTCTGTCCATCTCTAGAAGACTCTACTTGAGTGGATGTCTCCACTCCTGGAACCTCTGCATGCGGCTGCTCTGCATCAGTCTGAGTCTCCACCTACTTAGGAACCAACAGTTCCTCCACAACTTGTAGTTGGAGCTCCCTCTCAAGGGAGATTCGCATGGCCTTCTGCTCATCAAACTTGAGATCTTTGTGAACCACTGTCCTCCGACTGGTAGGCAAGTACACTCGATAGTTGTGAGGTGTATCAGTGTACCCCACAAATATCCCCAACTCTACTGTCAGCTCAAGCTTCTTCCGTGCATCCTTTGTCACATGGAAATATACCGATGAGCCAAAGATCCTGAAGTGACCCACATTTGGTATCTTACCAGAGAAAGCTTCCTCTAGTGTCTTCATCCCAAGTATGCGATGCAGGCTTCTATTCTGCAAATAGACCACTGTGTTTCATGCCTCAGCCCATAAGTGAAGTGGTAGGCCTTGGTCATGTAACATTTCCTGTGCTGCCCCTACAATAGTTTTGTTCTTCCTCTCGGCCACCCCATTCTGCTGTGGGTTATGAGGTGTTGTCAACTCTCGTTTAATTCCTTCCGCTACACAGAAGTCCTTAAACTCTTGAGAGACATATTCTCCACCATTGTCACTTCTCAAGGCCTTTATCTTCTTCCCTGACTCTTTCTCGACCAAAGCTTTGAACTCACAAAACTTTGTGAAGGTTTGGTCCTTCTTATGCATGAAATAAATCCATCATTTACGAGAATAGTCATCAATGAAAATCACATAATACCTTTGCTTCGCTGTGGATGCCGTCGAGAATGGTCCACACAAATCAGTATGAACTTTCTCTAATATAGCCTCTGCTTGACTGTCTCGATCATGAAAGGAATACTTGGTGTACTTTCCCAAGGTACAACCTTTGCATGTGTCAAGTTTCCCAAGTTTACCTTTAGGAAGTCCTATAGATATCTGTTGCATTATCTTCAAAGCCCCATGATGCAAATGGCCCAACTGCCTGTGCCATAACTCGCCAATGTCTTGGCTTTTCCCCAATTCTGCTTTCGTACTCAATGCTGCACAATCATCTACCTCTAGTTTATAGAGATTCTTCACCCAAATCCATATCCTCTTGGTCTGACCCATGGCTATGTGTCTTAAGAACGCGTTTCCTTTACTGAAGACAACATCGTAGCCTTTGTCCTCCAACATCACGATTGATACCAAGTTCTTCTTCAGTCCAGGCACATACATCACATCTGTCAAGGTGAGAGGAGCTCCATGCTCCCTCTAAAAAGCAACCGTGCCCACTCCTGAAACACTATACCTTCCATCGTCACCCATCTCTATGCGCATCTTGAGGTCTTTCTCCTCCAAGGCACTGAATAATTTTTTATCACCGGTCATGTGGAATGAGGCTCCACTGTCAAGATACTAGACACAACCCATCATCGATGACACCATGCATGTGATGAGGGTAAAGTCCATTTCGAATTGAGAGGCTAATGCCTCACCTTTCGATCCTTCCGAGGATCCCTTCTTGGACTTCTTCGATGGGCAATTAGTCGCATAATGTCCCATCTTGTGACAATTAAAGCATCTTACTTTAGACATGTCACCATTCTTCCCTCCATGAGAAGAATTCGATTTGAAATGGGAAGCGTTCCCATTCCCTTTCCTTGCCTTACTTGCTAAGGCCAGATTTTCTTCATCATCATTCTTGGATGAAGAACCATCTCGTGTGCTCCTCCTAATATCGTCCTACATAAGATCCAACCACAGTCGTTCCCAATCTAGCAGTTTCTCCCTTCCATTCACAGAGTCCTGGTAGCTATTCCAACTCTTTGGAAGGCCAAGGAGAGCGCGGCTCACCATATCATCATCGACAATAATTATTCCCACACTGCCAAGCTCATCTCTGCAGGTGGTGAGATTGTTCAAATATGTGGAAATAATATCACCCTTCTCCATCTTGATTTGTCAAATCTTATCCTTGAGTGCCAATTTCCTTTGGTCGCTACTGTTCTAGTAGAGGTCTTTCAATGTCTTCCACATTGAAAATGGAGTATCCTTCCCATGGAGACTTGAGACAATATGGTCTCGAACTCCCTCAAGGATGATCTATCTCGCCTTTGCCACACACTTCTTCCACTCAATCAACTCTTGTGCATTAGTTGAAGTTGGCTTTGGGATTTCTTGATCAATGAATTCATTCAAGCCATTGTCTTCTAATACAACCTATATTCTATCTTTCCATGCTATGTAATTCGAGCTACCTTCCAAGGCATACTCGAGTCTCAATCCATAGAATGCCATTGGCCAACCTTGAAGTATGATATGAATTCGATTTGCACTTGCAACCCCGAACTTCAAACTTCAAATTCTCTTCTCAGTTTATTGTTCATAGCTCCGATACCATGTAGAAAATATGTGTAGGTTAACCCGATAATGAAATATAAATCAAAGCAGAATACTATAACCTACTTCTACTATCAATTTGAGGAAGCTTAAAGATCAAGCTGAATAATATAACCAGAAGAAGAAGAATCAATGGAACTCTACACAATAAAATACTTTGGGGAAAGCCTCAGGTAAAAAACCCACACTATTGTATTATCATACATGGTGGAAATACATAGGAATTATACAAAGCCTTACCTCTCACAACTAGCCATCTCTCAGTACAATCCTCATAGATTCTCATAGGCAATCTTGGCTTCTCTCCAACCTTCCTCTTTGCCCTCCAAGCTCCTATTTCCTTGTGTTGTTCCTTGTGGATTATTTTCCTGTTACCAAGTTGAACACCTCCTGCAAAACTGCGCAATCGTCAAGGATGAATCCTTGACTGAATGCATGAGTTTTCTCCATGAGAAAACACATGAAACTGATAGTACACTGTCCTTGAACATTAATCTCAACTGGGTCTTTCTCAAAATAGACATGCATGCGTTTCTGATGAGGGAATCTTCAATTCACTGGAGTAGCACTAGTTGAGTGCATTAATGCATCAACTGACAGTTAACTCACTATTAGTTCCTCAAACAGTTTGGAACTAATTTAACTATACTTAACTCAGTAAACTGAGTTAACTAATTACAATTCAAACATAACTTAATCTTATCTCCTTAATTTAAGGGATAACTCTTGCATGACTTCAAAAAGACTTCTAACTTGAATTTATCCAACTAATTAATTTAAAATAAATTAATTAATTATTTCCAAGTAGCTGTTAGGACTAAATTCGATTTTAATTCACAATTTAATTCAAGGACAAATTAAATTGGAATATTCTTGTTGCCATATTTCAACACTTAGAACCTGAAGGCATACTCACTACCATAGAGAAGGTATTGTGATCCAAGACTATTAAGGATTACCTTATTGAATGGAAAAAACTACCAGAAGAAGGTTCATCATGAGAGACAAAACATTTTCTCTAGCAACACTCAACATTGTCTATGCTTTGAGGAGAAAGCATTTTTAAGAGAGAGGTAATGTTATGAATAAAATATTCATAAATATATAGATATAATAAAATAATAAAATAATAATTAATAATTAATAATTAATAAATTAATTAAATTAAATGAAATATCATTTTTTGGGATTCAACTACGTTAAGTAAGTTATTCATCTATGACCATTTCCATGAGAGGTAGTCGTAACTGACTAATTTCTCATGATTTTTGAATAGTCCAATTAGTTTTGAAAGGGAACTTATGTCAAAAGATGTGTCCATAGCCTTGTGTCCAGTCAAATCCTATAAATGAAACCACCCAAGCGCTTGTAAATCATCATCGAATATTGAATAATAAAATATATATTGTTATACACGTCTATGTGTCTTCAATTGGTAAAATCCAGTGAACAAGAATTACCTGTTTCAGATCCTCAGTAGGCTCCAAAATTCAAGTGTGGGAAAAATTTTGGAGGGTGTTGATCGCAACGTGAACACTTGGTGACACACTCATAGAACTCCAACTTCTCTATTTAGGTTTAATTCTCTAAGTTCAAGGTCTCAATCCTTTAAGAAGTATTGATTCATCTTGTGGATTACCCTAGCTTCCCTATTTAAACCAATTAAATATGTAGTCCCCTCCATTCCATTACTTAGTTAAAAACATATCAAGGCTTGCCAAATCACAATGTTTTGATCTAGGAAAGTGTAATATGCACACCGAGTTTAATATTTTCAGAGTATGATTTTCATCTCTGGTGTCGCTTCGCTACCAACAGGCCTAGATAGAACCATGGCAGAGTCACTATAGGCACACAAGCATTGCTTCGCTTCTAATGAGCTTGGACAATACCTTGACGAAGTCACTTGCTTAACCTCCTTGCACATGAAGCCTTTCTCTTTCTTCACCCTTTATTTATTTATTTAATAGGATTGTGCTTCGACATTTATTATTTTCAACAAGAGGAAGAGGTATCTCGACTTATTGAGAGCAGAGGAGGTTTCCCTTTCAGATAAATATTTATATAACCTCTGATATTGGTTTCCTCTCTTTAGATTTTCCCTTTATCCTTCTCAAGTTGACTGGATCAACAAGAAAAACACTATTTACTTACAATACCGAGTTGAGAATTGGGGATCCTAGAATAGATATGGGTTTTATAGTTTGACCAAAGGCCTTCTGTTCGAGTGAATCATATTTTCCATTCAGACATCATTGACTTCAAAGATATGTAAACCCAAGATAGAGAATAGGTAACATATTAGCCAAGCATTATTCGTCATCACAATTGCCTTTTTCAAGTTTTTCCACATTGTATTTTGAGCCAACACGAGTGTCTTTCATGCAAAGTCTTATTGGACAAACAATAAAAGAAAAAACAAGAAAAAACAACGAAAGAAAACCAAAAGAACAAAATAAAATGGAGGCAAGATGTAAAAATAATGTTTAGGATAAGAAAACAAACAAATGCAAAAGACTCGATGGAGAGAAGGATAGAGCAATGCAAGAGAAACTAAATTTAACTAAGCCTACTCCTAACTTAATCAGCTAGAAGGTTAGGGCTAAGTGTAATGATATTTCCAATGAAGCCAGCATAATTTCTCTTGACCTTCAATCACAAAGATATGAGTAATGAAAACCAATATATAATAATGTGCAAAAGAAAAAATAAGAACTTGAAAATCTTGCACATATGATAGAAGGTATTTCTTAAAGAAAGAAAGTTGTGTCATATCACCTGACTTTACAAAACCTTCCACCTTAACTTTTCAATAAGAACAAAAATCACACAAACCTGTACAACTCCTGGTGAAAACACTTGCATCTGTATTGTTATTCTTAGCTCACATAAATAAAGATTAGAACTTACCTCTGGCAAATGGTCTTGCTAAGTAAGAGTCTTCTAACAGATGATATATTGGATCATGAAATTCAAAACATTCCTCTTAATGATCCTAAAACAATTGAGAGAAATAATTTTCAATTGATGGTGTGGAATCAAGATGAGAATATTTCGAGGGAAAATAAATTTTATCATATTGAGAAAGCTTGTCATGATAGTGAGGACCTAACATAACCATTAATGAATGTTGAAGTGCCTCATCTACTTGAAAAGTCTCTTAATATTGATATGATAAAACATTAAAATCATATAATGTAAAACAACCATCATTAGGTACATCAGTGGGGAAATGATCAATTGAATGAAAATTGTTAGGAAAAAAACCATGATCAGATGGATTCATTAAGGCATAAGATTTTCGATTAGGAGAAAAAGAATATAGATCAGTTTCAATAGCTTTACAAATGATGCGAACAAAATAATTATCTTCCTCATATGTTGAATGTGACACATCATCTACTTGTAATTGGATATAACATGTATTGACATCATAATCATTAAAAATGAATGACAATATGGGAAACATGAAACCAATCGAGATGTATTGGATAAAAAAGAGGAACTTGATTCAGGAAATAATACAAGAATTCATTAAAAATCAAGAGGAGATTTGGCGCCATGAAGAAAATAATTAGGATCAACATATTCATAAGAAGGACGAGGAGCTGGTTATTTTCAAAAGAATGTGATAGATATGAATCCCCTGAATAAATATAATCTTTAGAATGATCAACTTCAGAGCTTCAGTCATTCATGAAGGGTACACATTCCAAACTTGAGTTTGATATAAGAGATTTGCATGAAGATTAACTAACTGAAACAAAATCTTCAATCCAACTCGAAACAAAATATTGAAAGTTGAAAGAGCCATATTCAAAATATAAAACATCTTTCAAGATATTTTATAAAACATCTTTTAAGAAGTGGAATCACGTAAAGAAAAGAATCGTGTGAGAAAATCCAAATCTTATTTCTTTCAGAGATCTTACTAGAATCACAAGAACCTGACATAACCATCAATGGAATTTGAATTGCCTCGACTCCCTGATGAGTCCAAGAACTTTCAATAATTATAGAATCAAATTTTGAAAATTGAGTCAAATCATGCATGATGTATGGACAACTACCATCAGTAATTTCAAAACGACTACTATTATCCAAATGGCATCCATCTATGTCATAATTTGGTAAAAAATTACATCTTCAACAAACAAATTACCCAAGTCAAAATATTCTTCTAATTTCACATATAAGCTACTTACCTTCTTCTTCATCATGGATGACCTTACTACCTTGTATCAATTCGAAATCCAACTCATTAGATGACGAACATGAAGATCATGGCATATCTTCTTCACAAGTTGATGCATTACAAACAATATAACGCAAGGGATAACGAGGTGAAGAGGAATTTACCATAAAAAAATCTTCGTGGACTGAATTAGATTCAAGATCTAAAATTGTAAAATCAAAATATTCTTGAGAAACCAGAAGAATCAAGGTTGCACTTGGGAAACCGTCATCACATTCAATAATAGAATCAGAACCAAAAAAATGAGGGTTATCCAAGTCTTCAAATTGATTTTGAAAATCAATTCCATTTGATTCATCACTGATATTTTTAGATTCAAAATCAACCAAGGATGGAAGAACATCATCTTGACATGGAGGATTTTGAAAAATAGAAGAAAGATCAAAAGAATCCTCACTTTCCTGCTCCTCTACTAGTGAAGTGTGACTGCCTTACACCTGATCACTTTTTGGATTTGAAATAGATTTATCAAGTAAATCAAGGGGCAAGGGATCATGAGAAAGAGATTATAGAGGATGGCAGGAATTCAAATCAGATTTAAGACTAGGGTTATGATTGTCAATACCATCTGGAGAATTCAAAGGAATAGCCTTCACCTTGGGTTCCATGAACCATTCCAAGGTTTCCTCCATTGGATCTTAATCATGTAAAGTGGGAGAAGGTTGAGAAGATGGATTAGGAATTTTATTTCTAGATTTCCCAAATTCACACAAGGAGGCACCCAAATTGGTATTGGAAAAGGACAAGGAAAGAAAACCAAATGAATAATAGGTTCCTCCTCTGAAATTAGAGGTGTCTCACAATTTCTGAAGGTTGGGAGAATAGGAATATCTAAGGGCGTAGATTCACCATGTAAATAGATTTGAAGAAAACTTTTGAACTTCCTTTTAAGGAAATACGAATCCAAATTTCCCCGAGGAAACTCACAACATAAATGAAGGAATCTATTAGAAAAATCCCTAATTGAGTCATTAGGGAACATTCTTAGTTGATTAATCCTTTTAAAAACATCTTGGTAATCATACCTATCAAAATCTTAATGAATCTCCTTAAGGAATTGATCAAATTAATGGATAGAGGTTGATGGAAGGGTATCACACCATCGATTAACATGACCTTCAAGAGTGAGGAAGAAAATCACACAAGAAAAATCTTCATCATCGATTTCATTATATTCACAAAATTTAAGAAAACCGGAGATGTGCTCGGCTATGGTTGTTCCATCCTCACCATCAAATTTGAATTGAGACAAGTCATAAAGAGGCTCATCAGGGATTAAAATTTGAGCCAGGTTCAACACAGAATCAAAGGGCACAACTTGACATCTGGCCCTCCTTCTAGCGCCAGGACATTGATGATGTTGGATACCGCCAAAATATAGGGGGTCTCCCCAATGTGAAATCCATGTTAAACCTCACACTGTTTGGATTAGGAGCCCCATTCGGAGTATTGACTCGAGCACCATAACACAAAGGTTCGTCTTGGTTTCGATGGATAACATAAGATATCATATACATAAACCTTGAATAAGCAAGTTGACATTGTGAAAAATTGATTGCAATGTGTAAAAGGAAACCTTCATGAGGGGAGAGACAAAAGTGAGCCTCTAGAAGGAAATTAATAGTACTAACCTAAGAGAGACACATGAGAGCATAAAAATATTTGTTAGAAAAATAGTTCAGGTAACGATGTTAAAGTGAATACAACACACATTCAATAAGATGATTACTGAATCCACTGAAATATTTCAATTTCTCGAGTACATATGAACACAACATATATCGTAAACATCCCAACAATAGTCCTAAAACATTTGTGATACATGCATGGAATGATTTTGGCTCACAACACTTCAATTAGGTGAAAGATCCAAGTACATAGTTATAATGATGAGACACTAGTCCCAATAGTGGAACATTAAGTCACTTCTTACTTCTCCAAAGAATAGTTTTCTCTCCAATTCCAAGTAGAGAAGCCAATACTATCTCTCCAAATCTTAGGCCTTAAAAATCTCTTTCCTTGAGTTATGAGGTTGATTTTATAACAAGGGGGATGACCTTTCATATCTCCATGACTCTTGAATTACCCTCATGACTCTTGGAATTCTAATGTGTCCTTTGGACTTCTAAACAAATCTTGAACTTCTCCTAAAGAGATTTTGTTTGTATATGACTAAATGACTTTTCATATTCCACATATGAGTCTTGGACTTCCAAACATTACATTTTTTCCTTTTCTTCAATATACATCATTACATTCCACATGATGATGTGGAATAACCCATGGAAACATATTTACCATTAGATGACACTTGTACAAATTAGAACTTGACAATGATGACATGGACTTCATGATGAGGTGGCAATGCCAGGATGTCTTCCTTGCTGCTTCATCTTGCATTCTTGATGATATATCTAATCTATGCTTCATATTCATGAAGGATCTACTTTATTTGTTATCCTCAACCTCCAAAGGGTCTTTGATCACTATTGAAATCCTTTGAGTTATCATGCAATGTCTTCTTTCCATATTGGTCCATGATTCCCTTCATGTCTTCATGATTGTTCTTTCTTATTCTTCTTCTTTGTAGGTGTTTCTTTATTATTTGTCCTTTCTATCTGCTTTAGCATCTCCTTGTCACGCTGAGAAACTACTCCTGTGAATGAAGATCATTCATGGAAAGAAAAAAATAGTCTTGAAACATCTATTATATCACTACCTAGCTCATGGAATGATATGCTCATAATAGGCCTGCGAAAGGGTTAAAATAATAAGACTTTATTAGAAGGGCACAGTCAAACTCATCAAGGCTCACAAGAGGTCTTAAAGGTGTGCTTGTGCTCTCAAAAAAGAGAAAGAGAGATCAAGGTATGCAAGGGCACACTCTAAAGAGATGAAGGATTAGGCTTCAGGCATTGAGGCCTTCAAAGTGTGCTCATGCACTTGAAGGAATTTAATCAACTAATAAAACATTAATAAAATAATCAACAGAAATATACACAAACCAGACATGGAGGAAAAGGCCTCAGCCTTGACGTATTCCTCACATTCACATTATTAAAATAATGTTTATGATACATATAAATACATGAGGAGAATTTGTCTCAAGATAGTGTGTCTATCTTGGACACTATGGTTTGAGCAAGTATCTCAACCAAACATTAATCTAGGAGCCTAACTATTTGGAAAAAATCTCTCAACCAACTAGGCCTAAACTAACTCCTAATCATGAGGAACAAACTCAATCTAGAAAGTCAGGATTAAATCCAACTTTCTTGATTTTAATTAATTTAATTATTTTGGACTTATAATTGTTTTAAACACATGAGAGTGAGGCTAACATCCCCCCCCCCTCAATGATAAGTCCAAAATAAGAACCAAGAACCATCTTCCAAGTTCTCATGCTAAAACTGTTGATCCTAAAAAACACTGCCTGAAAAACCACCAAAGTTGGATGCTAAAAAAACTCCAATATGAAGAGAACATGAGTCAACTGCAAGTCTGATTCATCTCTAAAATTTTGTTTGACAACTCCATCACGTGCCAAGCAACAAAAAGATCCATTTTTCCTTTGCTTTCAATTAGCATCCTTTGTCCATTGACAAAATGTTGATGATGCCCATTCGCGAATTTTCTTTGTCCACTCAAAAAATATTGAGAATGCCCACTGGCGAATTTGCTAATGTCGAAACTGCTCACTGCTGCTTTTGTTATTGATCACCCACTGGCGAATTTGTTGATGCCCACAGGCTGATTTGATGAAGATGCCCACTAGATGATTTGAAGATTCCCAGTGACTGATTTGATGACGCCCATTGGCTACTTTTGTTTATTTTGTCAAGACTTTCAGTCTGACAACCACCCTTAATTCTCCCCTTTGTCAGTTGAGAGGAGAGACAATCATCTGTATTTGATTTTTGAATTTTGAACTCCCCCCCTTCAGGTATAGGAGAGTTTCACTGTTGTACTCCCACTTTTAGGTGCATGAGAGTACCATCTTCATTTGAATATTGGCTGCAATAGGTGAGATTGAAGAGGGTCAACAACGCTTAAAACAACTAAGAGGGATCAAGGGCACACTCCGAAGAGATGAAGGAGTGCGCCTTCAGGCCATCAAGGTGCACTCATGTTCTCAAGGAGAAGGAGGGTGCACTGTCGCATGCTGAAGGGATGAAGGGAAAACATTCAAGCCTTCGATGTGCATTCATGCACTCAAGGAGGGCGTAAGGGTGCATGCTGAAGAGATGAAGGAGAAACACTCAATCCTTCAAGATGTGCTCATGTGCTCAAATAAGGCACAATTATTCGTGCCAAAGGAGTGCACTCAATCTTCAAAATTCGTGAGTTTTCCATGCACTTAAGGAGGTTGTAGTTCTTCAAGCGAAAAAAGTGTGCTCAGGCTCCTAGAGTGCGCTTTTTAAGGCAAGAAGGTCCTTGTATGTCCAGAGTGCAGTTTTTTGAGAAGAGAAGGTCCTTATTCTTTTGAAGTGCACTTTTTCACTGAGTGTTTGATGTGCACTTCATTGTTTTGAAGTGTGCTCAAGCTTAGAAGGGTGCAGTTCTCTCCAACAATGGCTACTTGTTAATCTGGAATGCACTTTTCACTGAGGGAGGTAGCACAAGGCTAGGTGACTTATCCTTAGGAAGTACTAATGCACTGTGAGAGGGAGGAGACCTTAGAAAAGAATTAGTAAAAAAGTATGGGAGAAAGATACATCAACAAGTTTCTCCTATCACCTAGTAAGAGGATTAATGCCTTTAGAACTTGTGTTGGGATGAAGGACCAAGAAGAGCTCTCACAATGACTAAGTGTGGGACCATTAGAGTAGGAGAAATAAATGCATCCTAATACGAATCAAACATGGGACACACACATAAAATTCCATCAATACAAGCCAACGGAATACACAAGACTAATGAACAACAGTCACATCTTAAAACAGGAGCAAAGTGACACCTATTTCTTAGTGTGATAGTTGAAACAACATGTTAAAACACTTAGAGAGAAAGTTACGGGAGGAGTGATGATTGTGACCAAAAGGTGCACCTAGCTATAAGACTCTGTCTAATACATATTCCAATGATATGTAAGACCATGTAATGCAGAAGAGTGTGCTAGAACTAACTTTGGTGATACCCAAAGGTGTGACATGTTAGGTCCCTATATGTTATAGACATTTTTGTGCCTTACAGCATAGAGCATGAAATGTCAATAATCTAAGGGATCCAAAGTCCCTAAACATGTTGTTCCTACCCCTAGAGGAACAAGGTCAGCAAACCACAGCACTTCAGATCAGTTGTCCACTGAAAAACACTCAAAAACAGGTCAATTTTGGATCAAAGCAGCTGCTCCACTAAGCATCTGCGCTGAATGTCAAAAGCTCTATGGTGTACCTGCGATGCATAGCAAGTGCAACAAAGGCTACCTGCGCTGGGCGTACTTTGACATGTGGAGGAATCTTTTCTCAATGTGCCAGTGCCCAGGAAGCTTCCAAAATGACACTTGGATCAGAAGATTCACCTAATGATGAGTTAAGAGCTTCTAAAATTCCAAGTGGAAGGTAGAAACTCCGAGTGGACTCAAGGACTGAAGAACAACTGGAGTTGAAGAGGACAACAAGTCACACATCAAGCTGACTTATCTTCACTCCAAAACTCTATATAAGGATCTCATCCCATGGGATCTGGAAGGCCGGAATTTTGTGCAAAGAATTGCTGTTGGTTTACAGTTGAGAGTATTGGGTGATTGCTTGAGGGAGGTGAAGAGGAGATTTCTTTCCGTCGGGAAGGTGATGCTGGATTGGACCTCTCACGGTTGTATCACCGCCTGAACCTTACTTCCTTATATTAATAAAGCATTTGAGGTTCTTCTATTCACATGTGTTTCAATGGTGTATTGTCTTACTTGCGTATTTGATTTATGCTAATCCTTGAATCAATTATGAATGCATGTTTCTTGTAGTTTCCTTTTCTTGTCTTGTTTGCAGGATCTTGTGTAGCTGGGCCCGTGAGAAGACTTGGAGCTGGGAGCAAGAGGCAAATAGAGGAGATTGGATCGACCATTTGCGCAAGACATCGGTAAGTGGATCTCTTCCTTTCATCTCTTGCATGTCATAAAGAAGTAACTTTAGATAGCTTTGCTTCAGCTGTTGCTAAGGAACTATCACCCTTAGAGTGGGATAGGGTCATTCCGTGTTGGATACTTTTCCCCACAATAGACTGGCGACTCCGCTAGGGATCGTGTCTTGTTGGTAGCTTGTGTTTCTTGCTATTCATTTCCTAAACGAAGGGAGTACCGAATCGAACTGCATTCGAATCCTTCGAATGCAAAGTAGAGGGCAGCTACTCTAGCTCAGTGCTGGGCATGCTTATGATTTGAAGAGCTGATCCACAAGGACTCTTTTTAGCTCTTTGTGATAGTGTTCATCTTCCTTTATTCATCCTCTAGTGTATACTTGACTGATAGCCTCTGATTTGGCCAAAAACCATTGATTTTTGAGCAAACTGTGACCCGGAATCTGAGAGAGACGAGAGTTGTCTCTTCAGTGCAGCTGCAGCAAAGGCTACCTGCGCTGCAACGCAGGTCCCGAAGGGGCTACCTACGCTGCATGTCAGATTGACAGTGCAACACCTGCGCTGATCCAGTTTTGCCTTGTGCAACTGGGATTCCCCACTGTCTGTTGCCCAGTTTTCAATATTGTTTTTGCAGCCTGTTGTCAACCTGTATACCCAGCTGAAACTACCTTTCTTTGCCTTCATTCCGCCTCAGTTGTATGAAGAAACCGTGATTGTTCTTATTGTATTTCTTGCTTTCATTCACAGTTTCCTGTAGTGAAAGTGAACTAGTCTTGCTATGACCTCTTGGATCTAGACCTGTGAGAAAGTGTCGTTGTGATTCTGAGAGTTAGTTTATTGCCGTTCATAGCTGCTCGAACATTTGCTTTCGTTATATGGTTCGAACTTCAGTATTTCTTGTGTTGAAACAAGTGAATCTTAAGGTGTTCTTTTGATTATTGGACAAAAACTTGTTTGCTTTCGCTTGAAATTGAATTCGAAATTATACAACAGCTTTCTTTTTGTAATACATCAACATTAAGGAAGAAGAAAAGAAATACTTGCATTGTGCATGTGCATTTTGACAGTTTGCATGTCGATTTAGGAAAGTGCATCAGTGTGTGCTCTATGATCTGTTTGAAAAGATGATGTCTTTCTTTTCCTTCAGTAGTTAAGATTTTCATAAGTTGAAAGAATTGAAAAAGCTTGCTTATCATTCTTAGACTGCATTTAGGAGTTGTATCATACATCACGTGGTGATCCATAAAGGCAAACTGCTAAGCAAGATCAACCTAAAAAGAACTGAATTTATCTAACAACGCTTTGAAACATAACGAAACACAGTAGAGGTCTAGGTAGAGACGTGAACCGGCGTCGTTAAACATAGTGACTGTCGATCTCTACGAAGGTGGGTGATTCCTCCTGAGGGACGATAGCACTAATACGGACTTTTGCTCCCGCGTATCGTCGCGTATATTGGGAGACCCCTATAGGAACAAAGCCTTTATCCATAGGAAGCCGTGTCGGCCGCCCTACTGATCGCGATGCAGTGAACACAGCATTCACGAAGATCGACCACTCGTACCGTAAAACGTATTCTGTGGTTTCGCGAAAGGTTTGGCACACCCTCTGCCTAGAACTCCAGAGTAGTTTCTTTTGGCCTTTTTCAAACTCTATAACTGAAAAAGTCCATCCGAGCATTTGTCACTTCGGGCTCGTTAATACATCGAAGGAGACTAGAGTCATCTTTAGCTTTTTCTCAACTCTTAAAAAGTGAAAAAGCAAGTTGTGTCTAAAGCGTCGTCATATAAAATTCATTTTAAACGGAACATAATCACCTCCTATTCCTGCGTTGATCTTCGAAGTTAGTCTTTTGGCATCGTAAGTTCTTGTAGAATCGCTAAGAAATATTTTGGATAGACTAGATATTTCTGAACAACCGTCGACATCTAGGACTGTGTCGTCTGACACAACAGCAGCAGAACCTCCTGCTGCTACTCCAACGATGTTCGCTGGTATACCATCTGTCCCGGCAAATTGTCAACAACAAGCCGGAGTCCCATCAGGGACAACGACGTGGTTAGTTCCTATTTCTTCATCCGGATTATCATCTGGTATTTCTTATGTTGAAACTCAGCAAATTGATCCAATGTGTCTTCAAAGGCCAATTTACCCTTTAAATACTGGATTTCCACCATATGGAGGGCAGTATGCTCTTTCATTGTTCCCTCCCGGAGAACAACCATATGGGAGTTTACAACAAGGTTCAGGTCAAACTGGAATTACATCCAGCGGTTGGGTACCAATACTGCCTCAACAACCAGGAGTTGTATATTCAATGCAACCAGTACACCCTGTGTCGAATATTACCACCACACCTGCTATGGTGAATGCGTCGCAAATACAAGTGCTACCTATTGTAATACAACAACCTCTTGTCTCAACGGCTCAATCACAATCTCAGGGTAGTGCCTCCTTATCTGGAGCGACTCAGGCTCAAACAAGTACTGTGACTCCTCATCTTGGTCAATCATCCAGTATTGGTCAACAGCAAATGGTCCAACAACCAGAGCTGGTTCAATCTCAACAACCGCGATTCCAGCAATCATATCAAGGACTTGAGCAACAAGTCTTTGTAGGTAATGGGCAACCATGCTATAATGGTTATACCCATCAACCTTGTCAAAGTTGTCAGCATTATGCTGGTCTGCAAAGACCCGTTGCTCAGGCAATACCATCTTATCCTGGATATGCTTCGCCTAACCTGAACCAACAGTTGCCCTTTGTAGCAACCCTAGAATTGCCAGATCTAAACCGGCTGACGAATGATCCAATTGCTTATGCCCCTTGGTGGCCAGCGATTCTGCATAAAATTCCGTCAGACATTCCTAAATTCAATGGAAATCCAGGTGAAGACCCGTCGAATCACGTCATGACTTTTCATCTGTGGTGTTCATCGAACACTCTAAACAATGATTCGATAAGACTTCGCCTCTTCCAGAGGACATTGACAGGTCCAGCGGCTAAATGGTATATTGAATTGCCAAGAGCCTCTTTCGACAATTTCAGCTCCTTAGCCACGACTTTCTTAACCCATTTTCAATTACCGATAAGGTATGAAACGGGAACAGAACTCCTTACCAACTTCAAACAGACAACGGCCACTCACATATTTGATCATATACATGAGTGGCGACGTCGTCGTAGGATGGTGAAAACTTACGTTCCCGATCAGCTGTTAGCTGAATGGTTTATAAAGTCGTTACTTCCGGCTATAACGGAAGATGTGGCCAAGGGGGGAGTCGTAACAGAGGAGCAGGTCATTGCTCGTGCTCAATATTTAGACTTAGTATATACTCAGTCTGGCACGCTCTACGACAAAATACCTGACGCCCCTAGACCTGAATTTTCAATTCCTCCCCCTCCTAAATCGAATACTGACTCTCACACCAGCAATGGCGTGACTGGCAAACACAAAATTTCTAGTCAAAATGCAAATGAAGAATTTCTTGCCTCAGAAGTAAATGCCATGTCGACCGACAAGGGCAAACAACTGAAGCAACCAGGGGGCAAGAAGAAAAAGAAAAGGAGAGGGAAACCCCCGACAGGGTGTCATATATGCGATGAGGATCATTGGACGAAAGATTGTCCACATATAGCTGAAGTTAAGAAACTCTTTAAGAGTTCAAAAACCCCAACAATATTGACTGATCCGTTTCCTAACCCAGGCCAAAATCTGGTTGCTAATCGAAATGCTTCCCAATCCCAAGTGCTTATGTTGTCCACCTCAAAGCAGCAGAAAAATGCTTTGACAAGGAATAAAGATTACAGGAATCCAAAGCAGTTGAACAACAAGGCAAATAAACAACCTAGTAGTTCAACAACAACTTTGACCAAAGTCGTGCCACCCACCATTCCTGAACCAATGATAAAGTCGACAAAGGGAGTAGTACACAAATCGACATTTAATCCTCGTGCAAAAATAGCACAGAATTATAATATAGTAGAGGACTTGGCCCATTCGCCGTCCGCTATGTCGACACTTGAGGTAGCGCAAAATTGCACCTCCCAAGAGCAAGCTTTATTATCAGCCATAGGTGGGATTGGCCTAATGGATTCCAATCTTGTGGCCTTTGATCATAAAGGATATGACCCTCAGTTACCAGCTCAACTAGCTTTCCTTATTCAAGTGAAAGCCCTCAACAAAACTGTTCATCGAACAATTATTGATGAGGGAGCATCTACATGTCTTATGTCGATGAGTTGCTGGAAAAATTTAGGCTCACCACCCTTGTCAAAATCGTCAACGACATTAAAAGCATTTGATGGACGATCATACACTCCATACGGGATTTTAAGCAACTTGCAAGTTGAACTGGGGGGCAAAACAGTAGAAGTTGATGTTGAAGTAATCGATGGAAATCTCGATTACAACATCCTACTGGGAAGGCCCTAGATATACGCCATGGCCGCAGTTGTGTCGACCTACTTCAGGAAGATTGCATTTCCCTTTCAAGGAGGAATTACAGTCGTCGACCAACAAACATTTCTCCCCAACAGTTCACAAGTTACGGGAAGCATTACAATGATCCATGAAAGTAATCAATCGCTCCAAAATATTGGAGTAGGTCTCCTAAAAGACCCTGCCTTAATGGGTACTTTTGCCCTACCACCTGCAAATAATCTGGCGGAAGTGGCCACAGTGGAAACCTACAATATGAAATCTTCTATATCTAACGGATTCAGAAGATTCCTAAACATTTTGTCAGCATGGATCATCGCCCTAATGGAAATACTGTAAATACAGTGGGCTCCGAGGACGGTTCTTATCTCATGTCAACCTCGTTAAAAAATGAAACAAGGAGTCATGAGGATAGTTCTTTTACTATGTCAACCTCATTAAAAAATGAAACAAATCCCCTTTTCAAAATTCAAAGGTAAATCTTCATTCCAACCACCAAGTTGAATGCAATGAAGCTTGGGGGGCACCCTCCTTTGACATGCGTTATTATGATGCTGGGGGCATGCAAAAGAAAGAGCAGTTTTGGCATAGTTCATGCTCATTAAAAAATAAACGCAAAACCGAGCAGTTTTAACGCGGACTTCATGCTCGTTAAAAAATAAACATAAGCATGTGAGCAAGCTTCCCCCCAGAGTTCAAGCTCATCTAGAAAAAATGAACTGGTAAATAACCATTTGAGACCGTAAATTCATCAGCCATAAAAGCCTTGGTCGTGTTTGTGCACCGTCACCTCCACTTTTCATTTGGCCGATCACTCGCATCCACTTGATTGTTTACCTATTTTGAGGAACAGCTGCGAAGAGTGATTTCACTTAGCCATCCTTGTAATACTGCCGTGATTGGAAAATTCCAACCTGTACCTGGAATCTGCTGTTATCCCTGTTTATCACTCGTTCCTCAAAATACGAGTCTTCTTTGAGCTCTTTTCACTGACTTGTAAAATATGAAAAGTTTTCCGAGTTTTGGCCTTCCAGCTCGTTAAAAGGACCGGAAGAGCTATCCCTCCTCTAGATTTTAATCTTTTTGGACCTGAGGGATTATTGCACAAAAAGATCGAGCGCTTGTCTAGTTCGGCTCGATAAAGATATCGAACATTCATCCCTTCTGTATTGTTTTATACTTTTTCGGACTTAAGGGATTAGATGACGAAAAAGGACCCCTGGAGTCCACTTTATGTACGCTTTTCAGACTCTCTAAAAATGAAAAGGACCGAGTTGTCTTTGTCGCTAGACTCGTTAAATACATTAAATAGCGACAAACTTGTCTTTAGACGAGAACGAGTTTCCCTATCGCTAGGCTCGTTAAAACATAGCGATGGGCTTGCCCGAAGGGCAGGTTATAGAACAAGCATATGTTATCCTCCTCAAGCTTGACAAAAATAAAGAGGTACTGGTCAGAAATGACTGGGGAAAAATTGGGAGAACCTCAAAGCTTAATGGTAGCAAGTCGCTCTTGAACATGACACTTTTGCCTCCGTAAATATCGGGTTGGGTTATTATCATTCACCGGTCCCTTCACCATGGTCTCGCCATACCATCCATACATGGGGTAATGCTACCGATCCATCACATCAGTGTCGTTATATGTTCAAGAGATGTCATTCAGAAAGTGTCAACCGGGTCCCATCCACTACCATACATCATCTTTCATCCTTCCATGACCGCCACCCTGAATCATATTTCACAGATCGTTTTCACCATCATCACTAGCTCCGTTCCGTGTCACTGATGTGGGATTCATTAAGGCCCTCCTTTGACGGATCACTTCTTGTCGACATCAGCTCATTATCCAAGAAGTTGATCTAGGAACACCCCCTCAGTACTTTGAAGCTTGCATGCCTCAATGGCAAGTTTCTCACTTCCGGCGATAGGTATACATTAATGACCTTCGACCGGGAGACTTTGCGTGGTGTTCGACGTCAGATCCTATATTCACGCCACGTGAATTGTGTTGCAGTACCTTGAGGGTCATCATCATTATCGGTGATTCCTCTCGCGCTTGTTAACAGTTTACATTATTGACTGGTAATCAAGCGATGTCTTTCCATGTTCGACTTCAGGAAATTCTCACATGGATCGACTTGTACTAGAGTGAAGATCGGACAAGTTTGAAGACCCCGGATCTAGTTTCATCCATCCGGGCTGCGATATATATTCAGGAGATAAAAACATAGACATGTGCAGCAGATGATCATCCTACTAAAAGGATGATAATTAAAAGCAGAGAATTATCAGTCTATTATCAGACGATCGTCTGTTTATGTACAGCAAATGTATTTATAAAGCTGAGCATGGGAAATACCCGCATCAGCTAGATCATGAAAAGAAAGTATGAAAAGATAATGTATTGTATTGTATTTTGTTACAGGTCACCTCCCGACGATTGAATGAACTTTGGATCCTCCTAATAAAGCATTTCACCCGATAAACAACCTCATACTTTAGGGGGCAACTGTTATAGACATTTTTGTGCCTTACAACATAGAGCATGAAATGTCAATAATCTAAGGGATCCAAAGTCCCTAAACATGTTGTTCCTACCCCTAGAGGAACAAGGTCAGCAAACCACAACACTTCAGATCAGTTCTCCACTGAAAAACACTCAAAAACAGGTCAATTTTGGATCAAAGCAGCTGCTCCACTAAGCATCTGCGCTGAATGTCAAAAGCTCTATGGTGTACCTGCACTGCATAGCAAGTGCAACAAAGGCTACCTGCGCTGGGCGTACTTTGACATGTGGAGGAATCTTTTCTCAATGTGCCAGTGCCCAGGAAGCTTCCAAAATGACACTTGGATCAGAAGATTCGCCTAATGATGAGTTAAGAGCTTCTAAAATTCCAAGTGGAAGGTAGAAACTCCGAGTGGACTCAAGGACTGAAGAACAACTGGAGTTGAAGAGGACAACAAGTCACACATCAAGCTGACTTATCTTCACTCCAAAACTCTATATAAGGATCTCATCCCATGGGATCTGGAAGGCCGGAATTTTGTGCAAAGAATTGCTGTTGGTTTACAGTTGAGAGTATTGGGTGATTGCTTGAGGGAGGTGAAGAGGAGATTTCTTTCCGTCGGGAAGGTGATGCTGGATTGGACCTCTCACGGTTGTATCACCGCCTGAACCTTACTTCCTTATATTAATAAAGCATTTGAGGTTCTTCTATTCGCATGTGTTTCAATGGTGTATTGTCTTACTTGCGTATTTGATTTATGCTAATCCTTGAATCAATTATGAATGCATGTTTCTTGTAGTTTCCTTTTCTTGTCTTGTTTGCAGGATCTCGTGTAGCTGGGCCCGTGAGAAGACTTGGAGCTGGGAGCAAGCGGCAAATAGAGGAGATTGGATCGACCATTTGCGCAAGACATCGGTAAGTGGATCTCTTCCTTTCATCTCTTGCATGTCATAAAGAAGTAACTTTAGATAGCTTTGCTTCAGCTGTTGCTAAGGAACTATCACCCTTAGAGTGGGATAGGGTCATTCCGTGTTGGATACTTTTCCCCACAACACTACACTACTAGTGTAACCCCTTATTGTTATTAGTGCAACCCCCTTATTATATTGTTGTGCCCATGTAGTCCCCATATTGTCATTATTGTGCCCTTACATTATTATTGTTATGTTGGCTCTGATTATATTATGACCCCTTAGACTCCTATATATAGAAAGGAGATCTTGTCATTTGTATCATCCAAGAATTGTTCATTTGTGTAATGTAAAGGAGGTTTCCCCCTCGAAGAGGCTTATTTCTAAAGCGTTCATCTATCTTTTCTATCTTTTTGAGAGCTGGTTTCATAACATTTGGTATCAAAGCTTTGGATTCTAGGGTTTCACTGCTCCAAACAGGTCATCGTTGCATTTTCGCTATAACGTTTTTTCTACTATGTTTCAAAAGCTAACAAAAAACCCATTTGAGAGGAAATCTCGTTGAGTCTCGTGTCCAACTTTCAGATATTTTCTCATTATATTTTCAGAGATATGATCTGAGGAAGTTATGGTTTTTTCAAGCTCCAGAATTTCATCTAAAACAAGTCATCGTGGAAGTTTCACAATAACTTGTTTTCTACGAATTTTCAGAAGCTAAAAAAAAACCCATTTGAGTAGAAAGTGTTCTGAACCTTGGGTCTGAATTTCAGATCTTGTCTCACTATATTTTAGGATATTTGATATGAGGAAATTAGGGTTTTTGCAAACTCCTAAATTACATCTTGAGTAAGTGACCTTGGGAAAATCGTCATAACTTTCTCTCTGAGCATCATATTGAAATTTCGTAAGAAGTCATAGAAAGAGGATGGACTATGGTTTCCTATTTATATTTTGCAGATCCGAAGGTCAAAACAATGACACGTGGCACTTCATACAAGTTTTCTCTTCTGAAAAGGTATATAATCAGGTCATCTTGGGAGATTGTTTTGGAAATAATACTGAGAGGGGGGGTGAATCAGTATTATCAAATTCTTTTCAATATACCTTTCAGATTTATACTTTAATTTATTCTTCAGATATTGATCATTAATTTGCATGTCAGTGCCATATAATAATGAAAAAAAACAAGAAAAATAGATAGGCACACCAAAGAACACCAGATATAAGGCGGAAACATAATGTGGGTGAAAGCCACCTGCTGCAATATGTCTCTATCTTCTTTCAATTAGAAACTTATTTTACAAGGATTTTGTACTGGTGCAGTCCTTTACTAGTACACAGGCTGCAACTTGCAGAGAGCTACAACTCTCTCTCATTTTCCAATCTCTCCTGGAAGGGAGCTACAACCCCCCTTTCCTCTTTTACTTCTTCAAGGACCACGCTTCATTAATTTTCAAACTGGATCCAAGAAGATCAAATAATCATCAAGTACATGCAAATCACCCAATCTCCTTATACAATCAACCAATGAATCACCCAAATTCTCAGAATGCTGTAAACAGAAAAGTACTACCAGAAATCTAAACCCAGAACTCTGCAGCAATAGATAAAAGACAGCCAACAAATGTTTCAAGATAGGTCCGAAACTTCACCAATAGTGGCTTGTGAATACCCACAACTCTTCTGTGTCTAAACTGCGTAGATCCACACCTGGTCAGTCTACTGCTCTGCGTATCTCTGCACCACTCGTTCTGCTACCCTGCGTACCTCTGCTCAGATCCGCACCTGCACTGTCCGTCTGACAGCATACCTCCACAACTTGTTCTTATGTTTCCCTATGAACCTCCGCACTGTGTCTTCTTCTGCACTGCGTACCTCGCACTGCGCCTTCTGCTGCATTGCGTACCCCCGCACTGCGCCTTCTCCTGCGCTGCGTACCCCCGCACTCACGCCGTGGATCGCCTGTGAACCTCTGATTAGGGCCAAATTAATAGTCTTCCAATGTGCCACAGACAGTCAGATCCACAGATCTGATCATGCGCCCGAGAGATCACGACTTATCAATAGATTCGCCTTAAGTTTTCTCCTTGATTTAGATCTAGCTTTTAAAACCAATCACCCAAAATTTCAGATCTTAAGATATTCAAATTTCACAAGTGTCTAGCCAAGTGATCTCTTTTCCTTTTTATAGGCAAGCCCTTATTCAAACCATGGGACAAAACCATCGAAAACCAATACAAGGGATCCAAACAGGGGTTCAAATAATTTAGATCCTATACCACGGGCCAAAACCATAGGATCATGAACGACAGGCTAAATACCAAGGGCCAAACATAAGAAACCCCACGTGAGCGCGCTTCTCTGCATTGGAGTGAGTGAACTGGGGGACCGCACCTTATGAATGGATAACCTGCGGGTATGTCCACACTTCCTGGACGGCGAACCTGCGGGTCCGCACCTTTTGAACGATGCACCTGTGAACCTCTTATTTTCCATCATTTTGAGAGCCTGAAACAGAGTTTTGCCACTTGAGTGAGTTGCCATCAAGTACAACACCTGTACCAGAGAGCCAAACCAGAATCATAATGCCAACAGATTGTGCATAACTCTTTCTTGGAGAATCCAATTTTAATCCGACTGGTGGCTTTGGAAAGGGGACACAGAGGGCTACTTCAGGTCACGATTTCAGAACTGGAAGATCCGAAATTAAAGAGTTACAGTCGTTTCAAGATCGAGCTCCTAAAATCAAGAAAAGGCAATATGAGGAATTTTGATGGCAAAAATTGATAAATTGGATACTACAGATGGAGCAATATTTTGATCTACATGAGGTACAACTGTTACAAAAGGTACATATTGCATATTCATAATTAGATCCAGATCAATTTTTATGGTATAAAGGGTTGTGTTCTTGTAAAGCACTTGTCACTTGGTTAATTTTCACGAAAGAAATGATAGAACATTATGAGGATACAAAGAGTAACACCTTCTTTAGCCAATTGATAAATCTCAAACAAAAGGGTTCAATGGCAGAGCACATTGAGGATTTCAAAAAATTGAATATAAGGGTAAATGATATTCCAGAGAAGAAAAGGGTTGATGTCTTCATAGGGACTTTAAAGGATAACATTCAACATGAGGTTTGTCTTTGGGAACTTGATTAACTGGAGAAGGCATTCAGGTTGGCAAGAAAAATTGAAAGCGAAATTATGGAAACAAGGAATCCCACCACTCATGACTATAATTATGGAAGTGTTTTTTCTTCTAGCCTTCCAAAACCTACAAGGTTTACACCACAAAAATTGGAAGAAAAAGGAGAAAAATGGTTGTGTTACAATTGTGATAACAAATACATTACATGTCGTAAGTGTGCTGAGAAGAAATTATTGTACATTAATTGTGAATATGAGGAAGAAAACGATCAAGAAACATGAAAAGAAGAGGATATACACCAGGAACCAACCCCAGATAAAGAAGAAATGAATCCAACCATATCTTGTAAAGCATTGACAAGAATTACCACTCCTAAAACTCTCAAGATAGAAGGACATATCAAGAAGATAAAGGTTCAAGAAGTTAAAAATCACATCGAGAAAGAAGAAATGAATCCGACCATATCTTGTAATGCATTGGCCAGAATTACCATTCCTCAAACTATCAATATAGAAGGAAATATCAAGAATAAAAATGTTCAAGAAGTGAAAAATCACATCGAGCATCAAGAAATGAATCCGACCATATCTTGTAATGTAATGGAAGAAATTACCACTCCTCAAACTCTCAAGATAGAAGGACATATCAAGAAGAAAAAGATTCAAGAAGTGAAAGATCACATCGAGCATCAACAACAAGTTCTCCAACTTTTAAAGGATAATGCCACTTTGGTGTAGAATCGAATGAAACAATAGGAAAATCAACATCACAGTGAAAGAAGTTTTGATGTAGGCGATTGGGTATTTTTACGACTACATCTCAAGCAAGCTATTTATGAGAAGGAAATATTGGCAATACTACATGCACTTAAGAAGTGGCGACCTTACCTAATGGGAAGACACTTCAAGGTAAAAATGGATCATGACAGTCTTAAATACTTTTTATAACAAATATTATCTTTAGAAGAACAAAAAAATGGGTCACAAATATGTTGGGTTATGACTTTGAAATCATCTACTAAAAAGGGAAGAAAAATGTTGTTGCATATGCACTCTTGAGAAAGGATGAGGATATGGAAGCATTGTTTTGTGTTATTTCTATTATCCAACCAGATTGGATAAACAAAGCAAGGGATGAATGTAAGAAGGATAAAGAAGTGTGGTCACTCATTCAAAAGTTGCAAAATATCCCAATTCAAACAATATTGCTAGAACTTGACGAGGAAGGAAAAATCATATTGGAACCTGGAGCAGTCATAGAAACAAGAACCCAACAGCTACGAAATCGATCAATTTCAGAGTATCTTATCAAGTGGAAGAACTTACTCGCTGAATATTCCACATGGGAGGAAAAGAATTTTATATAGAAGCAACAAGAAATACTCAAGCGTTGAGGACAACACTTTTTGAATGAGAGGGGCATGTTAGTTCCCTATACTACTAGTGTAACCCCTTATTGTTATTAGTACAACCCCCTTATTATATTGTTGTGCCCATGTAGTCCCCATATTGTTATTATTGTGCACCATAGAAGCCCACTATTGTTATTATTGTGCCTTTACATTATTATTGTTATGTTGGCTTTGATTATATTATGACCCCTTAGACTCCTATATAGAAAGGAGGTCTTGTCATTTGTATCATCCAAGAATTATTCATTTGTGTAATGTAAAGGAGGTTGCTCCCTCGAAGAGGCTTATTTCTAAGGTGTTCATCTATCTTTTCTATCTTTTTGTGAGCTGGTTTCATAACACTTAAGGAGGGTGAAGTTCTTCAAGCTAAAAAAGTGTGCTCAAGCTCCTAGAGTGCGCTTTTTAAGGCAAGAAGGTCCTTGTATGTCCGGAGTGTGGTTTTTTTAGGAGAGAAAGTCCTTATTCTTTTGAAGTGCACTTTTTCACTGAGTGTTTGATGTGTACTTCATTGTTTTGAAGTGTGCTTAGGCTTAGAAGGGTGTAGTTCTCTCCAACAGTGGCTACTTGTTAACTTGGAATGCACTTTTCACTGAGGGAGGTAGCACAAGGCTAGGTGACTTTCCTTAGGAAGTACTAATGCACTGTGAGAGGGAAGAGACCTTAGAAAATACTTAGTAAAAAAGTATGGGAGGAAAGATACATCAATGAGTCTCATCAATAAGTTTCTCCTATCACCTAGTAAGAGGATTAATACCTTTAGAACTTGTGTTGAGATGAATGTAGGTTTTAACCCTGTACAGAAATTACTTGCATACGAATTCTTAAACAAAGAAAATAAACAATGCGAGAGCATAACCCATAAAACACATATGCACAGAGATTTTTCCCTGGATCCCAAAACTGGGACTACCAGCTTGATTTTTCATTATGTTCCTTTCAATGTTACAATACATATTTATACATGCCGAAGCATCCAATACCATGGACCGAAAACCATCGCGTCCAATACCATGGACCAAAAAAACATCGCGTCCAAAAAACATGTGCGAAAATCATGCACAAAACCATAGGTGGGTCCGCCCAACCTAACATATGGTCCAAAACCAAAATTTTCCGGGGTGCTGCCCCGGACCCCATAAAGTGGGGTTACGGGTGCCCTTCAAACCCCCTATTAACTATATGGAAAGAATATAACACAACCCAAAAATCTCCCACTTGTTGTTTTCTTTCCACAGGGGGCCACAGGAGAGCTTAGTCATTTTTTCAGCCCTGAGATTCCCATTGCTTCTCTACACCAAGAGAACTTCTCAGAGCTCACAGATTTTGTCAATGCATCTGCAGTATTCTTCAAAGTATCCACCTTTACCAGCAACACCTTTCTGTCTTCTATCATATCCCTCACAAAGTGATACTGAACATCAATGTGCTTTGTCTTTGAATGATAAGCAGGGTTCTTTGCCAAGAAAATTGCACTTTGGCTGTCACAGTCTATTCTTATAGCTCCCTGTACTAACCCCATACTTGAACACAATCTCTGCAACCAAACTGCTTCCTTGCTTGCATGAGTGGCTGCCATGTATTCTGCCTCTGTAGTTGATAGTGCCACTACAGATTGTTTCTTACTCATCCAACTGACTGCACCTCCAAATAGGTTAAAAACATACCCACTTGTAGATCTTCTCTAATCCAGATCTCCAGCCCAGACTGCATCAACAAAGCCATGAATATCCAACACTCTGTCCAATCCTGGTCTTCCTTGGTAGCACAAACCATAATCACTAGTCCCACGCAAATACCTGAAAACCCGCTTCACTGTTGTTCAGTGCTCCTTCCCTGGTTTTGACATAAACCTGCTCAATACTCCCACTGCATGTGCAATGTCTGGTCTAGTACAGACCATTGCGTACATCAGGCTACCCATTGCACTTGCATATGGAACACGGGACATGTCCTCTTCCTCTTCTTGTGCCTTGGGACACTGTTCAGCAGATAACCTCACACCTACAGGAATAGGAACCTTCACCGGTTTACTATCCTGCATATTAAACCTCTAGAGTATTGTCTCAACATACTTCCTCTGGTTTAACCAAAGCTTCCTCTTTGACCGATCTCTTTTAATTTCCATGCCCAAAATATAGTTTGCAGCACCAAGATCTTTCATGTCGAATTTGGAGGACAATTGGGTCTTCAAATCCTGGATAATTTCTTTGTCATTTCCAACCAGCAACATATCATCCACATACAAGACCAGATAAATAATACGGTCACCAATTAATTTAAAATACACACAATGATCTGCTTTGCTTCTTGTGAAGCCAAGTCCCCATATAAATGTATCAAATTTCTGATACCACATCCTCGGTGACTGTTTTAACCCATACAAAGACTTCTTTAACTTGCATACCAGTTCTTTCTTACCCTTCACCGTAAAGCCTTCAGGTTTCTTCATGTATATTTCCTCTTCCAAATCCCCGTGAAGAAATGCTGTCTTCACATCCATCTGTTCTACCTCAAAATCAAAAGCAGCAGCAACAGATAAAAGTAATCTAATAGAAGTTACCTTGGCAATAGGAGAAAAAATATCACCAAAATCAATTCCCGGCACCTGAGAATAACCTTTTGCTACCAACCGAGCTTTGCATTTCTCCACCTTTCCTTCTGCATTTGTCTTCTTCTTGAACACCCATTTGCTGCCAATGGGTTTCCTTCCAGCCAGCAACTCCACCAGATCCCAAGCCTCATTTTTGTGCAAAGATGCCATTTCATCGACCATGGCCTCTTTCCAGAGTTTTCCATCCTCTAAATCCACTGCTTCCTTCACAGTTCTGGGATCATTATCAGTAACAGACAAAGCAAAATTTGAACTGAAAGCAGATGGACTATACCTTTCTGGCTGCCTTCTTTCTCGAACTGATCTTCTCACAGCCGGAGTTTGTGGCTCTTCATCTTCTGATTCCTCCTCTGCCGTAGAGTCTGATTCTTCCTCCTTTGGCTCAAACTCTATCTTCTCAGGTTCCTTTGGTTGGACTTCATGTTGAATAACATCTTTTACCTCTCTGAACAACACATCTCGGCTGTACACAACCTTCCGTGTGACTGGGTTCCAAAGCTTATAACCCTTTAAACCATCCTTATACCCAATAAAGATGCACTTTTCAGATTTACTATCCAACTTGGTTCGTTTCTCCTTTGGAACATGTACATATGCATCACATCCAAATACCCTTAGATGTGAAAGAGAGGGTTTCTTACCCGTCCATACTTCTTTTGGAGTCTTATCCTCCAACGCTGATGAAGGTGATCTGTTGATCAGGTAACATGCAGTATCCACCGCCTCTGCCCAGAATTCCTGTCCTAACCCGGCACCACTGAGCATGCTTCTTGCCCTTTCCATCAACATCTTGTTCATTCTTTCTGCGACTCCATTTTGCTGAGGTGTATATGGAGTAGTCTTCTGCCGTGCTATACCACACTTCTTACAAAATTCTTCAAATTCCTTGCTGCAAAATTCTCCACCATTATCTGTCCTCAGCACCTTTATCTTCTTTTCTGTCTGATTTTCCACCAGAGCCTTAAATTCTTTAAACCTGTCAAAGACTTCAGATTTCTTCTTAAGAAAATATATCCATGTATTCCTTGAGAAGTCATCTATGAATGATAAATAGTACACAGACTTACCCAGTGATGGAACCTTCACATGTCCAAACACATCACTGTGCACAAGCTCTAATATCTGTTTCATCCTCTTACCACCAGAGGGGAAACTCACCCGATTCTGCTTCCCATATACACAATTTTCACAGAAATCAAAATCCAGAGAGCTATTATTCATACCTTCTACCATACCTTTACCATGAAGTATTCGAAGGCCCTTCTCTCCAATATGTCCAAGCCTTTGATGCCACAACATGGTCTTCTCTCCAGAGACCACTAGATTCTCTACTCCATTTTCAGGAACCATAGAATTATCGCACCCATCAACAACAGTGCTACCTTGCAGCTTGTACAGAGTTCCAATCCGAACTGCCCGCATTAATATCAGTGCTCCTCGAACCATCTTGCAGGTATCTTTCTCGAACACTGTCTTTACACCTGCATCATCTAACTTGCTTACAGAAATCAGATTTCTGGCCAATGCAGGAATATGTAGAACACCCGGAAGTGTTCTAACCCTTCCACCTTGCAACTTCAACTTTACTTTTCCCCGACCAATGATTCTAGCCTTCCTATCATCTCCTAAGAATACATCACCACCATCGTATTTCTCATACTCGCAGAACCACTCTCTATGGGGAGTGAAGTGAAAGGATGCACCTGAGTCAATCAACCATGCCTCATGATTTACATGTGTACTTGAAGAAGCCAAGTACACATCCACACCTTCATCTGAGGTGGTTTTCGCCTCTGCAGAAGGAGAATCATCAGATCCCTTTCCTTTATCAGGAGCTTTAGATTTACAATCCCTTCTGAAGTGCCCTTCCTTTCCGCATTTCCAGCACACCACCTTTGTAGGTTTTCCTAGAGATTTAGATCTCCCTCTAGATTTAGATCTCCCACTCGATGACTTATTTTTGTTTCTGTTCTGGGACCGTCCTCGTACAAACAAGGCATCACCATTCTGGTTGTCCATATTTTTTCATCTCATCTCCTCCGTCAGCAAGGCTGAGACTATTTCATCAAACTACAAAGCAGTTGCATTGCTACCTATTGCAATAATCAGACTATCCCACGAATCTGGTAGAGAACACAACAGACTGATGCACTTATCTTCATCTGAAATTTTAATATCAACAGATAATAACTAACTTACCACAGTATTAAACGCATTCAGATGCTCTGTCACCGAGTCTCCATCTTTCATCCTCAGGTTATACAGCTTTTTCCGTAGGAACAGTTTATTCACCAGAGACTTAGATTGGTACAAAGTCCCTAACTTGACCCACAAAGCCTTTGTCGTAGCTTCCCCTGATACATTCAGCAATACTGAATCCGAGACACACAATAGTATTGTGCTCTTTGCCTTCCGATCCAACTTCTTCCATTCTTCATCGGTCACTCCCGATGGTTTAGTACCCGGATCTACCGCGATCCACTGATCTTTATCCACCAATAGATCCTCCATCTTGAGTTTCCACAACTCAAAATTCTGACCATTGAACTTCTCAATCTCTATCTTTCCACTGCTCGCCATCTTCTTTCACCACCAGAATCGATCTCACAGATCTCCCACTGAACAGGGTCTACCACAGGCCCGAGCGAAACCCCTCAGCAACAAAGGCGTCCCCTTGAAGCCAAAACAGCTCTGATACCAAATGTAGGTTTTAACCCTGTACAGAAATTACCTGCATACGAATTCTTAAACAAAGAAAATAAACAATGCGAGAGCATAACCCATAAAACACATATGCACAGAGATTTTTCCCTGGATCCCAAAACCGGGACTACCAGCTTGATTTTTCATTATGTTCCTTTCAATGTTACAATACATATTTATACATGCCGAAGCATCCAATACCATGGACCGAAAACCATCGCGTCCAATACCATGGACTGAAAAACCATCGCGTCCAAAAAACATGTGCGAAAATCATGCACAAAACCATAGGTGGGTCCGCCCAACCTAACATATGGTCCAAAACCAAAATTTTCCGGGGCGCTGCCCCGGACCCCATAAAGTGGGGTTACAGGTGCCCTTCAAACCCCCTATTAACTACGTGGAAAGAATATAACACAACCCAACAATGAAGGACCAAGAAGAGCTCTCAAAATGACTAAGTGTGGGACCATTAGAGTAGAAGAAATAAATGCATCCTAATACGAATCAAACATGGAACACACACATAAAATTCCATCAATACAAGCCAATGGAATAAACAAGACTAATGAACAACAGTGACATCTTAAAACAGGAGCAAAGTGACACCTATTTCTAAGTGTGACAATTGAAACAACATGTTACAACACTGAGAGAACAAGTTACAGGAGGAGTGATGATTATGACCAAAAGGTGCGCTTAGCTATAAGACTATGTCTAATACAAATTCCAATGATATTTAAGGCCATGTAATGCAAAAGAGTGTGCTAGAACTAACTTTGGTGATACACAAAGGTGTGATATGTGCAGGAGTGAGAACACAAAAGCGACACATGTGACAGGGGGAAAACATGAAGATGACACTTGGAAGATGTGAACGACCTTAAAAGTGACACATGCTAGAGAAAAGATAACATGAAAATGACACTTATTAAAGTAAAAGAAAGTCAAAATTACAACCATGAATGTGAAAGTGACACTTGTGAAAGCGAAAATGCACAAAAGACGACAGTTGAGAAAACTCACAAAAATAGAAGTACAAACACATCAAAGTGAGGGGGACTGTCAATAAAAGTGTGCAAGGACTGTCAACATGATTTGAACATCACATAAGCATTGTCTTGATGGATGGTTTTATGCATGTTCATTAAACCAATATTTCATAAAGGAAGTGTTCTCATGAACTCATCGCTGATTGAGCATGTGCATGTAAGTGACTTTGACAGTTAAAAATTAGAAAAAGGCTTAAACACTTTACAAAAAATCAATCGACCATGGAACGAAAAATCGTAGGATCCTTAGTAGGATCCAAAATTCAAGTGTGGGAAAATTTTTGGAGGTTGTTGATCACAACATCAACACCTTTGTATAACCAATGTCTTCAATCAATATTTTTTGTAACACCTCCATATTTATTTCCAAATCTCTTTTCACCTAAAACATGTCCCTAAATCCGCCTTGTTCCACTGCCTTAATTGGGACTTAATATATCTTAACTTGGCCTGTAGTTTATACATATTAGAGCCCCTAATTGGGAGTGGATATGCCTACCATTTTTTGGTATTTTCGATAAATAAGGGGTGATCTATCCAAAATGCCTCAAATCTGAAAGGTATATTTTTAGGTGTACCAACATCGCAATTGTTAACACCACCAACCAATGATCTGAGCCCCCATAGGGGAGGATATTTTCTTCCATATACAACCCTCACATCAAAAAATTCTTCGATATCAAGAATATTTCCAACCTTGAAGCCACTTGATGCTCTCCTTTGCGCTTATTTCTCCAAGTAAAGGTTCCATTGCCTATCTCTATATCAATTAGATTTTCTTCATCAATGAACATTTTAAAGGTCTCAAAATCTCTATCAATCCATGTTTGACCACCCTTGTTTTCTATTAGAAAGGTGATCATATTAAAATATCCCCCTATAATATAGGGGACATGACATTTTCTATCACTTAGGTCCATAAGAGCTTGTACCAAACTTAATTTTTCATCTATTTGCTGAGGGCCCTAAACATTTATAAAAACAATCGACCCAAGGACACCTATTATCTACATCTCCAATGATAAGAGAGATCTAGAGGATTATTCATTTATTAGATTCAAAACCCGAGGGTTCCACTAGGTCACTAAACCTCATGTAGTACTTTGAGCTTCCACCTCCAAATATGTAAACCTGCTTCCTAATTTCCTGCTTATTTCCTTTATCTTTTCTAAAAAACATTTCTTTTCTTGTGGGAACACTAGATATGATAGTTCCATTTTTATCTTTTTCTTTAACAATCCCTATTTTCTTAGGATGTTTTGGCCTCTTGCATTCCACCTTATAACTTCATGTTTAACTACGAAGATTAGGTTGCGAGCTTAGAGATCTCATCTTACCTGAGTTGATCAACATTTCTCCCAATTCTTGAAGGGCTACGCTATTTGACTTCCTTCCTCTTTTCCTTCGTCTATGCTTAGGAGCTGACAAGGTTTGGGCTTATGATGCCTTGAATCCCATATATCCAATGTCTTCATGTGATCATTTCTATCCTCTAATATTTTCCTCCTTGCGCATCAAGCGAAGGTACTGGATCCAATCCATCTGCTCCTCTAGGATGGCCTCTAATCCCTTTTCTATCGCTTGTTCCACCATGTTCTGTAGGTCAATCCCTTCCCTTTCTACTATTTCCTGTAGATTCGGGTCCATTGTTCCTACTTCACTTGGGGCCATTTTAGGTTCACCTTCGAACTATTTATTTAGGTATGGTATTTCCACATTTTTTTTCCAGATCATCTGGGGCTTCCATCATTCCCTATTTCCTATAGATCCGGGTCCTCTATTCCTACTTCACTTGGGGCCATTTTAGAATCGCCTTTGAAATATTTACTTAGGTATGGTATTTCCACATTTTTTTCCAGATCCTCTGGGGCTTCCATAATTCCCTCCTCTATCTCCTCGTCCCAATTCTCCCTTTTGTCTTCCTCATTTTTGTTATCTTCTGGAATCTGCTCAGAAAGGATCCCAAAGCTTCTCTTCAATGTCGTTCTCCCTCCTTGATTTCACTGTTGCTGGCTTCTGCTGGCATGCTCCCCTTGTATTATTTAATGCCAAATGAGTTTATTTTATTCACTGATAATCATACATTTCACTATATAAACAATCAACCAAAACTTAGCGAGAGGCATGCTAAATTGGTGTATTTCTTACAAAATTTCACTTTTGTAATTAAGCACACTAGAGGTTCTTCAAATAAAGTAGAAAACACATTAATTAGGATTACTTTAATTCTATCTGAATTTTAGTTTCGTGTTACAGGATTTGGTGAAGTCAGAGAAATTTATGAGAATGATATTGATTTTAGGGAAGCATATTCAACATGTAAAAATCCATTGAGGACAAATACAACATGGTGGGACAATTATATGATACAAGATGGTTTATTATTTAAAGAAAACAAACTATGTATTCCCAAGTGTTCCATGAGAGATAATTTAATACAGGAAAAACATAGTGGGGGATTGGCTAGAAATTACAGAGATGATAAAACTTTTGATGTGTTAAATTCATTTTATTATTGTCTAGGCAAGCAAGCAATGTGAAAATATTTGTGGAAAGATGTAGAATTTGTCATTAGGTGAAAGGAAGAAGTTAGAATACTGGATTATATCACCCATTACCCATTCCAAATAGGCCATGGGATTGAATCAAGATGGAATTTGTTCTTGGGTTACCTCAAAATCAATGAGGTAATGACTATATCTTTGTTGTTTTGGACCAATTTTTCAAAATGGAACATTTTATTGCATGTACCAAAACCACTGATGCAACTAGTGTGGCAAGCTTATTTTTTAAAAAAATTGTGAGACTACATAGACTTCCTCGTAGTATTGTGTCAAACATTTATACCAAATTTGTAGGTCATTTTTGGAGGACATTATGGAGGAAGCTAGGCACCAATTTAAATTTCAGTCTAACATATCATCCATAAAATCAGGGGAAAAAATAAGTAATAAATCAAAGTTTGGAAAATATTCTAAGGAGTTTGATAAGTGATCATCCCAAACAATGGGATTAAGTGCTCGCCCATGATAATTTTTCTTATAATGATTCACCCAATCGAAGTACATGTATTAGTTCATTTCAATTTTTATATGGAATGCATCTTAGAGGTGTATATGAATTAAGAAATTTGGGTAATCGAGAATTTAGAAGTATAGAAGGAGAAGATCAATGAGTTGCAGGAAAGGGTGAAGCAACAACTATAAGGGAAATAACAACAAATATAAACAACGAGTGGATATAAAAATGAGATGACACAATATCACGGGTTCTCAAATTTTATTGCAACATTTTTTCGAGAGGTTAAAAATATTTACTAAGGGAGTTGGTTCCCTAAATGTGTGGTTTTGTTTAATTTAATGTATTTTCCTATGTTTCTAAATAATTATAGAATATTGTATTTTTTTTGAGAAATAACGAGAGTTTGAGGGGTTAGAGAGATCTTAGAGACAGTTAGATCTCATGAGAGATTTGTGGATCTCAAGGAGATATTTTAGGATTAGTCAGCAAATATTTTGGATCTCAACCAATTTGTAGCTCTCTATTTAATTATTGTAAGCATACAAACAATAATCAAGAGTGTAGGTATGGGTTGGGCGTGGGTGTGAGTGGCCAATTGAATGATAATCAAGGAAAAATTATTGTGAATATTATAATTAGACTGAAATATATGTGAGTTTTGAGTGTATTTTTGCTGGTAGTTTATATTTTTTTAATTTTAATATGCAGGCCGCTATGGCTTGCATCAAAGTGGTATAAAATCCACTATGAACGAGAAGGTTCAAAAATATGAAAGT
The DNA here is from genome assembly GCA_031772625.1 of Pinus tabuliformis. Lineage (NCBI taxonomy): Eukaryota > Viridiplantae > Streptophyta > Pinopsida > Pinales > Pinaceae > Pinus > Pinus tabuliformis. The sequence goes on along the minus strand of CM062817.1, from coordinate 1,678,951,509 downwards.
GATTTGAAAGAGTATATTGGTGTTTGAGTGGCATCTCAACTCATGTCGTGTGAGATTTATGTGTGGAGAAGAGGAGATTCGAGGTCATTTGAGAGGGCATGAGAGAATTGAAGGGTGAAGCTGTGTGTAGTGGTGTGGAGAAGTTTTCAAGCACTTAAGTTGATAAAAGGAGACCCAACATGTGCTTGGATGCCATGTGGAGTTATTAATGGATCATTTCCACTCTAAGACATGAATTTCCTTACTATTATCAATGTATGTGGGTGTATTGGCTGCGTGGGTGTATTGATGAAGCCACAAATTTAAGGAGTTGTTACCTGTGTGAGCACTGGATGGCTTTCATCTCAATTTAGCCATGATCCAATAGTTCCCACAAAGTCCTGGTGCCCACGGATTGAGTCATAATAGTTGTGTAAACGAAAAAAAAGGATTGATGTGTGAAGTTGTGGCTGATAGCATAAGCCATAAGCGTTATATTAGGCCACGAAATTACGAATTCGCCACACGATTGCAAATGCATTAAACCATCACCAAAATATGATAGAGGTTACAGATTGTGATTTTAGAATAGTTTCCAATTGATTAGTTCTAATTCATATGATTGAAGTGGATTTCTTGCAGCGAAGGAGATCCATTTCTGCAGTCAAGTGAAGTCAGCAAGTGAAGGGTGTTTTTTTGGCAGATTATGTTAGGAGATTGTGTCTGGAGATCGTGACTACCTAGGAGAGAGATGTTGCTCAGATATTCCACTTGTTAGAGAGACATGTTGGTTGGAGTTGTAGATCAAATACCTTGCAATATTCAAGCATTCCATAGGAAGGATTGATGTGGAGTTGTGCGACTACTATGTAAGGGAAAATTTTGTTTTTTTTCGTTGTTAACAATGTAAACTTTGAAACGTGAACTAATACTATTACCTGTTTCATAGAGATAGAAAAAAAGTGACCCCATTTTGAAAAGGGGTGATGCATAACACACATGTTTTTTTAGAGCATAGTTTTTGGCACTTTAATTTTTTTATGTACATTACGTTTTAGAATGGTAGTGATTTTCATGCTGATTTTAAAAAGTGGTAATTATGCATGAGGCCTTTTTTTTAAAAGACCTATTTTTTGACTTTAAATTTTCTAATGTATGAAATGTAAATAATTATTTTCTAAATTTAATAATTTTTGAAGTGGTCTTCTTCTTCATATTTTGTTTTTTTTTGTAGTGAGGTTTTTATTGTTTTGCATATTTAAAGAAGAAGGTCAATATTTTGAATTTTCGATATTCTACATATTTATACATCGTTAATTAATTTTTCAATCCACATGAAATAATTGTCTCTAAAAACAATAATTTTTAACATTTGACATAAAAATAACAATTTTTAACATAAATATAACTAAAAAACTACACGTTTTGATAATTTTTTGTAATTTTTTGCTAGAGATGACATGTCAAAATCACAATTTTTATAAGAAAATTTTAACTAAAAATACATATAAATTAGTACAATGACATATAAATTAATAAATAACATATTGAAATTCAATTCCATATAATAAAACTTACCTGAGCCAGAAAATAAATCTAGAACCCAATCTCCTTCATTTGAACATATGTCTATAAGATAGTTAATCAATAACTGTGGTTTTTGATAAATGTTAACTATCTCTCCTTTTGCTTCTTTGTCTTCATATGTTAGTTTTCTCACAACAACATCATAAGTCAGTGTTTGGCTATGACTCTTTCCATCTACCCGATTAAAAATCATAGACATATAGCTATCATCTTTTGCCCAACTATCAATATGGATGAACTCACAATCATTTATAAATGGTTGATCTTCATGGTTAAGAAGATTTGAATTTTGCCTGTAACATGAAATAGTAAAAGTTCAATTAACTTGTACATAAATGATTTTTTTAACATTAATCAAATATACATTTTAAACATCTTACCATGTAAGTTGCATCCTTGAATTTGTTTTCCCCTTGAAGCTTGACAATAACATTGCCAATTGTGTGTCTGAATGAAATGTCACAAATCTCCATAATGGTGATGACGTGACTTCTAGAAATCTCGCAACCACTTTACTAAGAGCTTGATAAATATAAGGGTCACTATCATAGTCAATGTTTGGAATATTGAAACCATGGGGAATATCTGCAATAACTAGGGCATAATTCATTTTAGGTATGAGTTTAGCAATGTCTTCACAATCGCCTTGTATTATAGGATATTGAATAGTGTCAAGTCCATTCCAAATGAAATGATTAAGAGTGAAAAATTTCAAAAGAATGGAGTGTCACGATGTCCTCTTAGTCCTAATCCAATGGACTATGAGAGCAGCAGTGATGAAGATCATGATGACAAATTTCAAAAGAATTGAGTGTCACGGTGTCCACTTAGTCCTAATCCTATGGACTATAAGAGCAGTAGTGATGAAGAGCATGATGAAAATTTTCAAAAGAATGGAGTGTCACGGTGTCCTCTTAGTCCTAATCCTATGGAATATGAGAGTAGTAGTGATGAAGGATAGGATGAAGCACTTAGTCCTAATCCTAAGTACTATAAGAGTAGAAGTGACAATGGACAGGATGTAGCATTTTCAGTAAGTAAACAGTCACATTTTCGATGTAGTCCTAATTCTATGGACTATGAGAGCAACATTGACAATGCACATGAGGAATAATATCCAATAAACGTCGAGTCAAATTTTCCATTTAGTCCCAATTCTAAGGACTATGACAGTAGCAGTGAAGAAGGGGAAGATGAAGAATATCCTCGAAGTCAGTATTTGAAAAGCACAACTGATCATAGTATGGATAGCATTCCTCATAATGATGATGAAAATTCTTATACAAATGATGATCCAATGATGGAGATGTTTCCAAGAAATATTGTATCGAGGAGTAGGAGCAAACCTTTTCGTATCAATGCAAGATGTTCTATTTTTTTTTTGGGTTGTGGTTCACGGACACCTTGGTCAACGGGTGGTTGCTACATCCACGAAAAAATTTGGGCTAATCGACCCTGAAGGGAATCTAGCCCCACAGCCCACTAGCAAGGCCTAACCCTAAGGGCTGTAGGCAGAATGGACCCTGTGACCTCCCAAACAGCAAGGCACTAATTTTGACCAACTAAGCTAACCCTTGGGGCTACAAGATGTTCTAGTTATACAAGGGGTAGAGTAGAATATCTGACGAGAAGAAGCTTTATCAACTCTCTCATTTCAAGTGAATGTTGTCAAAAAGATTGCTTGAAACATATGGATTTCAAATTTGCATTAAAGAAAAGGAAGAGATATTTGTCAATGAATAAAAGCATGCAAAATTCATATTTAGTTGGGTGCATGCAATCTACATTGTCAGGTTATGATTATCATATTGGGTCTTTATTTATCTGAAAAAAGGCTTTCAAAATGTTTCATTCGATGGGGAATTTTCGTCTCTCGAGAATCCAAGAAAATTTAGAAAAGGATCCCACATTTTATTCAGAAGTACATCATAAATGACAGTTTGGGCCATTATCAAATACTGCAATGTCATGGATGAAATATTTCTTTTCAAAGCATGGAGAGTGTATGCCAAATAGAGAGACAATACATATTCCAGATAATTTTTCAAGACGAGAAATCTACAACTTATACAAAGAATATGCAAAAGGTGCTGAGGAACATGGTTGGTTTATTACATATCAATATTTTGTGAAGGTATGGAAGAAATAATTCAACAATGTCCGTATTCCTAAGAAGACAAGGATGGGGATTTACAGTACATGTGCTTCTCTTAAATAAAAAAGGGACAAATGTGAAGGGTCAGAAAGAGGTAAGCATTCATAACTTTAACTTTTAAAATTGTATAGTCATCAACTATGAAAACATATTTCTTAATGGCTTTCTTTTATATTGTGTAGATTCAATTGTCAAAGAACTTCAGGAGCATCATGAACAACAAACAAATGAAAGGAAAAATTTGTACAAGCATCGAAAGAAGTGTTATGATAATCCGAATAAATATTTGGGTTTGATAATTGATGGTATGGACCAAAAGAAAACACGTTTACCACATTTTGTTCGCACACCAATAAAATTACAGGAGGAAAATTTTATTCAGTATCACTTGGTCGGTTGTATGGTCTTCAATCGGAAAATGTTGCCAAGGGTGTACTTCACAGCTCCAAATATTCATAATGATGCAAATCTGACAATAACCATAATTCATGATGTGCTTTCCCATTGGTCTGGTAATCTTCCTGAATTTTTGTATCTACAATTGGATAACACTTGCGTGAAAACAAAGATCAGGTTGTTTTTGGATATCTAAACATGCTTGTTGAATTGAGAATTTTTCAAAAGGTAAAGGTTGGTTTCCTTCTTGTTGGGCACACTCATGACCATATTGATTAGATGTTCAGTCGTTTTTCAGTCACATTGAGGAGGAAGGAAGTTGGGATCTTGCCATCATTAATTGAATGTATTAAGAAATCATACATGCCAGAGCCTACTTTTGATGTGTTGGAAGAAACTATTGACATGCGAAGGTTTATTTTGGGATCGCATGGTGAGGAGAAATGCATTGAACAACTTAATGACATTAGCTTCCAACATCAATTTCATATCAAAAAAATTGATGGGAAAACACTAATATGGGGCAAGAAGTATTCAAATATTGCAGAATGGGCACCGTCATCAGGTTTGGAATTTTTGAAGTTCATTCTAGATCATCCAATATTTGCATCAAAAATATTGTTATTACAATCAGTTGGTGAAGTTCATAATGCACGCAGACAGAATAGAGATATAAATTATTATGATTGCCTAGAAGAAATTAAAAAATGTATTAGATATACATATGAGTACTTTGACATTGCTGAGTTAGTTTGGTGGGAGTCATTTTTCAATAATTAAAGTGATATCATTTCAACAACAACAAATGAAGATATATGAGTCATTTTTATGTTGTTGGATTATATGTCTTAATTATGATAATTTTTATTGTTTAGAATATCTACAATGCAACATTAAATTAGAGATAATGTATGTTTCATTCAATATACAAATAATGACATTTTGATTAATTTAGTCATGTAATTTGTTCATAATGTCATGGTTTTTAAATTTTATGGTTGAAAAAATTCAAATTTTTTTTGTATCTATAATGTTATGGTTGAAAACATGTTGAATTTATACTTAGGAAATAAAAATGTTATTCTACCAAAAACATTAGTGTGTTTTTTTCCTCATAAACAACTGTTTTTTTTCACATAAAAATTCAGTTTTACTAGCATTTTTTAAAAATGTTGAAATTGACCCTAAAAAAAACCATCATTCCAGTATCAACACTTTTCATTTTCAGGGTGTTCTTTGCACGAAAATTTCATTTTCACTGCCATTTTTAAAACATGTTCAAAATTTACCCTAAAAAAACCATCGTTCCAGTATACACACTTTTCATTTTTAGCACTGTTTTTTATTTTATTTTTTCGGGTTTTTTTTTGCTAGAGTTCCTGTTTTGAGTTTATAGTTTCATTTCAAAGTTTACATTGTTTGTTGTATTGGAGTCACAAGATGCCATTTGCTAGGATCAAATATTTACAATTTTTACTTGATGGAACATGATACTTTGATGAAGTCTATACATTACAACCACCAATTTATTTTATTAAGGGTATACATTTTCTTATTTCTAGATGTTGGTTTATATTTATGAAATGAAATTGATGTACGTGGCAAGAGAAATTTTTGAATTAAAGTCATGAGAGCCATGCACAGAAGTATGAGAAAGTAAGTGGAAGTTGTTAGAAAATTATATATTACAGAGAAATGGTACACATAAAATATTGCAGAAACAAAACCACAGAAAACACATGAAACAAGAGAGACACATATATACATGGTTCACCTAGTTTGGGTTACGTCCATAGAGAAACAACCAGTCCTTCCTTTTATATTAGCCAACAAAATGAAGAGATACAACTGATAACATATCCGTTGTAATTTCCTCTTCGCTCTCACACAATCTTCTCTCTCTTTCTCCCTCAAAATACACATATTCAAAGCCTTAATACAATTCCCTCATATATAGCGAGGGGTTGCCTTATAGGGGAAAACGTCCTAAATTAAACATAACTTCTATCGTCAGATCATATGCCTAATGAACGGAATAGGTTGAATACGAAATTATAATATTTTACAAGGAAATTTTACATCTATTTTTAGCTTCGGGGGCGCTACCCCCGAATCCCTGTCCGGGGGGTGGGGCACAATGGTTATTAAACAGGAAACATTGTCGCCCCATTATGAACCGGAGTCCAACACGGTGATACCTCTGAATAAAGAAGATAATCAGGCTCCACACCCAATAGAAGTGTAAGTCATATAGAGAGATTTAGTAGAGTCACGAGAAAGAATAAGTGGAGACATAATTAGTGTGTTTTAATGAGTTTTTTCAAAGTGAATGGTGAGTGAATTAAGAGAGGTGAGAAAATTAGTGTATAAATTAATATAATATGTGTTTATTGGAGGTATAAGGCATGGTTGAAGATTGAGGTCGAAGTCGCTTGTAATGTAAGTGAGTAAAGGGTCAAAGTCAATCAAGTGAAATTCAAGGTCAAGCTAGAGTCATTGATTGTAATTGGGTGCATGATCGGTGGAACCCTACACCCAAAGTCAAGTCACTGTATAAAATTTTTAATGACAATAATTGTAAATTGCAACAATTTAAATTACAAGTATTGGTTTTGCAAATGATCACAACAGTTGCAGGTGTTGAAAAATTGTGGCAAGAGAACCTCACATGCAAAAAGGAGGACAAGAAAATTTCTCAGTGAGTGAGTAAGTGTGTGCATAAGCTAGAGGAGCAAGGAGTTCTTAGGAAGGTTCAAGAGGAGTGAACCATTGGCCAGGCTTGGAGGTAGCCTGTTAAGGTGTTGGCTTTATTACAATGCACGGTGAACAAGGTGAAAGTTCACAAAGGGAGAAAGGAAAATGGCAGGTGATAGTCATAGTAAAGGTTAAAGGGTAAGCCACAGGAAAATGTGTGATGAGGAATTTGAGAAAGAGATGACTGAAATGAAGGCATTATTGAATGTGCGTGAGGATCTTCTACAATAGAATGAGGAGAATTAGATGCATGGGTGAAACCTAAGGAAAAAGGTTAAGTGCCCTATTGAGAAATTAGTTGCAAGGAAGCAAAGATAGAAGTTGAGATGTAGACTGAAGGAATAAATTGGAGCAGCTGAGAGTGATGAAGAAGTTCACATAACCTAAGCAAGGAAGAATCCAAGGAGAATATGGTGATGGTGTTGATGAAGTTTTGATGTCTGAGACATCAAATGAGGTTACAAAACCTTATGTTTTTTTTTACGATTTATGTAGGGTTGCAGGTGTTGCTGTAGGTGATGGACAACATTTCGAAACTATCATGAATATTGAGAGAGATGAAGAAGGAGAAAAAAGTCCAAATTTTGTTCTCATTAGTGATGAAGAGTAATAATTCAATAGAATTCTCATCAGGGATGGTGAACCAAAGGCAGAATGTGAGGATGGACAACTTCTAAAAGTTGTTGTGAAGAAAGATGAAGTAAATCTGAAGGTTGAAGAATTCACTGGAAACATCGAGACAAAATTCAATCAGCAAATTGAAGTAGAGCAAGGAGTTCAAGAAGAAACTCTACAAGCATGGGTTGAGGGTGAATATATATTGGTTTAGTTGTATACTCTTATTTTGATGGTTTTGGTGGTTGGGAAAATTCCTCTTGAAATAGTGAGCAGAATCATGGTGAAGACAAATGTCTTGCAGCAAGAACAACAAGAGTGGAATTATTGTGAAGTTTGAGAGGCGACAACAGTAGGAAAACAACATGACAAAGCTGAGGATCGACAACAAAATTATGTATGGGATCCAAGAGGACATGAGCAAGATCAACTCATGGTCAGGAGACCATGAAATTTTTTCTACATGGGGAGTTTGATGCATGAGCATAGGCTCTCAAATTTTACTGTAGCATTTGACCGAGAGGTAAAAAATATTTACCAAGGGAGTTGGTTCCCTAAATGTGTGGAATTTTTTAATTTAATGTATTTTCCTATGTTTCTAAATAATTATAGAATATTGAATTTGTTAAATAATTATTGATAAATCTTGAGAGTTTGAGGGGTTAGAGAGATCTTATGGACAATTAAATCTCATGAGAGATTTGTGGATCACAAGGAGATATTTTAGGATTTTTTAGCAAATATTTTGGATCTCAACCAATATGTATCTCTCTATTTAATTATTGTAAGTATGTGGGCAATAATCAGGAGTGTAGGTATGGGCTGGGCATGGGTGTGAGTGGCCAATTGAATGATAATCAAGCTAACATTATTGTAAATATTATGATTGGAATGAAATATATGTGAGTTTTTTAGTGTATTTTTGGTGGTGGTTTATAATTTTGGGTTTTAATATGCAGGCCGCTATGGCCTACATCATGAGACAACAATAGTTTCAGATTGGTGACTTAGTCATGGTACACATGAGAAAGGAGAGATTTCTAACAAAGACATATAATACGCTCAAGAGGAAGAAGATTGTTCCTTGTAAAATCTTGAGGAAATTTTTCCCAAATTCATATGAAATAGAACTTCCTCAAGACATTGGCATTTCCCCTATCTTCAATTTAACTGATTTATATCCTTTCAAGGGAGAAGAAAATATTATGAATGATGCAACTGTTTGTGATGAAAACCAGACTAGTGGATGGAAAAACCAACTGCCAAAAGCAACACCAAAAGAGATTGAATTAGTGTTGAACCAAAAATTGATGAAAAGAACCAGAGGCAAAGAGTATTATCAATATTTAATTAAGTGGAAGAATAACGCTATTGAAGACTCTATTAGGATGAAACAAAGTAGAAATTTTAAAGTATGGTACTATTGTGGAAAATCTTATCAAGACTCTCTTTCCCCGGGAGTGATGCAGGAGCATCACCATCAGTAAATTCATTTTGACCATGATGGTAAAAAAATAATTTACTATAGGAAGTAGGTTTCCTAAATTTGTTTTAATTGTTTATTTAATTATGAGATTTAGTATTTAATTATTATGTATTTGCACAAAATAGAAATTTGTTATAGCTAATTCTAAGAGATATTGCAAACATTTTATTATTTGGATATTTTCTAGATTTAGGATTTAGATCCACAATTAGTGGATTTGAACCGATTGTTATTTTTGTATTAAAAATAGACTTTGTAGCTTAGAGAGAAGTTTAGATAGTTAGATAAAAAGGGGTTAGAATGTGAGTGTGCAAGTGTGGGTTTCTACGTGCTTTCTGAAGAAATATATTAATTAAATTGAAGATATTTTTCCTCCTGTAGATGCTTATTCGTGCTCTATTTCAATTTATTTTGCTTCGAAGTTTATGTACAAACTGATTATAAATATTTTTGTTAATGTTTTTTCAGGCTCGATGTAAATCTATGTTCCTAGGCGTAATATGGTTGTTACATTCTCATATTCACAATTCGGTTTGGTCAATGAGGACCATTGTCTTTTTCTACAGTTTAATTCCATTGTAGTACACTCAATGATGAATGTAAACATTATAGGAAGAAACTATAAGTTCATCAACGATTTCTTAAGTTTTCAAGTATTGGCATGAAGTTTGAAGAACATTCGGTGGTTGGGGAGAAAAGTTCAATTTTATTAAGTAAATCCGAGTCTGACCTTGACCTTGGCAGGACCCAGTCGGAGTTGTACAATAGTTGTGTTAAATATGATTTAGATTAGTCGTGCCCAAACTATAGTCGAAACCCTTTTCTTTTAATGCATTGTTGATCTGAATGTAAACTTGAAGATTTTTTTTAACAATTTTGCAAGTGTAAATTATATGTGTTTTGGGTAGAGGATCAATTTACTAAACACATAAAAGATGATTTTTATCTTAGTTTTGCATAAAATAAAGAAGACATCAGTACCATAACAACATACACAAGACAACAAATGATGAAGGAGTTCACCCCTCCTGGGCTACATCTCCTGGTCCAACTTCCAATGTTGGGCCTCTTTCATTATGCTAAAAAATATGTGTTTACATCAAGTTACAATGCTCAAAATGCTAAAAAAATGTCTCCAATGGCTCTAGAATAGTCAAAAACCCCTATTTTGGTTCTTTTTGCACCTCATTTGGCCAAAAACTAAGAAAGTTATGCTTATTTCTTCATTTTCCCAAATTTTGCAGCTAACCATCCTCCAATTCGGCCTCAACCTGGCTTGAGCGCCCCAAACACAAAACTGACACACTAAACCTGGCACAACTCTCGCTCAGCGGACAAATTTGTAGGATCGTTAAGGGTGCCATTAAGCCCCCATGTTCTGAAAAATTAGGCCACATGGGGGCCACGTGCCCAAGGGCCAGGGCTAATTTCCCACCCCCACCGGCTGGGCCACCAACTACTTGACACGCAGTCTTATCACTCCATGAAACTTGGGTTTAGCGCTTAATTTCTGTGCACAAGACTGAGTGTTATATCATTGTGGTGAGGTCATGTGGAGGCCATATGGCCTGAGGTTGGCCCTCATTGCAAGAACCTTTCCGCTGGCACCTCCTGCACTTCTGCCGGTGGTCGTATGGAATCCCATATGGCTTGGGGATGGCTCTTTGGGATTGGCCCCTTTTTCATCCATTGATGGTTCTGGAGTTAGCTCCAATATATAAGTTGGGGTGGGTGCCATGACCATGGGGCTGGGGCTAAGCCCTGGCCCACGGTCCTACCCTTGGTCCTCTTGGGCGCAGTGTCTAGGGCTAGGGCTTAGGGCTGACCCTACCCCCAACCATGCCAACAATGATGTTTAAATAAAATTCAAATTCAATATATATCAAGTGACATGGCGGTGGTGCTATGGTATAGCTGTTGGTTGTTTGGTACTTGGTCTCCAGTTCGACTCTTGAGGGTTCTTTTCAGCCTCCAAACAAATTTTGGTCGACCATGAGGAGGCCATGTGGCAGCCACTGGTTGGCCCACGTGGCACTCCCTCATTGGGCCACCACAATAAAACCATTAACCAATAAAAATTCACCATGCCACAACCAATCAAAAAATGACAAGTGGAAGTCATTCATAGGACCACCAAAATACACAGTCAACCCAGTCAAATGCCCAGTCAACTTACAAACCGCTGACTAGGTGTACCTGCAATCCTTTTTCCAAAATTTTTAGTTGTTTCCCAAATTGATTAGAATGTGATTCCGGGAGCATATGATGTTGGATTTGAGTGAAATGATTTGTGTTTCGTTTAGATCGCCGAGATCTATCCATTCGTTCAAGTTTTGAGCTCTGCCACACACTTTGAATTTTGAGCACTATTTTGATCCACCGGATCACTCCTCCCCATTGGAAGATTTTGGACCTCCAAAATCTCTTTATCAATCAACAAATAGATGAGGGTATAGTTCCCTCACCCTTTTAGTCTCAATCCACTGAACTTTGCTTGAATTTGTCATTTTGAGCTTTTCATGAAAATACATCATTTTCCCTGATTTTGGAGTCCTTGTCTTGTTGTCATAGATGACATCTTGCTGCAATCTCCCAGAATATGCACAAAAAAAAAAAAAAAAAAAAAAAACAAAAACAAAAACAAAAACAAAAACAAAAACAAAACAAAACAAAACAAAACAAAAAGCAAAAAAACAAAAAAAAACTTCCTTTGAAGGAATAAATACATTCCCTCCTTGGTCTCAGATCAACGGAAACTTAAAAAATCTCAAATTCTTCTCACCTTGAACACGGTCGTCATGATGATGCTTACCATGTCTAACCTTGTACTTGGCTCAACCCTTGAACAAATGTGATCACCATCGTCATGCACCATCCATTTTCAAAACCAACACATTATGAAACCCACAAGAAGAAGTTTTGGAACCAGTGTCCTCTTTGTCAATTTTCTTTTGCATTTTCTCTTTGACCTCTACACTCTCTAACACTGGCATCTTGTTCACACCAATGTTCAACAATGATGTATGCTGCTGCAAATTTACTTCATTTTCTTTACCTCTTTTAGGAGGCAACATGTTAGACTCCTAAAACATCTTATCACATAAATTAGAAACATCAATGGAATCATATTTAAAACTTGATTCATATCCTTGAAAGGCTTTAGATTCTTCGATACCTTCATGTTTGATCATTAAAAATGCAAAGTTTTGATTAGAATTAACAATCCTCTTCATTTGTCCCACATTTACAAGAGATGTATTCAACTTCTTATTGCGTTTTCTAACAATGTACTCAATCCCATTCTTGAACAAATGATATTTCTTCTCATGGAAATGAAAAATATCTCTCTTATCATATATATATGGGCTTCCCAAAACAATACCACATATATCAATTGGAATTACATCAAGCTCTACCTCATCTAGAAAGTTTGCAGTGATTGCAAATTTTAGTTTACATCTTTTTGTCACATGCAATTTTGCATTGTCACATATCCAACCTAAAGGATAAGGTTTAGGATAAGGAATGGTTTCTAAATTCAACTTCTTGACAATGTCTTCTGAGATAAGATTTTCTTGTGAACCACTATCAAACAATGTATCTATCTTGGTATGTTTTGAAATAAATCTAATGTGGAAAAGCTCTATTCTTGTTTTTTCATCTTGAGTTTCATTGAGAAAATTTGAAGAACTAGTACTTGCAATGTCCTTACCTTTCAAACCCATGGCTGTGACCTTTTATTCATCTCCATAGTCTAAACCTAAATAATGCTGTGTAGTTGCAACTGTCTTCTCCTTCTCCTTGTTCTTAAACTTTTTGGGTCTCATTTCTGGACGAAGTTTCCAACAATGATCATCATCATGGCTGTCTTTGGAACAATTTTTACATGTGATATCTTCTTTCTCCATCATGATGGCAACATTCTTCTTCCCTTTTCATTTGAACTTACCCTTTCCTTTTTCTCTAGACTCAAAGGAACTCTCACTAGTTTCTTTAGAAACATTTTTCCCTCTTGCCTCTAAATGAGTTGCCTAAACACAAACTTCATCTAGTTTTGTAGGGTTAAACATGAGAATGGTATGTCTCAAATAACTATGCAATCCTCCAATGTATTTGAGAAAGGTATCTTGCGAAGACAAATATATACCCAAAATCAAAGATCTTTTCCTAAATTCTTGAGTATAAGATTGCACATTTTTCCCTTTAGCTTTCCTAAAGTTCTTCTAATCCATAATAGCTTTCTGCATGTATGCTAATGGATAAAACTACCTTCTTATTATAACAAAAAAGCCATTCCAAGAGGATAAAACCTTACCATGTTTCTTCATGTCCTCTTGAGTTTTGGATTTCCACCAAATTAATGTTGCACCTTCCAATCTAAGAGAAGCAAGATGAATCTTGGTTTCATCATCTTTGATTCTTTGTATCCTGAAATACACTTCAATCTGACGAATCCAATTGTCTAGTCTTTCTACATTTACCTCTCCATTATACATAGGCAATTCAAAATTAATGTCAAGATTAAGAAAAGGAGTTTTACCACGACCCTTTGAGGAATTTGGATGTGTTTGTGAAAGGGTAGAATAAGTTGAAGATGAGGATGAAGATGAGGATAAGGATGGTGATGGAGGTGAAGGTGGTGGTTCGTCACCATTCCCTCCATTCCTTTTTGGAGGTTTGTTTTCTTTTCCTCCATGAGGTTTTGAGCTTTCTCCATACATTCTGGAATTCCTCTCCTCATACAAAACCTTAACCATCTCTGACATCTCAAAGAATGCTTTTCTGAAAGTCTTCTCATCTTCAAACATCTCTTCAGGACCTTCTTCATGTGTCATGACTATTGAAGCCCAAGGTGTGTTTGTTCTCCTTGAAACAATTTGAAATCTTGGCTCCACAAGTTCTCCTTCTCTTATGTTGAGCTTCAACCTTGTAAGCATTAGAAAAACACTTGCAAACAAGTCAAATATTCACAATAACTTGGGCTCTGATACCAAAATGATCTGAATGTAAACTTGAAGATTTTTTTTAACAATTTTGCAAGTGTAAATTACATGTTTTTTGGGTAGAGGATCAATTTACTAAACATATAAAAGAGGATTTTTATCTCAATTTTGCAAAAAATAAAGAAGACATCAATACCATAACAACATACACAAGAAAAATTATAAAGGAGTTCACTCCTCCTAGGCTACATCTCCTGGTCCAACTTCCAATGTTTGGCCTCTTTCATTATGCTTAAAAATATGTGTTTACATCAAGTTACAATGCTCAGAATACTAAAATAATGTCTCCAATGGCTCCAGAATAGTCAAAAACCCCCATTTTGGTTCTTTTTTCCCTTCAATTGGCCAAAAATTGAGAAAGTTATGCTTGTTTCTTCATTTTCCCAAATTTTGCAGCTAATCATCCTCCAATTCGGCCTCAACCAAGCTTGAGAGCCCCAAACATGGAACCAATGCACTAAACCTAGCACAATTCCCACTCGACAATCGAATTTGTAGGACCATTAAAGCCGCCATTAAGCCCCCAGTTCCAAAAAATTAGGCCACATGTGGGACACGTGCCCAAGGAACGAGGCTAACTTCCAGCCCATACCGGCCAGGCCCCCAACTGCTTGACACACAGTCTTATGCTCCATGAAATGTGGGTTTAGCACTTAATTTCCGTGCATAGGACTGATCGCTCTATCCACTACGATGAGGTCATGTGGAGGCCATATGGACAGGGGTTGGCCCCCGCTACAAGCACGTTTCCATTGGCTCCTCATGCTCTTCCACCGGTGGTCGTATGGAGTCCCATATGGCTTGGGGCTAGCCCCCTTTTCATCCACTAACGGTTCTGTAGTTAGATCTAGTATATAAGTTGTGGTGGGTGCCGTGACCATGGGGCTGGGCTAAGCCCTAGCCCATGGTCCCACCCCTTGGTCCTCTTGGGCATGGTGACCAGGGTTGGGGCTTAGCCCCGACCCTACCCCCAACCATGCCAATAATGAAGTTTAAATAAAATTCGCATTCAATATATATCAAGTGGCATGGTGGTGGTGCGATGGTATAATTGTTGGTTGTTTGGTACTTGGTCTCAAGTTCAACTCTTAGGGGTGTTGTTCGGCCTCTAAACAAATTTTTATTGGCCATGAGGAGGCCACTGGTTGGCCCACCTGGCACTGCCTCATTGGGCCACCACAACACAACCATTAACCAATAAAAATTCACCATGCCACAAACAATCAAACGATGACAAGTGATAGACATTCATAGGCCCACAAAAATACACAGTCAACCCAGTCAAATGGCCAGTCAGCATACGAACTACTGACTGGGTGTACATGCAACCCTTTTTCCAAAATTTTTAGTTGTTTCCCAAATCAATCAAAATGCGATTTCGAGAGCATTCGATGTCGAATTTGAGTGAAACGAGTTGCGTTGGGTTCATATCGCTAATATGTATCTAGTCGTTCAGGTTTTGATATCTATCACACATTTTGAATTTTGAGCACTATTTTGATCCACTGGATCAATTGTGCCATTAAATATTGACCCCCAACTAATGGTGGACAGGTTTCCCCCGACCTATAGTCGGGTCTATTTCATTTTGGTATATTTTTGAAATCAGTCCTAATAACTCGACCCTAGTCGACCCAACCTTACAAACTTATAGAATATGTCGGCCCTTTTGTCGTGTATATATAAAAAGTGGATTTTCTAAGGATTTTTTTGATTTATTTAAAAAGAGAGTTTGTATATAATTTTGATTTGGAAGCAAATAATTAAGTTGGCCATTGGGAAGGACTTAGTACTAGATCAACATCATCAGTGAATGGTGTGTTAGGATGGAATCGAATTCCTTAGCAATATGCCCCTCCCCCATTGATAGAACAATGAGAAATGATCACATAAGGATAAGAGGAGTTTGGAACTTGGTTATAGAAGGGTGATGGCGCCATTATGGTAGTAGAAAATCTAAAATGGTAATAAGATGTCATTGGATTTCACCCATACTTCCATGATGAATCAACCACCCAATAATGGATATGACAACAAGAGTGAGGTGTTGATCATTGACTTTGCATGTTGTGCAGTTAAGAAAGTAAATAAGGTTAAGATAATTCATGTGGATATTTATATCCAGACACAAACATAAAAAAAAAAAATTGATCCACCATCCATGAATTTAATTGATTCAATCTCATGGAGGACTATGGAATTAATTGATGATGAGCTTGATGGCATGTGTGAGCCTAGGAGATCATGAACAATGTCAAGAAATCACCTCAAAGAATGGTTGTCACAACACAAGGAGGGAGCAGGGGTATTGTTTCTTGTCTGTAGATATGCTTGAAGAATATAAAGCTTGGGGCTCATTTGGTTAGAGCTCCTAAGCTTTTCCCTTGGAGAGTGTTGGCAGAAAAAGGAATAATTGAGGCTTTGCTATGGTCAATTCTTAATGGGAGCCCCTTAAATTCCTTGGATGTGACTAGAAACTCCATTTTTTTCTCTCTTGATTCAATGCTAACTGCTAGAAACACAAAGTCCTCCCTCAGTGGGGCATCATCTGTCATACTTTTGTTGGTTGTCAAATCCATATTGAACCAACATGACAACAAGATTGAAGCTCTTCATTAGCATAATGCAGATACTCACCTCCAGAAGCATAATTAGGAGCAACTCAATATTGTTAGTAACACGGGTGGAAGTAACTATGGAAATTAGAGAACTGATATGATTGCCCCTCCTGTAGATGAATCCCCCTTTGAATTCTGATGTCATATTGTAAAAATATGTTTTTGGTAGGCCAATTTTGCAAATTGTACCGTAGTGCGTCTATGAAATATATGTACTCAAGGAAGAGCCTCATAGATCTATATTTTGAAATTCTTCCTTTTCTTTCTTCTGAAACTGACTGCAAGTCAAATATGATATAAATCTTTGGGTTTTTGCTATGAACCAACGTAGACCTTATATAAAACTACTCATCCTTGTTAAAGAAAAAAAAAGGTGTTTTAATGTTAACATAACGATTATATAAGGCTTAAATTTTTTAAGACAATCTTATTTTTAACCAAGGATTTAAAACCTTTAAACTTCTCAAATGCTTCATATTTTCTATAATAAATGTAGGCAATGTCATCCTTATGTAATCATCAATAAGCAACATAAAAAAAACTATCAACTTTTAAATTTTGTTTTCTTGCTAGCCCATAGAGGTCTATGTGTACAACTTCCAATGGCTTTGATGTTGATTACTCCTTTGTTTTGAAATTAACTCTTCCTTGCTTATTGCATTGATATGGCGTGCAAATAGTGTCCAAAGTTTTTGAGATCCTTAACATATCTCTTAATGCTTATGTTTTTTTGAGTTTTACAATATTGTCAAAGTGAACTGCCCTTTTATGCCATAACCAAATTTCATCTACTTGGCCCATACAACATTTTTCTCATTTGAGTTCATTGAGGATGCATACATTGTTCGAAGTTCTGTTTGAATTTTCCACTAATTTTCTTGAACTTGCATTCTGTATCCACCACATCCTTTAGAATTAAATGTGAGGTTGTAATGTTGATCACACATTTGATTAACACTTCCAAAGATTATATTTTAACCCTTCAACATACAAGACATTCTTTGTTGTAGTATTTCCATCATTAAGACTAATTTTACATTTTCCAACTATATTTGCAAAAGCATTATCCCCAAAGGTAACACTCTCTTTTTTCTTTCTTTAGGCTGAGAAATTTGTTCTAATCTCCTGCCATGTGTTTTGAACCCCTGTCATGTGTTTTGAACATCCACTATCGATATACCATTGGCTTCTTGTTTGAGCATACAATGAAAGTCCAAATTCTTCCTTATCATGTTCTTCTTTCTTCATTTTCGACACCTTTGCGTATTCTTTTCTATGACTAGTAAGAACATCTTCTTCCTTGTTTTGTTTAACAAATTTATTATGATACTTTTACAGTCATGTGTTATGTTCCCATAGTTGTTGCACTTGTACCATTTATTATTATAATCAAGTAGGGGAGCAAATGAATTGTAGTTTTTATCAACGAACCAATGAGAACTTTTGGTTTGTTTCTCACATAATCATTATTTGAGGTCTTATAATATCCTCTATTTCTCTATCACACATGATCATTTCTTGCATAAGCTCTACAATATATCACTTTATGACCAAAACTATTGCAAGAAAAACAACAGCGAAGGAAGAGATTTTGGTATCGGGTTGTGAAAGGCCTTCTTGGTGGAATAACTCTTATTAACTCATTCTTGTTATTCTTGTAATAAGAATCAAGTTTCTACTAGTATGCATTTCCTTTCCTATTAATGGTTTAATTTTTGATGGGGTCTTTGAGAATATTAGACTTAGTTTGTAGGCTTTTCTTCATTTTCCTTTTCTAACGGCTTTGTGACCTTAATCTTGCATCTCCCTTGGGGTATTTTGTTTTTCATCGTAGATGCGACCTATATTGATGAACGGTAACCTTTGGAAACTAAGAATGCTATCTAATATTTCAAAACTCTTTTCAAACTTCAAGTGTATATTCAACTGATCAATTTTTTTGTAGTTCCTTAAGCAAACGATTCCAGCTTCTAGCTTCTCACAATTTTCTTCCTTTCTTTTAGTTGGATTCTCACCACTTATTCTATCCTATTTTCTCTTCTAGTTGAGTCTCTAAGATCATAACTATTTTTTCTATTTCATCAAGATTATGATCCCTCTTTTCATATTTTTGCAATTGGTCCTTCTGCTTTTTATTCCTTCCCCATAGCCTGTATATTTCTTCCAAGAGACTAATGAGTCTTTTGTCAAGATTTGGTGCCTATTAATCACTTCTTCTTCTTAACCTAATTTTATTTTTTATTGTCTTCATTGTTTTATCAAAAAACTTTATATTGATGTTTATGAAGATGAATTATTATTTTTTAATATCATAAACATGTGTCACTTTCTTATCATTATAAAACGTAAAGTTCTTAACAATTTTGAAATTCATTAACAATTCAAATTTCAATTTTAGAAAATGCAACCACCTTTTCCCTCTATATTCATTAACATAAAAAGGAAATACCCAAAAATGGTGATGGATGCTGTGTTCATTGGTTTACAAGCATCTGTCTGAACTAACTAAATTATTTTTTATTCTCTCCAATCTTGTCCTTTGCTAAAATGGTACTCTTTGTTGCTACCATGCCTAGCAAACTATGCCTGCACACTAAATCTATTGTTAGATGTCAAGAAATCCATCTACCATATTTTCTCAAGCCAATTGAGGAGGTAAGTCAATTAAAGTTGCCCATATTATTGATTCCGACGTGTATTAATGTTTGATTCACTCTTTGTTATTAATAAATTCTCCTTGACCTTTCCAATGTCAACCAAACTAAATATTTTGTGATCCTCCACACCAATGACAATGGTCTTCTTAATCTATTTCACAACTATGTAGCATTTGTGATTGTTAAAGTTGACATCTAAACGGGGGCATGTTGATGATGAGAAGTTCTAATACTTCTTGTGTAACAATTTTGAATCTCTTAAGGCTAGATGAGATAGTTGGGAATGTTACATTGGGATTATAAACTTAACAATTTATAACTATATTGATACCTTAAACTATATATCTGGAAATCACTTCACTTTATAAGATTTTTAATTTTCAAAATAACTTTAAGCAAAAATTCTCAAAATCCAAGGAACAAAAGGAACAATAAACAATGTTTAACAATTGAATGAAATAAATGATGATAAATTAAAACAATGGTAAGAAAATCTAGAATAATAAGAAGAAGAAGATTTATATATTAAAATCCAATCTGAGCCTCAAATAAAAATATGTCCTTACAAACCCTATCAAGGGTCAAGATCGAATGAGTCCTTTTTGAGCACACACTTATAATGAGGGAGGTAGGTGAATCCATATAAGATGATTTTTAATTATTTAAACATTTATGAACTAAGAAAACAATCACATATGCAAAAATGGAACACAAGATTTACATGGAAATCCTATTGGGAGAACACAACAAAACTTATTTTTATAATTCTTTGTATGAAACAACTTTCTCTTAAAAATATTTATAGGCACCAACTTACTCTTACAAATATTTATAGGCACCAATCAATAGAGGCGCTAGTCCCCACTCGTACAAATATTCATAGGAACCAACCTATTGGAGACACCAATCCCCACTACTACAAATATTCTTAGGAGCCAACCTATTGGAAACACCAATCCCCACCACTATAGATATTCGTAGGCACCAACCTACTAAAGACACATTGCTACAAATATTTGTAGGCACCAACCTATTAGATACACACCATCACATATATTCATATGCAACAACCTACTAGAGACATACTACTGCAAATATTTGTAGTCACCAACCTACTTCACTAAGTCTTCTTTCTACTTCCTCCTTCACCAAGTATGCTAGATGCTTCTGCTTTCACCAATTCTACTTGTTGCTTCTACCTTCACTAGGTTTGCTTCTCTGAAAACTTCTCATTTTTTGCCTCTTTGTAAGAGCAGAATTGTACAACATGCAATGTATCCAATTTTGTAAATATGATCTTGAAATTTTGTACCTAAGAAATTTCTCCATGCCTCTTTAGATATCTGAAAATTTCATAGTCTAAAAAGTCCCAAAAATTAATCCATAGAAAAAATTCCAACCTGACTTATTTGAAATTGATTTCAAGAACATTCAAAAACTATAACTTCCACAAGGCATATCTTTGAAATTATAGCAAACCAAAGTCTGGAATTTTTACCATAGGTACTTGGAGATCCCACCTCTCATTTTCTCAATATTTCACAGTCTCAAATATTAAAAAAATTAACAGTGAAAATGCAAAACTGATATGTTTAAGCATATTTCAGGAGAATTTAGGAACCCTAACTTCCACAGCGAATATCTCGAAAATTACTGGGAACCAAAATATGATATTTTACCAAAGTTACCTAGATATATTCCCTCTATCTCCTCAATATTTCACAATCTGGAACCTCTCATAAAATTAGCTATAACAAAATCCAAAACTGGCCTATTTGAAGCAAATTTCAGGAGCATTCAGGAATCCTAACTTCTTTAGAGAATATCTTCAAAAGTATAGTAACTCAATGCATGAAATGTTTACCACATGTATAAGAATATTTTTCTTCTATCTTCTCAAAATTTCATAGTCTAAAACATCCCAAAAGAAAAGCTATAATAAAAATTCTAATATGACTCATTCACTCCACAAAACACATTTTCGTTCCACCTTTAAAACCCCAAGAGTGTTCATCAGCTTCTGATGTGTAACATAGATCTATGATTGCTAGGATGATATTCAAATGCACAAAGTTTTCCTTTATTTATATTGCTTTTGCATTCAGTTGTGGGGTGGACTTGTAAAAATGGCTAGGCTAACCTATACTTTATGGATGGGCCGACTTAACAAAATCTTTCATATCTCCTCATTCCTATGCAGTTAGAGGTAGTGCCATATATAGTTGGAAAGGTCTCAAAACAATATTCTTAAACATATATCCTATCCTCCCATTTTATCTAGGTCCTTAGAGCAAAATTTCCTTCAAAGATAGGACATCCAAACTATGCATCAAAAGTCCAAAAACAATATTTCAACAATCTCCATCTTGCAATCTTTAACTTGGACATCTATAGTCTCCTCATGTCTTTGACATCAATGACAACAATTTTTTCAACAATCTTTTAGATGCCAAGATGTAAATGAATCATACAATGAAAACCAAGTGCCTAATAAAGAAACACCAAATTTTTTTATTGTATCACTTCAAGTATTTGCTAAATATCATTAAATTCTAAAAGAAAAATCAGATTAATTAGAAATTAAACAAATCATAACTTCTAAATAAAATTAATCAATCTTGAGGAACAATTCAGAGAAGACCGAGCTATATTTCTTCATTACCTTTCAAGATATCCCTTGCTATCAAAAATATAGTCTTAGTCCTATAAAATTAGAAATGATAAATAAGGAATGATAATGTTCTTTCAAGATTTATCGTACCTTTACAAAGAATTCTCTTTTTTCCATTCATAATTTCCCTTGTTTTTATTGCAATGGGAATCAATTTATTAGTTGAAGGACTTTTTAATTGATTTCATTTATTGATTTTCATAATAATAATGAAATGGATAAATCATAAAATTATTTAATTAATAATAACTATAAGTAGGTGGGTCCCACTAGACTCCTTTAATATTTATCAAATATTCACATTTCACCCTATAACTCTCGTATCATATATCACATATAAAGTCTTGAAATCACCATCATATAAACACGTGCCTCCCAAGATACATATTTATCATATACATGTCCTCATGTCAATAACTCCCAGTATGTATAAAATACTCTATGCCAAATGTTCAAGAAAATAATAGTAAATAAAATTCTCCATGTCTCTAGGTGCAAGTCATGAAAATACATCCCCCTTTTCCCTCCACTTTTTCTTTGACTGTATGGAGATTAGAAGTAGAAATAAAATTAGTGGACCTTGAGTCAAGTTTATCCAAGAGTTTATTTCCTTTGTCTTCTTGGATTACTGGATTGTTTAGGGAGAAACTTAGCGAAAGAGGTGATTGAAGGGATCAGATGATTAGTAGTGTAGATGAAACATGTACTGCCATTACAGGCCGATTTACGATACCAAAGCTGGGTTGCAAAGGTTCAGGATTCCATCCATCATTAGTGGGTCACCTGGGGGAGGTAGGAATACAACAATACTACGTTGAAGTTGTGAGATCTCATTAGGCTGAGTTGGTGGAGGAGGAAAGGAAACTTGATTCCAAGGATGATCTAACCAACCTATAGAATTTGGATGAATTCTTTCGAATTCACATCAAAGTGTAAGGAAAATAAAATTTGTTTATTTTGGCCTTCTGACCAAAACAAATTGGGCCTTATGCCCCTTCCTCCCTTGTTTCCTCCATTATTGTTGTTGAAAAGGCTCATCTAAAATCCAAATCAAAACATGAAAGCCAAGAAGTATCATATTCAAAACAATAAACTGATCGCAAACTATGTTAAATGCATTAAATATTTCCAAGAAGAACATATAATTATTCAATTATAAACAGGGACATGATACAAGAAAATATTACAAAGAAAAGCAATCATAGGAATCCATTCACCCAAAAAAACCCTTGTCTCTCTTACGACATGTAATTATTTAATGATTCATTCAAACAATTTCCAATATCCCCAAAATTACTTTTGTAACATATTTTTATCTATTTATTTTTTTTTTTAAACTTTCATTATGTATTTTTTAAACTTATAGAAAGGTTGTGTAACTTTTTCAAAAGATATTTATATGTAAACAAAGTGAATGAAGTGGATGAGTATGATAAATAGAAAACCCTTTTATAATTAACAACTAAAAAGGGTAAAGAGAAAAAATCTATCCCAAATATCTTGTTAAACCACCTACAAATCTTTTAACTTATTTTAAAACTAAGTTATCATTATTTTAAAACTAAGTTATCATAATATTCAAGTAATGTTAGAGGCAATATTACGATTTAATTTCTTTTACATTGGTTGGTATTCAAAACTTGAAACTAAGTTCTCCATTTATTTATTTTGAATGCTCTTATCTATAGACTTTTCTTTTTATAAAACCATTTTTTAACTCCAAAGTGTTAAAAAAATGTCTCATGCATATATTCCAACCCAAAACTTGAGGTATTACGAATTTACTATTGGTAAAGTCACAACATTTAACTAATTCAAATACCAACACTAAGTGTGAGCGAACTAAAGTATATTACATTTTTAATTCACATATTAAAATGGTATTTTTTTTTAAACAAGACAAGGTCTTTTTAAAACCTTCAGTGATTCTCCATGCATAGAATTCTCATTAACAATAAAAAAAAATGCATATTCATGTGCAAGGATAGTCTCATATTCATATAAAACATCAAGAAACATTTACTAATAATTCAAATTTTTATTTGTTTCAAACTGGGAGTTATTCTTTCAAAAAAGAAATTTTTCAAACCAAACATATCTCAATTAGAACTATATCAGCCTCCACTGAAGTGAGCTACAAGACCCAAAACGCATAATAGTTTGATGCTTTGAAATAAAGCCAATGATTTATGCAACACTCAAACTATTTATGGTTCAAAACATGACCATTTTGTTCCAAGAGGTCATCGATTATTTAATAATTTTCCATCCAAGACCTTTGTCTACCAATGCTTAAGCATATACATTAACTCAAACAACTTACATTTCGAAATAAGGTACTCCACAAAACCATTTTTCCCGATATGAATCGAACTATGGAAATTGGGTTCATCAACCAACAATATTTTAATCCATATCCTTTAGGTTAAAAAGATCAAAGACAGGGGAGGTCTAAGACAAACATCGTAAGCCATAACCCTTCTAAAACCAGGTGAAACAAAATATGACTATAGGGAAAATAATTCATGGAAAATGCAAGAATGGGGTGAAGTAGTGATAACTATAGCAACCATCTTTCTTTAACTTTTATTTGGAAACTAATACCAGAGAAAGAAGAATAAAAGAGCTTGAAATCATACATCCTTTGGAGCCATTTAAATTCTAAAATAGAATGAGCAATTGTAGAAGACTAAATTCAATACTAACCTCTTGCAATTGTGCAGGCTGGTTTTTGTACTTTCTAAGCAAGAAATTAACATTTGAAGCTAAGAATAGTTTGAGAAAGATATAGAGTAGAGAAAAAATATAGCAATAATTTATCAAATGAATTACAAAATCAAGCATCATATGGATAACAACCTCCCAAGACTAAGACTAGCTATTTGCATAGCTGACACATTCTAATCTCATTTATGCAGGGGTGGTGTGATAGCCACGTTAAGCCAAAAACTCAAATCTGAACTATTGATCAAGTGCCAACCCTTTTTGAAAAAGCATGCAAGTCATGTCATATTTTAGTGTGATAATTCATATAGGGTGGCAAGTTGTGGTCCCTTATTGCTTGTCAAGTTACTAATTTAATGCCATATTAATGCTATAACCACCAAACATGCCAACAAATAAACCTTGTCTGTGTCAACCATAAATATGTGCCTTATATATGATAACATTTTTATTTTAGGTGCTATTGTTTGTTAAACATTGAACCTTGGTCATATTCATAAGTGCCAAAGCATATAAACTCTGTTTTTTCTATATATAATTTTTATGTATAAACCAATGTATTAAATTCCATATACATACACAAAACTATTAGAAATGTCTCGTCATTGATGGGAAGGGTGATGAGGATGGAGGAAAAAGTAGAGAAGATTGAAAGAAGAATGAAGATCAACTCAAGGTATGTAAAAGGCATAAATGGAAATGGTGCAGAGACTTTGAACCCATTTATTAGATAGAAAATAATCTCAAATGAAATTGAAACCCACTTAGATGGATAGAGCTCTAAAATATATTTCTAGTGGTATGTGTAAGATAAAAAATGGCCTCATGGATCGCAAGTTATTTCCAGTCAAAGTATGAACCCATAAAAGTCAAAGCTTACAGAGTTATCACTGGTAGAGGACCTTTGGCACATGTTTTAGTTTGGTTTTTTTCTAAATGTGGCAAAGTAAGTTGGCAGAGACATTATCCAAAGGACCGAGCAAAAATGGCATATAAAACAATGCAACAAGGAGCATTTAGATTGGCTAGTGGTGGAGCCCCACATAATAGCTCACCCTAGTGGGAGGTGTCCCTAGAAGGTTCAAAAGAGCACACATAAAGGAACGCCCAAGATGACATAATCTCAAGACAAGATGACAAAAAACAACGCAATGGAAATCAATTGATTGGCACAGTTTTAAGGTGGGAGACCCCACCTGATAGTTAAGCCTAGGAAGGCTTGCCCAAAATAATTTTAAGGAGCACAAGAGGTGAGGATTGGGATGATGTCATGTCAGGAAACATTGCATAATGAGAGGTGTAGTAGGTGTAAAAAAGGCTAGGAATCTTATAAAAAATTAACAAAGGAATTCATTGAAAAACGCAAGGATCCGGACCCTTACTCTCTCCTATTTGATAGGCATATTGCATTTTTCAGTGGACAACGATGACATCAGTATGACATTGGTATGAAGGACATGTGGTAGGTAGATTCGACGTTTTTGGGTGGCCTAGTGGACCAAACATGAGTGATATGTGTCACCACTCAAATTACACCATATGGCATTGGTAACGTCATCCTGGAAGGGCTTGCTCGAATTATTTATAAGGTGCATAGGTAAAGATCTATGGGTTGAGTAGACGTTGGGCACACATGGCAATTGTCAGTGACAGTTAAACTCGACTTGTCATTTATTGGTTCATAGTTGCAATGGTGGTACCCATAGGGATAAATCATTGTTAGGTATGTGTTATATCCTTTTTGGGCATAGCAGGGAGGTGCATCCCCCCTGTCGAGGGGTTTCAGGGCGGTGGTAGCCCCCCTGCATGGGGTTAGGGGCAAGGCCCCAAGAATTCTTCTTTGGACCCTATATTAGGTGGGCGGACCTACCTATGGTTTTGTGCATGAGTTTTTCACATGGTTTTGGGTATGATGGTTTTCTGCCCAGGGTATTTTGTAGATCCAGTCAAGGGAAGTACGATTATGTTCTAATCTAGGGTTAATGGATTGGGGCTTATGAATGCTTCGACATGTATATATATGTATTATAATATTGAAAGGAATATAATGAAAAATCGATATGGTAGTCCCAATTTTGGGATCTAGGGGAAATCTCTGTGTATTTGTTTTATATTCTCGCCATTGTTTATTTTCTGTTTTTAAGAATTCTTCTGCAAGTAATTGTTGTATAGGGTTAAAACCTACACTCATGACAATGGCTTAACCCCAGAAAAACTTAAACGAGTGCAATAAGAGGTGTCCGCCTGACTAGGCGTTGGGCACATGTGGCATTGATAGTCAGCCTAATATGTTCATTGATTGGCTCTTGTATGTAGCAGGCGGACCCACCCAGACACATCAACCTAGTTCCTTGAACCCGAAAGGTTTCAAGTGAGTGAAAAGGAGGAACCTTCTGGCTAACAATGCTCTGGGACACGATGACAATACAATTGGGTAGTGTGGGACCAATGAGAACAGAGCGCAATGGCATACCCACTGGACATGTGATCCCAGAAGGGAGCTAGCAGTTAAGTGCTAAGACAAGATTTTGTATGCAAAGTTTGAAACCACGAGAGCATAGATATGCAATGTAAATAAAGTTGTCAGGGCTTAAAGACAATTGGGTTCGTGTAAGGTTATATTAAAGTTATGTTAAAGCGTTTGGGGCCTATTTTGATTGGTTAGCCCAAAAAAAAATTATAGTCTTGATTTAGGTGCTTTGGGCTATGTTTAAATCCTTTGGGCTTATGGATGAACGAGTTGGAAACTTATAAATTTGGCATTATACGCAATATTTAGATGCATGGGTCGACAACTAAATTTTTTCAAAAATAACACTAGCAGTACTAAAAGTTAAAATGGAAGACATGAACAAGTTGGAAGTGAAAATAATGGCATGGACATATATGGAGTTATATTTGGTAGTTAGGCCAAATTTGGTGATGCACCAAATTAAGAAAGCCCCAGTTAAAACCTATAAAATTTCTAGAATAGAAAAATTGAGCAGTTAAGCTTAGTTTTTCAAGAAAAAACAAGCAAGGAGAGTTTAAAGACTTGGAGAGCATATTCAGATGAATTGATAGAAGAAATACAAAGGAAAAAATAAAATATTCATGCAAGAACAAAAGTGGAATATAACAAAAGTTTCAATTCGAAAAATATCTGTCCAAATTTCTTTAGAATCAGAGTCGAATTTGTGAGAATGTGAACAATTTTGAATTTGTGTTGGTGAGATGGATTAATGTTGCTGATGTGTATGGTGAATTGTTTATTAACAAGATACCGCTAAAGGTGTTTGTAATGGTTGTTTTGGTGAGTGTTTGAAGTGACAAACTGATTTGTTTTGTAAAAGGGAATGGATTCATGATTTGAGTATGAAAATTGTATGAAAGATGAATCATTGAGGTAATGAAAGTTGTAGCTTGGAGTTCAGGAGTTGTAGCTCATTCCAGTAGTTGTTGGTAAATGCTTAGGGGTTGAATCTCTCTTCAATGGGAGATGATAAACTTAGGGGTTGTAGCTTATTTCAGCCACAACTGATAATTCAGAGAGTAGTTGCTTCCATCTGGTTGTAGCTAGAGAACTTTGTAACAACAAGTAGTATCTTGCCTTGTGAGGATATTGAAGAAAAGTTTGAAGAATATATGTGTACTATTTGTTCTAGTTATATTGGTGTCCTATTTGCAAGTGAAAGAAAGAGTTTTAAATTCCTACAATATTGATTCACCCCCTTCTCAGTATTGTCTTGGTTTATAAAATAGTATTAGATCCACCAGGTTACTTCAGATCAGTTTAACAGCTGGAAGAAAGATCAAGGATCATGGAAAACTAGGAGGGACGTCCTAGTTATATTGGGGTGTGTACTATTTGCAAGTGAAAGAAAGAGTTTTAAATTCCTACAATATTGATTCACCCCCTTCTTAGTATTATCTTGGTTTATAACAATTAGTATTAGAGCTACCAGGTTACTTCAGATTAGTTTAACAGCTGGAAGAAAGATCAAGGATCATGGAAAACTATGAGGGATGATTTACCAATAGGGTACCTATGTTCAATGGAACAAACTATGTGTTTTGGAAAGTAAGGATGAAAACCTATATTCAATTAGCTGGAGCTGATTTATAGGATGTTGTGGAAGAAGAATATCAAAATCCTCCACCAGTGAGTGACTAAATATTAGAAGATGAAGTTCGCATGTAATGCAAAGGCCATGAATGCACTGCTTGTTGGCCTACCTAAATCATAACTTGTTAAGGTTATGGTCTGCTCAATAGCAAAAGAATTTTGGTACAAGATGAGCAACTAATACGAAGGAGATAATAAGGTAAAACAAAATAAACTTCAAGGTTTTAGAATGAAATTTGAGTCTTTAAAGATGTATGATGATGAAGAAATTAAAATTTACTTTCTAAGAGTTGACAAAGTTGTGAATATTATACGAGGCCTTGATGAGAATTTAGAAGATCTTGTAGTAGTTAAAAGGGTGTTGATATCTCCCCTGAGAAATTTAATCCTAAGGTATCAGCCATTGAGGAGATGACAAAATTAAAGTCTCTCACTTTGGACTAACTACTTGGTACACTTACTGCTTATGAGATGATAGTTTCGAATGGAAAGTCTACAACAAAAGAGAGCCTTCAAAGATAATAAGAAGACTAAGGAAGAGCATGATGATTCTCATTGTGAATTAGATTAAGAAGAAGCCAAGTTTGTGAGGAATCTCAAGAGAGGCTCGGGCAAGTATAAATGTAAGTTACCTTTTAAATGATTTAATTGTGGTAAAGTTGGTCACTATTCTTTCAAGCGTAATGAAAAAAAGAAAAAAGAACATAATCCTAGAGAGAAGTTTAGGAAATTGCAAAAGGAGAGAAATAAATCCAAAAGGAGAAATATTTATACCCAAGAAGCCAACTCATTTTAAAGTGAAGGTAACCAATCCTTTGATGAGGACAGGGATGATGAAAGTCCAAAATAATTCATGCTAATGGCTATAGATAATCTGGAAGTGGAAACTATCAATTTTGTTGAAGAAGAGGATGAGATTGACTTAGAAGGAGAGCTGGTCAGTCCACTTAAAGAGATTGAAAGGCTAAGAAAGAAAAATAAAACCCAAAAAGAGTTTCTTATCAAAGACAAAGTTGAAGATTTTGAACCTTTTCTATTGCAAATAGAAAATAAGGTAAGAAGATATAAGAAACTTTAAATCAACATCTCAGTGTGAAGAATTAAGCATGTGAAACGCTTGAGAGAAAAGTTGTTTTGATAAGAAAAGAGTTGGAAAAGGAAAAGATTCAATTGAGTTTTAATTAGAAGTTTGGAAAGGGGACTAAAAATTTAAATGATCTTCTGGAAGCACATAGAGTCTCCACTAATTGAATTGTTATTGGATTTGAGTTCGAATCTAGATCAGTGGTAGATTCTAAGGGAAAGAAGTCAATTACCTTTGTGCAAGCAACCAAATATGGTGACAACACAACAACAAAAGAAGGGTCAATGCAACAACAAGGAGACAAAGGTAGTACACAATCCAATAGTCAGCAAGAGTCAAACTAGAAACAATGCAATAAGAGGAAGAATTTTGCTCAGCAAAAGACAATTAACAGTAAAGGAGAAAATAAAAATACACAAAGAGCAACCCATCTAATGTTCATAAATTGATTTTCTCCCAGGAAAGCAGACATATTTCCAAGCTATTGATTTAGATGCCCAAATTATGGACAAAAAGCAACAAATTACGAGGTGAATTTATCATATAGGCAACTTAGATCAAGAAGAAGAAATTATCAACCAATTAGATAAAGCTTGAGCAAACCTAGGTACAACAATCCATGCACTCCTTTGAATAAACTAATTCCATGTGATGACTATCAAAATTTTGGGCATAGAACATCTGATTCTAGACTTAACAAGAAGAGGCATGATCCAGTTGTTGAGCAAACAAGCCAAGAGCCCAAAGTCTAGAAAGAAAAGGAAAATTCATAGTAATGTAATAATGTTTTGTATGCTCAGAATTAAGGCAGTAATTGGTATGTTGACAATGGTTTTTCCAGGAACATGTCAGGAGACAGAAGTAAGTTTTTGACATGGAAACCAGTTGAGAAAGGTAATGTGACATTTGGTAATATTGCACTTGGTAGGATTTTTGGTAAGGCAGTTGTCAGTCTATCTAATGGAAGAGGTAAAGCCTAGAATGTGTTATTTATTTATTGGTTGAAGAATAATTTTCTCAGGGTCTCAGATGTGTGACCAAGGTTATGATGTGATTTTCAAGGCTAATGATTTTCAAATTAAGTCTGCAGGGACTAAAGAAGTCGTAGCTGAAGTTGTAAGAAAAAAATGCATATATCCTAAAAGAGAATGGAAAAGAGGTGTTGTTTGTCAAGGATTTATGAGAGTTGGTTGTGGCATAGGAGACTTGGACATTTGAATTTTGATCAGATAGTTAGATTGGGCAAGAACAATGCTATCAAATATTTGCAAAATTTTTCAAATCCTTAGAATACTACTTGCAAGTCTTGTCAGATGGGTAAGCAAGCTCAAGTACAATTCAAGTCCCGGGAAAGTTCATCAACTAAGCCATTGAAATTAGTACATATGGACTTATGTGGACCCTTAAGACCACATTCACTCACATGTAAATTGTATTTCATGCTTATCATTGATGATTTCAACATAATGATGTGGGTTACATTTCTCATAGAAAAGTTAGAAGCTTTGGAGAATCTTAAATACTTTAAATCCATGGTTGAGAATGAGACAACTTGTAAAATCAAGAGGATAAGGAATGATAATGGAGGTGAGTTTAATTCAAAATAATTTGATGATTATTGTAAGAAACATGGAAGCAAAAGGCAGTTCACTATATCAGAGACTCCACAATAGAATGGTGTAGCAAACATAGCTAATAGATCAATTCAACAGTTATCCCGAGTAATGATGGGAGAAAGGAATGTTCAACAAATATTTTGGGCTGAGGCCATTCACACAAAAATAGTGATTCTCAACAAATCACACTTCATACCAAATAGTGATAAGGCTCCCTATGACCTTTAGTGTGGCATACTTGCAACAGTAAAACATTTCAAAGTTTTTGGAAGCAAGTGCTACATTAAGAGGAATGATGAAAAGCTTGGTAAGATTGAATATGCAAGGGCCGATGAAGGTGTTTTTCTTGGATATTATTAGAATAGCAAGGGCTATAGGTGCTACAACAAAATACAAAGAATATTGTTGATTGTATTGATTTCAAAGTGGATGAGTATATTGAATCTGAAGTCAATCAACTAGTAAATAACAACTCCACGGAGTCGGTCAACAATGATGAGAAGAATGATGAGTCACCTTTAGATGAAGACAATGAAGAGACCCTCAGTCTTCAAGCCAAAGATCCTTCAAGGTATATGTAAAAACAATACCCAACTAATCAAATCGTTGGTGATTTAAACACAGGTGTACAAACACGAAGGAAGATATTAAATCCCCCTACTCAAGCACATGTAGCTCTATTATCTAAGGAGGAACCAAAGGATGTTGTGCAAGAAATCCAAGATGATAATTGGTTAAAAGATATGCACAAAGAGTTGGACCAGATCGAGAAAAATCACACATGGGAGCTTGTTCCAAGACCAACAAACAAGAATGTCATAGGCACGAAGTAGGTTTTCATAAATAAGTTGAATGATCATGGTGAAATGGTAAAGAATGAAGAAAAATTAGTATGCAAAGGCTATGCAAAAATCAAAGGTGTGGACTTTGATGAAACTTTTTTTGTTGTTGCTTGATTAGAAGCAATTAGAATGATTTTAGCATTTGCTTGTTTAAAAAAATTCAAGATATGTCAAATGGATGTCAAATATTCCTTTTTAAATGGAGATATATAAGAAGAAGTTTACATAAAGAAGCTAGATGGTTTTCAGCTATCATATCAGCTTGATTATGTTTTCAAAGTTAAGGAGGCCTTATATGGTATCAAGCAATACCCACGGGCTTGGTATTCCAACTTGGACAGTTAGTATGGTTTCAAAAGAGGTGCAACTGATAGTAATTTGTATGTTAAAGCTATTGATGGAAAATTAATAGTGGAGGTTGTCTATGTTGATGATATTATATTTTCTAGTGATTCAAATCATCGAACATGCCAATTTGTAGCTTATATGAAGGTAGAGTTTAAGATGCTCATGCTAGGAGAGATTTCTTATCTCCTTGGCTTGTAAATAACGTAGTCTTCCAAAGGATTTTTTATCTCACAAAGAAAGTATCCCAAGGAAGTATTGAAGAAATTTGGCATGTAGGAGTGTTCTTTGGCAAGCACACCAATGGTTACGTATTGCAAGCTTAGCAAGACTAATGAATCACCAGAAGTGGACCAAACTTTATACAAATATATTATTGGCGGCCTCTTATATTTGACAGCCTCAAAGCCAGAATTTATGTAGGAATTTGGTATTGTTGGAATATTTCAATAAACCCGTAGATAGATCCATATTCTAGTAGCCAAAAGGATTCTCAGATTTCTTAGAGCCGCGATGGACTAAGAACTTTGGTAGCTAAGAGGTAAATATTTTTCACTAATTGTTTATACCGTTGATTGGGAAGGTGATGTAGATGATTGAAAGAACACTAGTGGTGGTACTCTCTTCCTTGGAGAATTTATAGTTTCATGGTTCAGAAAGAAGCAATCTCCAATCTCTCTATTTACAGTTGAAACAGAAAATATGGTGGCAACTTCTTGTTGCACTCAGCTCTTGTGGATGAAGTAGACTTTGCAATATGCAAAAGTATTTTATGACCAACATATCCCTATTATATTTGATAATACAAGTGCCATTAGAATGTCAAAGAATCATGTTTTTCACTCAAAGACAAAGAATATTCCAATCTAGTACCACTTGTTGAGAGAGCAAGTTGCAAATCATATTTTCAAGTTGGAGTATGTATCTACAAAAGAATAGGTAGCTAATATTTTCACAAAACCTCTCCCAAGAGACCAATTTGAGTATTTAAGGCAGAGATTGGGAGTGGATCATCTTGCCTCCCTCCACTAGATATTCCTTTAAGATGAAGAAAGGCAACCAAAAAGCATTCAACATATCAAGATGAAGTTTCTAGGTCCATAATATACACATGACAAGGGGAGATTGATGATAAGGGGAGCATGTTGGTGTCTTTGCCATTGATGTCAAAAGGGGAACCATATTAGTGATCAAACAACAGAAGAATAACTTCAAACAAAGGGGGAGATTTATTGGTGATCAATTAAGAAAATGTTTCTATGCAAAGAATAAGTACACCACGACAATACTACAGTAGAAGAGCAGTGCATTTCAGGGGGAGCAACATCCAAAAGAAGGAGAAGATAAAGGAGACGAAAAATATAAGGAAGCACACTTTGTTTCTTTATGGTGATGATTTTGTTTTTTCAAGGTGTTTCCATCAATGCCAAAGGGGGAGAATGTTAGAAATGTGTTGTAATTGATGGAAAATGTGACGAGGATAAAGCTAGAAGCAAAGAAGATTGCAAGAAAAATGAAGCTCAACTCAAGGTATGTAAAAGGAAAAGGTGAAAATGATGCAGAGACTTTGAAGCCATTTATTGGAAAGCAAGTCATCTCAAATACAGTTGGAACCCACTTAGATAGATATATATATATGAAAGAGATTTCTAGTGGTATGTGGAAGACAAAAAATGGCTTCCTGGATCGCAAGTTGTTGCTAGTTAATTTACCCCCACAAGTCAAAGATTGCAGAGCTATCAATGATAGAGGACCTTTGGCGCATGTTTTAATTTGGAATTTTTCCAAATGTGGTAGAGTAAGTTGGTGGAGCCTCTATCCAAAGGACCAAGAAAATGTAGCTTATAAAACAATGCAACAAGAAGCATTTAGATTGGCCAGTGGTGGAGCCCCATATAAAATCTCACCCTTGTTGGAGGTGTCCCCAGTAGGTTCAAAGGAGCGCACATAAAGGAACACCTAGGATGAAATAATCTCGGGACAAGATGGAAGACATTAACATAGTAGAAAGCAGTTGATTGGTGGAGTTTTAAAGTGGGAGGCCCCCACCTAACAACTAAGCCTGGGGAGGCTTTCCCGAAAGAATTTTAAGTTGTGTAAGAGGTGAGGCCCAAGATGATGTCAGGTCGAGAAACATGGAAAGAGGAGAGGTGCAGTAGGTGTAAAAAAGGTCGAGACTCTTATAAACATTTAAAAATAATAATTTGTTGATAAACACAAGGAATATGACCCTTTCTCTCTCCTCTCTGATAGGCACATGACAACATTTTAGTAGACAGTGATGACGTCAACATGATGTTGGTACGGTGGACATGTGGTAGGCATATTCAATGTTTTTGGGTGGCCTAGTGGGCCAAATATGAGTGACAGGTGTCACCACTAAGATGGAACCATGTGGCATTGGTGACATCATCTTGGAAGGGCTTTCCCAGAAGATTTATAAGGTTTGCAGGTAAAGATCTCCAAGTTGACTAGATGTCAGGCACACGTGGTAGTTGTCAGTGATAGTTAAGCACGACTTGTCATTTATTGGTTCACAATTGTAGCAGTGGTACCCACAAGGAAAGCTCATCCCGGTCGCTTAATGTCAAAAGAAATTACACAAGCGCAATAGAGAGGCATCAGGCACATGTGGAATTGGCAGTCAACCTGACCTGTTTGTTGATTGGATCTTCTATGCAGCGACCAAACCCACTAGGACACATCAGCCTAGTTCTCCGAACCTGAAAGGTTTTAGCGAGTTAAAAGGAGGAACCTCCAGGATGACAATGCTCTGGGACATGACAACAATATAGTTGGGAAAAAAAAGACCAATGAGAACAAAGTGTAATGCAGATCCACTGGACACATGATCCTAGAAGGAAGCTAGAATTTAAGCTCTAGGACAAGGTTTTGTATGTGGAGTTTGAAACCAAGAGAATAGAGATTTGCAATATAAATAAATCCCCCGGGGCTTAAATACCATAGGGCCCACATAAGGTTATATGCATGGTTTTTATATACAACAAAGGGGCCTGAGACTATTTAAGTTATGTTAAAGTGTTTGGCAGCCAATGAAATCAAGTGAATTCCAGGATCTAAGGGAGATAGATCCACTTTTCTCAAGATTTTGGAGGGAAGAAACCCTCTTTCCAAGGAGGCTACCCCTCAATCATCTTTGTATAAATCAACAAGCCCAAGAGCTCATTAGGATTCAAAATTTTGAAGCAAGGAGGGCTACTAAGAGCCAAGTGCTCAAGATTGTCATTTCTATTTTTATTTGCATGATGTATTTGAACTCTACTTTATGTTAATGAAAGGTATATCGTTGCTTCACATATGATTTTTTTGTAGAGGGTTGATTCCCCTTGGTTAGGGCCCAACCCAGAGGTTCTAGTCCCTCTTTATGTATCTCATTTATGCATTATTTTAGTAGCAACATTTC
This sequence comes from Pinus tabuliformis, assembly GCA_031772625.1. Classification (NCBI taxonomy): domain Eukaryota; kingdom Viridiplantae; phylum Streptophyta; class Pinopsida; order Pinales; family Pinaceae; genus Pinus; species Pinus tabuliformis. The sequence continues at coordinate 1,678,915,448 of CM062817.1, read as the reverse complement.
CTTCCTTGTTTGAGTAGAAGTTTATTTTCCATAAAAATTATGGTTGTAGGCCTGATTACCACCTCTCTTGTAGGAAGTGTGGTTTATGAGCCTACAACAATAATCCAAAAATATGTAGTTGCTTTCCTTTGCAATTTTCTAGGCTTTAGCTCATTGTCTCTTGCATACTTTATTTATGCAATATAGGAGTTAAAATAATCTTTCTCAAGTTTTCATGTATGTAGGTTAGATGCATGTTGTAAGGTGAATTAGTTCTTAATGAAATAAGATCATTCTTTGTTTTATTTCATAAAATTTTACTCATCCTTTCTTGCTTAGCTTATTTTGCTGCAATTTGATCATCATTTTGAGTGAAAGAAAAGGGAATTTTGTTGGTATGAAGGTACTATCAGTGACTTGCAGGGTTGGAACACTCATCCTACATTACCCTTTTCATTATCAACCCCTTCCTTGTCATCCCATATTGCACTCAAAATCCTTCCATTGAGATTGTATTTTTGGGTTATGTGAGGGACACCATGTGCATTTTTTTGTGTGTAAGATGGGCCTTTGAGAGGTACTATTCTTGGAAAAAGCCTCACACAACCCTTATAAACCCTTACCTACCCTCTCCTGCCTTCAAACCACCTTTTCCACCCTCAGGATGCTCACAGAATCAATCCTGTAGCAAAACGGGGCACTCCTATAGCAATCCTATAACATCCTATAGTAGTCCCTAAACTTGACCATATTTTCTCCAAAAGTTTGGTTTTTATCTCTTAAGATTGACTAATGACCCATAGCTCTGAATCCATGATTGAGGAGGACCCAAGACCACTTTGAACCTGCCTTTTCCTCACTGCAAATACAATTATGCAATTAGAGTTAGGTGACAAATTTCTAAATTGAATGGTAATGATGATTTTCTTATGAAATGAATATGAACTTTGTTACTCCAGCCAAGTCCCTTTGAACATAGTGATTAAGAGGGTGATTTTCCAATGAAAAGTATATTAGGCCCATTTCTTTGAATTCATGCTCTTATGGTTTCAGTTACAAAGTGTTGTTCTCACATAGGATTAGTTTCTTTTCAAAGAAACTTTTCACATTATTGCAAATAGCACAAGATTTATATTCTGCAAATAGACAATTACTTTTCATTCCTGCAATTAGCATAGTCTTTACATTCTTGCAACTAGGGTTAAACTTTACATCTGATGAATAACACTTTCCATTTCTGCAAGTAGAGAAATTGTTTTCATTCCTGCAGTTAGAGTATAACTTTCTTTTTCATGCAATTCATTCCTTGAGCTAGCTAAAAGAGTGGCCTCTATTTGCCTTAATCTGGTCCATTTCTTGAAGGTGGCATGTGTATAAATTGGCCTACAGTTCATACAACACTGTCACCTCTTAAGTTTGTACGAACCCCAATTTGAAAATTGAAATTGGTAGCCTTGGGAGTCTCAACAATCTTGTTGTCATATTGAGGCTCATCACTTTTTGACATCATTTCTAGGGGAGGTGTCCAAGTAGGCATTGTTTCTACTTAAAATATATTCATTTTCTATATTTTGTTTTGCACCAATACTATTAACTTGAAAATTTCAAAAAACAAAAAGGAGAAAAATCCAAAAGAAAAAACAAAACTAGTTCTTTCATGCCTCGTAGGAGTAGGGATAATCAAGGGAAATTCATACCAAAAACCACCACCCCTTCAAGCAGTCAACCATCACTCTTCTTTGGTGACTGTGAACTTCCCTCTCTGACCATATGGGAGTTAGAGAATCCTCTAGGTTGGAAACCTGGAATCTTTGAAGAACCCATTGGGAGGAGGAGGATATATCACCTATCCAAAACATGGTTGAAAACATGAAAAATGAGTTATTTCCTATCCAATATACCAATGGGGAGGCCAAGATGAAGAATATAAGCCCTACTAGTCTTCCATATTTCTGTAGCCTAGCCTTTGAGGACCCTAACACATTCATGTTTGAGTTTGTTGTAGCTTGTAGGACCTATGACTATACCTCTGATAAACATAAGCTTAAGTTGTTTCCCTCCACTCTCAAGGATGCAACCTTGCACTATTTTATGATAATAACCAGAGGAAACATCACTACTTGGGCACAAATGCAACAATCCTTTAATGATAAGTACATGGATTACTGTAGGTCTAAGGAGACAAAAGAAGAAATATTTAGGATGACCTTAGGGTTATATGAGTCCTTAGAATATTATGAGGATAGGTTCCAACTCAATTATAGGAGGGATAACTATACCCTTGATCTTAAGTCACTCAAGATTGTACTTCTTCAAGTGATCAGGGTGGATGTAATGGAGACCCTCAATACGCTGTCTGGAGGAGATATATACCCACCGACCTATGATGACATCAAGACAATATTCAAGAACCATTCTAGGGTTGCTATGAAGAGAGGTAGGTCTAGTCAAGGCCTGGTCAAATCTTCTCCCTCAACGTAAACTATCAAACATGAGATAGGGAGTATGTTGGAAAACTTAGTCTAAAATTTTGCATGTCATTTCCTTTTAGATGGATACTATGTAGATTAAAAGGAAGCAAGAGGAAGTAGAAAGGGCACTAGCCATATTTTACTCTAGATGCACTAAGAGGCATCCCAAAATGAGTGCCCATTAAACACCATAGAGATATGATTTGTCTATGAGGAGAAGCCTGCAATAGAAAAATTCCCCTCTCTTCCAGGCCTAAAGGTTGTATACCAAGGAGTAGAAAATGGATAGGAACAACTTTGTTTCATCAACCAAAGGAGACCCCAAGGCCCTTAGCCACATTAACAGGGCATGCAAGGTCCACAATATCCTCCTTAAAATTTAGATAAGAATGCACCCTTCCAGCCTTGGTACCCTCCAACTCATCCATCATGGTCCATGCCCTCTCCCTGGTCCTATGCTCCTTAGTATCCCCTTCATCTTGTCAACCCACCTTTCCATCCATATCAACCTCAACCTCCTCAATGGGGAAACCATTCACAAGGATGGAGGCCTCAGATAACCCAACCTCCTGCCTTAATGCCTCCTCCTCAACCTCAACCACATCTCCCTCATAACAACCCACCTAAGAAACCATAGATGCTTTCCCAACCCAATCTGAACCTGAACAATAATTTTATAGCGGGGAAACATCCTATCCGGCTTATGCTATGGAGATCCAACAGATCAACCTTCAGTATGGGAAGGTACTCTCAGATGCTCACCCACATTCTCCACCTGAAGATATTGAAGAAAAGAAGGAATATGGCACCCTTCAAGCCAATGTGCTTCCCTATCTTGAAAGGTTGCTCAAACCTAAACAACACACCTGAGAAGAGGCTGAACTTCTAGGAGAATTGAATAAATTGTGTGTTAAAATACCCCTTCTCTAGGCCATCAAAGATGTCCTATTTAAAATAATATTATTAAGGAATAATATTTCAAAATACTTGGGAGAATAAGAAGAGATTCCCCCACTATCAATGTTGTAGGCTAGCTATTTGATCTAATTCTTGGGAGGGTGATCTCCCCAAAGTACTTGGATCCTGGTAGCCTAGTAGTGGATGTGAACATTAATAGCATTGTGGTCCCTAACACTTTGGTTGACCTTGTGGATGCAATCAATGTTATGACCAAGGAAACCATGCTAAATCTCAACCTCTAAGGGGCCTTGAGAAATACCACTACAATGTTGCAACTTGCAGATAGATCCACAATATCCCCCATGGTAGTTATTGAGGATGTGATGGTCTTTATCGAATCCTAGGAGTATCCCATAGATTTCCTTGACCTCCAACACAAAACCAAGTTTAATGGCTACCCTCTCATCCTAGGGAGACCTTGGTTAGCCACTATTGGTGCTTACATTAGTTGCAGGGTTAGGAACATGACCATTGATAATGGGCATCTCTCAATCTCATATTGTATCCCCTTTCTCAACCTTCTATTGAGCATTGAGCGTGACTTACCCTTTTGGATAGAGGACAAGGAATAAGAAGAACTTAATCAATCATCCCTCTACCCATTTTGTACACTAGACACTATTGTGGGAAGTAGGCAGCCGGATGAAGATGACCTTATTGACCATTTCTTACAAAATTAACCTCCCACTGCCATGCTAATTGATGAACTGGTGGAATAATCCCTAGAATAACTTGAGGGAAATCCATGGGCTGATATGTGCTTTTCTGATCCTAATCTATATGTTACCAAGGTTGTGGAAATCAGTGCATCTAGAACTCTAAAAATCAACCCCTCTCTCTTAGTCAAGCAAGAAGAGAAATTATGCACTGTGTTGAGGCAACATCTTGATGCTTTTTCTTGGGACTATAAGGAAATTAAAGGTGTGCATCCCTCAATTTGTACTCATCATATATACATCAAGGAAGGATGCAAACCTATGTTCCAACCCTAGAGGAGGATGAATCCTTCCCTTAAGGACATTGTAAAAGAAGAACTGCAAAAGTTGTTGGATGCAGGGTTCATATACCCCATTTCAAATAGTGAGTGGGTGTCCCCTCTTGTCATAGTCCCCAAAAGGAATGGGAAGTGGAGGATTTGTGTTGATTATAGAGAAATTAACAAGGCTAAAAAGAAGTACCATTTCCCTCTACCTTTCATTGACCAAGTCCTAGATGGCCTTGCAAGGAAGAGATTATTTTCCTTCCTAGATGGATTTAGTGGGTATAACTAGATACAAATTATCCCTGAGGACCAAGACAAGGCCACATTCACATGTCCTTGGGGAACCTTTTCCTATAAAGTCCTTCCATTTGATTTGTATAATGCCCCTGCTACCTTCCAGAGGGAAGTTTTGAGTATCTTTGCTAACCTTGTTCATGACATTGTTGAGACAGACATGGATGATTTTACCCCTTATGGATGTGACTTCCAGGAAGCTCTTTCTAATCGTAAAGTCTTAAATAAATTCATTGAGATGAATCTTTCATTAAGTCCTGAGAAGTGTGAGTTTTTTATGAATGTAGGGCCTGTCTTAGGTCATTCCATATCCAAGGAAGGGATATAGGTTGACCTCAATAAAGTTGTCATCATTAAAAGGATCCCTACTCCTAAAAAATAAAGGGATGTCAAAAGCTTCCTTGGATTGGTTGGGTATTATAGAAGGTTCATTAAGGACTTTAGTAAATTGGATTCACCCCTATTTAGATTATTGGCTAAATATTCAGACTTTTGTTGGATAGATGATGCCAAGAGGCCTTTGAAGAACTAAAGCAGAAGTTGGCCACTGCACCCATCCTTAGGGGCCCCAATTGGACATTACCTTTCCAAATCCACACAAATGCATCAAATAAAGTTGTAAGATAAGCCTTAGGACAAGTGGAAGGAAAATTTCTTTACGTAATATACTTCATCAGTAAGAACATTTCTAAAGCTGAACTCAACTCTACAATCACTAAAAGGGAGCTCTTAGTTGTGCTGCATTCTTTGAATAAGTTTAGGCATTATATCTCTGGATGTCAAGTTTTTTTTAATAATGATCATGCAACCATTAAATACTTAGTGAATAAATCTGATGTCAATGCTAGAATAATTATATCATTGTTATTATTACAACAATTTGATCTTACTATTGCTGACAAGCCAAGAAAGGGAACATGGTTGTAGATTTTTTGTCAAGACTAACCTTGCCTGCAGGAAATGAGGAGATGGTAGATGAAAAACTTCTAGATGAAGACCTCTTTTCCATCTCAGAGATATATCCTTGGTTTGCTAATACAGAAAATTACTTGGTTGTTGGGAGGTTCCCTCCTAATCTATCCTCCAGGGAGAAGATACGTATTGTTAGTAAGAGTGTCCCTTTCACTTGGATTGGGGGAAATATCTTCAAGTTGGGGCCATATCACATTATAAGAAGACATGTGATAGAGGAGGAGGCCTTTGACATCCTCTCAGCATGCCATGATGGGCCTTGTAGGGGTCATTTTGCTGCTAAAAGGACAACATTCAAAGTTCTACAAGTTGGATACTACTGGCCTAATCTACATCAAGATGCAAGGAGGTAAAATTCAAGGTGTGATGAGTGCCAAAGCCTTGGGAAATCCTACACTGAAGGATGAGATACCCCTACAACCTCAAGTTACCTTGGATCCATTTGAGAAGTGGGGCATGGATTTCAATGGGCCCATTGATCCCCCATTTGGGAAAAAGAGGTACATCATTGTGTGCATTGATTACTTGACAAAGTGGGTTAAACCAAAGGCAGTGAAGGCAACAATTGAGCAAAAAGTGGTTGAATTCCTAAGGGACAACATCTTTTACAAGTTTGGTTTTCCGAGGGAGTTGGTCACTGATCAAGGGACACATTTCACCTTGAATTTGATTGAATACATCACGGAGCATCACCACATCAAGCATAGTAAATACACTACCTATCACCCTCAGTAAAATGGGAAAGTGGATGTCACAAACAAAGAATTGGAGAAATTTATGACCAATGTTGTTAGTAGCAGCAGAAGGGATTGGGATGATCGACTTGTAGAGGCCACTTGGGCCTACAATACCACTTGGAAGACCACCACTTAATTTACTCCATTTGAATTGGTTTATGGGAAGAAAGTCTTGATCTCCATTGAGTTCGAGTATAATACCTTGAGGATGGTAGCACAGTGGATTTAGACCTCACTACAACACAACAAGAAAGGTTTCTTCAACTCAATGGCTTGGATGAGTTCATATTGCAGGCTCTCATGCACACTGAGGTAGTCCAACTACAGAGGAAGATCTGGCATGATAAACATATTAGGGAGAGAGATTTTCAAGAGGGTGATTGGGCCCTCCTGTATGATTCAAGGTTCAAGGATTTCAAAGGGAAATTAATGACAAGGTGGTTGGGCCCCTATCTAGTGGAAAAATGTTATGAGAATGGATTTGTCCAACTAAGAACAATTGATGAGGAAGGAATTCCCTTGCTAGTTAATAGTTACTGATTAAAGTTATACAAAAGGCCTATGTCAAAAGAGGAGTTTATTAGTTCAATAAGAAAGGAGCTGAATGTAATTGGGGGTCTCACAACCCTCAATTCACTCAATCTCTTATTAGAAAAAGAAGGCAAAAAAGAAGAAGAGAAAAAATATTAAAAAAAAAGAGAAAATAAAGGAAAATAAAGGGCGTAGGTGAAAACCTCCATGAAGCATCTAAGGCCAACTCTAGGGTTGAAAACCTCCATGAGACATCCAAGAGTAAAAAAAAGAAAAAAGAAAATGAAAAGATCCCCAGGTGAAAACCTCCAGTGAGGCGCCTGGGGAAGGCTTGCAGATTGAAAACCTCTTCAAAGGCAGTCTGCAGATCTAAAAAAGGAAAAAAAAAAAGAAAAAAAAGGGAGGAAGCACACAGAGGTAAAGAAGCCCTTACACAAGTTCTATAACAATTTTCTTTTGTAGGGTTCCATCCATATTCAAAAGGACAATAATCGAATGAAATGGGTCCACATCGCATTTCTCCATTACACCCATCTCCCTCGACCTCTCCATCATCAAGAAATCAAGTCCACTTAATCCTACATCCATAGTCAAAAGGACAACAATCGAATGAAATGGGTCCACATCTCCATTTCTCATTACACCCATCTCCCTGCACCTCTCCATCATCAAGAAATCAAGTCCACTTAATCCTACAGTGCTACACAATTGTCCTGAACTCCTACAGGATTGACCAAAATTACTACAAGATTAAGATCATCCTAGGGAAAGGGGTCAAAAATCATGTTTTCCTTGGGGAAATGATAGGAGAGGTTCACCACACCTCCTTCACCTCTCACCCACACCATTTAACCACTTTCCCTTCCAAAACTCCACCTTTGTTCATAAAAATACCATATTTTCACCCCTTCTTCACAATTTTTCACCACCATCAGAGTTTCCAATCCTTGTCCATAGGCTCACCATGAATTATCCAAGTTACTGAGTGCATTTCATGAAGGTAGTTGTGGTTTTGGAAGGGGTTGTGTGACTACTATAGGAAAGAAACCAATCATGTAGCAGCCTACACAAACCATATAGAACCAAAAGCAAATAACTTTTGCAACTCCAGAATGAAGATTTGGCCATCCTTAAGCATCAAGAGGCCATCCTTGAGATATGAGGAAACCACAACATCCTTGAGAGGGAATTGCATGGTTACTACCACTCCAACAACATCATATCGAACAATGGAAGAACCTACATAAAAAAGACTTCATCGGTCAAATTCCCATAAGAGAATATCAATATGATGTTTTGTTTGAATGAGGACTAGTGCATGAAACAAGAGCATGGAATGTAGCACCTCCAGAGGCCAACAGATTGATCACCAGTTCAATAGCAGCATGCATGAATCTACAACAACTTGACATCACAGGTAGGCTTAGGTATGACACTCCTCGCCTCTTCCCTTAAGCACATATTGGTTCAATTTTTTTTATTTTTTTAATGAACGAGGAATAAGTTTTTATGGGATGGAGGTGCCCAGTAAACTTGGCCACCCTCGAATAGTAAAAGTGTAGTTCACTCACCCTTCCATGCAACGTGGAATAGCTAGAGTGAGAGTGTGATCACTACGAGGAATGGGGCCAACGGTTAAAAAAGGAAATATTTGTAGGGGTCAGCTAACCAATCGTGCTAAGCCC